>CM045585.1:10278162-10598292 GCA_024721215.1 Cheumatopsyche charites
TAAGTCAGAATAAATCGAATTAAATTCAAAATAAAACACATGACGACTGAAAAGGCCAAGGGGCACAAGTAATTTCGAGAAAAACGCGTTCAAATTTGACTATGTACCTACTAAGGTCGAGTGATTTGATGATATATCTAGGCACACGTTCCGAATTCATTTATATCCTTTTCTGCGATTCGAAGCGATTCCTGTGCATAACTCAATTTCGGCAAAAATGTCACTTGTACTCCTTGGCCTTTTCGGTCATCACATACAATCTAAAATCAATCAATAGAATCAAATCAAAACAAAAATCGATTCGAATCTGAACAAAATTCGAATTGAATTTTGATTTAAGGGAAGTTTTACTATCGAAATTCGATCTATCACTTCTGAATCACCCTGTAGTCTAGCAGTAATACAACAGGCACTGGACTATGGCCAATTCGTGTACGATCCGATACGAGCCGAAATTTAATTGAATCATCGTTCAAACCTTTCCACCCGATCAGATAAATCGTGTGCGAATTCACATCGGCCGACACCTGTTGAAGCTCTCCTATAAACCGGTGTATAAATTTTATATATATATAAAGTACGTGTACGTGTACGTGATGGCCATATTGTGGTACGGTTATGTACCATTTTATGTGTGTATCTTGTTTTGAATGTCCCGCAACGGGATGAGTTCGAAATCTGCTTTTTCGATCGGTTTAATTTTGTTTTGGTGATGTTTTTGATTGATATTTTTGCTTCATATGAGTTTTTTTGTATAGAGTTTGATAGTTGTCTTCTTGTGTTTGGAAACTCACTGATAATGAGTCGAATTCTTTAGGTAAAAAAAACGCGACATAGTTACCAATAGTTCAATTAATAATTGAAAATTTATTTGAATATCAGTATCTCAGTTAATTCGGAAGATTAAAAAGTATTTATAAAAATGAATCGTATGAATATGAATAATTCGTTTATAAATCGCATCAGTAAATTCGTTTAGTGTGTTTTAATTTGATAATGCGAATTTGTACAATGCACAAATTCATAAACGCGATAAGCACTTATCGTATCCTGGTGTATTTTAAAATGACTTCTAAATGACCTGTCCTAACATAAAAAGAAACCGCGAATTTTGATATCTTCGAAATTTCATGATGAAAATGAACGAATCTAGTACTTTTGTGGTTGAAAATGTCTACACCATAAAATGAACTAGAGTGAACTTCTACATTTTTTTTATCGATAAGGTTTTTTTTTAAATTATCAATCATATAACGTTCATTATATAAATTACATACTAGACAATTTTTAAGTTTTCTATGTTAAATTTTGAAAATTCATCAATATAAGCATCTAGACAATCGATTCATATAATCATCGAAGGCCTTCATTTTCATATATCGATATTCGATACTGTATCGATATATGGATATAACGGTATCGATATACTTACATCAATAAATTCAAATTTTATCAAAAACGATAAATCGAAATTCTTAACAACTCTACAACTGAAACACTTTTCAAACATTCATATGCTAATATTTGGATACAACGTATAATACATTCAAACATTTGCACACAGATGCAATTATGCATGTCATAAAACATACAAACAGCACATTATTAAATATACCATAAATGTGTACCAACATACATAGGTATGTAAAGATACAATTTTAAACGAAAAATCTTCGATTCGTACTCAAATAAAAAATTGGACGACTCAATCGAAACAGTCTCAAAACATTCAAACAAAAATATTCGAATACTAGATTCATACAAATCGGCTCACAGATGCAATTTTGAATATATCAAACACAAACAAAACATACATAAAGCATAATATTAAACATGTACCGAAGTATTTAAAGATACAATTTTTATCAAAAACCATCAATTCAACCTCAAACAAAAAAATCAGACAACTCAACCGAAACAGTCTCAAAACATTCTAACATAAATATTCGTATACTAAATTCGTACAAATCGGCTCACAGACGCAATTTTGCATATGTCAAATACATACATATACATAGCAAAGCACATTATGAAACAACTCATAAACATATAAAGATATAATTTTATCAAAAACCATCAATTCGAATTCAAACGAAAAAATTCGACAACTCAACCGAAACACTCTCAAAACATTCAAACACGAATATTCTTACACTAAATTCATACAAATCGACTCACAGACTCAATTTTGCATATGTCAAGCACACATACATAATTAAAGCACATTATCAAACATCTTTTATATATGTATATGGTACAATTTTAGTAAACAATCATCAATTCGAACTCAACCAAAATTCAGACATATCACCAATCGAAACACTCTCAAAACATCCAAACACGAATATTCTTACACTAAATTCACACAAATCGGCTCACAGACACAATTTTGCATATGTCGAGCACACAAACGCAACGTTCACACGGCGCAGCGCCGTCACACATGCAGAATGCACATACACAACACACGTGTGTGTCGTGTGCATCGGCTCGGGTGCATCGGCCGATTGGCGAGTTCAGCCAACTTTCGTTTTCGACACTCGGGGGCCCATATTCAACTCGCTGCGACGACTTTATTCGTACGTTTATTTTAATGCATTTGGGTTTTTTGGACGTGGGTGATACGCTATTTGGGTCGAGGATGGGTTTTTTTGGGGTCGCGTAGTCGGTTTTTGGAGGGCGAGGCTTTTGGGGTGGAGGTTTTTGGGGTTGTGATGAAGGGTTGATGTGTTATGGTTTGTGAGTGAGGTTTTGTATTTTTTTTTTGTGATGTGTGGAAATTTTATTAGGGAAGGTTTTTAATTGATGACTGAATTATATAAAGGGCTCAAATGACCTTTTTTATCAATATTGAGTTATACTGAAAATGGGTCTATATGACGACTGAAAAGGCCAAGGGTTACAAGTGACATTTTTTCCGAAATTGAGTTATGCACAGGAATCGCTTCTATGCACGCTCATTTATTTGGAGGCAAAAGTATATAAACGAATTCGGAACATACACCGAGATATATCATCAAATCAGTCGACTTCCTTCTAACACATGTAGGTACATTGTCAACTTGAAATCGCCGCAGTCACTTGTACCCCTTAGCCTTTTCAGTAGTCATATATTATACAAAAACTTTTTCTGTGCTTAACTCAATTTCGATAAAAAAGGTCACTTGTGTCTTTTGTAAAATTCAGTCGTCTATTAATATCTGTTATAAGATTTTTTTTCAAGTATATCGTGAAATGAAATTGAAAGTAAGAAAATTGAGATGAAATGTTAGAAGTATAACAAAGTTGTGAAGTTAGGTTTCATTTTATGGAAATTTAGATACTTTCAACAAATTAGATATATTTATGTATATAATTTAATGTAAATTTTGTTTTGCGCAATTATGTAAAATGAATGAACGTTAATTAAATCTTAATCGGAAATAGATTTTCTTAATAAAGTGAAAGGAAAAATTATTGAAACTTTCATTTTTTTCAATAACAATAATAAAATTATATTATGTTGGTTCAAATGAATACTTGAAAAATTTTTGGCAGTCAACTTAAGTGCATTGAAAGAGAAAATGGATTGAGGTATGAAAATAAAGAATTTAATCGATCTGATGAAAGTGAATTGAAGTTTTGTTCAAAAAGGTATTTTGTACGAAAAAAATACTTGTGATTTTTAAAATAAATTTATCAACGATATCATCTATATATGTATTTCAAAAGTGCATTACTGATTTTCCATTTCAAATTAAATACATATTTAAAAAAATGTTTGAATATTTTTGAAATAAATATTTAAAGTTAAATGATTCAAATTGAAAATTATTGAAAAAATTAAAAGTATTCAACTCGAATTGAAATACATACATATACTATTTGATTTGAATTGAAAATCATTCGACTGGAATTGGAAATTATTCGACATGAATCAAAAATCATTTGACTCAAATCGAAGCCTGTTTAACTTGAAATAAAAAATTATTTAGTTTTAAACGAAAATCTTTTTATGCATTAAATAAAACTAAATTTCGATCAAAAATCAAATCCATAAAAAAAATCAAAAATTTTCCGACCCGTCGAAAAATCCGAATCAGGAAACGCTCGAGACTCGAACAATTGCATCGAAACTTGGCTCACCGCGAAACGCATTGTCCAAGGTTGCGAATGCACTTTCGAAAGCCAGAATTGAATAATTCAATGCCAAGTCCACGAGATCGAGAGGGACGCATATCGTAAAACAACACTGGAAAAAAGAGGACGAAAAATCGCGAATTCGACCGGCTAAATTCGACCAGACTGCATGCACCAGGCCTTTACACAGTGCTGATGAACTTTGTGCATTTTTCAATATTATATTGTTGGATTTTAAATATTGATCAATTTTCAATGTTTTAGTTAATTAAGTATGGATTTAGAGTCTGTTTTGCAAATGTGAATTGTATAAAATTGGCTGAACAGAGACGTTTCGTAGATAGAGGATTGACTCATTCTATGGTTGATTGATTGAAACAGTGAAAAGATTAGTTCTAATTGTAAGTCAGTAAGATACTTCATTATTGTATTTTTGGATTATTGATATTAATCTATTTTCACTGTTTTAGTTAATTAAGCATGAAGTTAAGAGTCTATCTTGCATTTATGAATTGTCCAAAATTGGCTGAACAGATGCATTTCGTAGATTGATTAACTCTATGATTGGTTGACTAAAATAGTGAAAAGATTAGTCTGAAGTCAGTTAAACGCTAGTTGAATTTGATAAGATTTTAGATTTGGTCTAGTTTTTTCGATTTTTGATTACACAGAAATAATGTATCATTAGCAGTTCCGGTTTACTAAAAAATACCTATTTTTTGTTTTGGTATCGAATTTCAATAGGTTTTTTTTTGTGTTGATTTGTTATTATGAATTTTTAATGACAGTGTGAAAAAGTTTTGTGAATTGACCTCATTTTTATTCATCTGCTTATTCGGCGTCTTTTACATTTTGTAATAGCTGCAATTCGCACTTTTATCAGTGTTTATGATGTAACATATTTTTTGATATTTTTTCTGAATGTGCACAGTTTTTTCATGTGTGTTGAAATTGTTAGAAATTTAGTAGATTGAAACCTTTTTTTGTTCATGTTGGCTTTAATGCATTATATTATGTATATTTAATTTCAAAAATTTTAACATTGATTTTTGCCCTAAATACCTTATTATCAAAGAAATTATCAAAATGGATACAAATTTATCAACCCTTAATGATAATAATAACTGACGAGACGATAGCTAAATGACCTCAAATATATTTTTCAATTCAAAAATCATACATATAACATCAAAAATACCCTCGAAAGACAAAATAAAAATTCAAGGTCAACCGTTCCGCGGCCCTGCGATTGACAACCGCTGACATTGACATTGGAGCGAATTCGGGCCGGGTCGGCAAAGCAGGAACCTGTTGCGCCTCTCGCTCCGGACAACGTTTTCGGCGTTGGTGTAGGTCCGGCGCGTTCCCCCCTCGCCCTCCACACCCCCCCTCGCCCATCGTTCGTTCGCTGTACGGAATGCATACTAATCGAGACAGAATGCATCGACGATGCACTTCGGGTCGAATTCGGTTTTTGAGGGTTTTTCGGATAGTTAATGGGTGTTTTTTGAATTTTTGTTAATTTTTGATATTCGGTTTGATTTTATTTTTTGGTGATTTAATTGGATTTATTCATTATGGATGATTGTTTTGAATATTTATAAGAAAAATATTTATTTAGGATGCATTCTTGATTGCCTGGAAGAAAATTAATAGGTGCTTAACCAAAAATATGGATTGCTTGAAAGCTCAACTATTTGATTTTTCATTGATTCGAATTTGAATTCAATTGAATTCATTTTATGCCGGAAGCGAATTTTCATTGAAAAGTATCAAATTGTATTTTCGTTTACCAAAATGTTTTGCATAAAATCAATATCGCTTTAATTTACAAAGTCAGCATTTACATTTTTAAAAAATATTCATTCATAATTTTCTCATGACTGTTATAAAATCAATTGTTCGATTCAAATGTATAACAATGAAAAATAAATGCGCATAAAAAATGAAACAAAAACCAATTTAAAAAGAAAATTCTCACAAAATATCCACACATCAGATCGATTTTCACCATTAATTTATTCATTGATCATTTTGAACACATTTCAGCGAAATTGAATTCAATGCAAATTCATAGTTGAATTAAAAGATTTATTAGATTAAAACTTAAATAATTAATTGAAAACATTCTTCCGAAATAGTAAAATCTTAAAATAATTTAAAATCCTAGTTTTTTTTTAATAAATATTACAGATGAGTGAAAACATATCCAGGATTTCAAACACATTATCAAAGACTTTTATTTTGATATTCATACATAAATTTTCTTATCTGCATTTAGTCTCAACGTAATTCGAAGACATTTATCGACGTCGCTGAAATCAAAGGACATAAGGACTTTGATCTTCAAATTTAATAAATTATCATTAAAATATACGAAGATATAAAACCAAAAAAACACATCATTCAAAATTTTAAATTTCCATCAAATTTTTTATTGAAATCCCATCATCGAAACCATTACACCGAGAAAAATCACAGCGTAAAAATTCGATCAAAATTCCAAACTTTCATCCATAATACACTATCAAAGAGCTCAATTTCGACATTCATCTATAAATTTAATTAACTGAGCTTAGTATCATCGTAATTCAAAGCATTTCGTCGGCATCGTAAAGTGCTTATTTTTAACAAAATGCACTTTTGTGCACGGTCCTTGTCCGGGTGTCGGCGGTCAAAGACACGAACGGCAAGTCTGCATTCTCAATTACGAAACGCACTCGTTTTGTTGTTACCGCCGAACCGAACCTGCACGACCGGCCTTGACTTTTTCGAAATGCGAAATTGCACTTTTTTCGTTTTTCGATTCGGTTATTTATAGAGACGGAGGCTGAAGGATGCTGAGGATGCTGAGGATTGCGGAGTGAGGTTCGATCATCTTACGAAGATCGCGATAGTGGCTCGTTTTGCGCGAGGAAAATTTTAGGATTCGTTTTAGGCTGATTGATATTTTTATCAGGAAATTATTATTAGTGAGAATTTGGAAGTTTCACTATTAACATACTTCTAAATATGTATTGGATTTTATGTGAAATTTTATCGAAAAAAAGTCATTATATATATCCTAATTCGTCTTGTTTTCAATGAAATCGTAAATGTCTAGGGATGTTGTGAACACGTACAAATTTTGAAAAAGCCATATTCAACTACGAAGAGTAATTTGTAACGTATAAGTTGGTTTGTGAAAATCTAATTTTCTTATCGGAAATTGTATAATAAATTATCGACTTTAGAACTATTCAGTAAGATTACGATTTATATGTATCTAGTTGATGTGAAAGGGTTGGAAATAATTTGATCATAATTTTGCTTTTTTGGATTTTAATAATGAAAAATTAATATTAAGTGTTTTATGTAACCTATTAAAATATGTACTGATAATGTGGAAATTATTATCGACAAGTATAATAAAATGCAAGCTTTTATTTTTTGATACAATTAAGTCGATATATTCAATATTATAATTATATTTTCTCGTACATTTAACATAACGATTATTTTCATGATTTTTCTAAAAGTCTTTCCATAATAATTGATACCAATTTATTCCCATTATATATTTTTATATAAAAGGCAGTTTTGTCATTAAAAAGAAAACGTGAACAAAAGGAAGAAGCGGCAGCATAATTCGGTGTCCCTTTGTCTGTTCGACTCAAGGAAATCCTATTAATTATTCGTGATCGATAATGACGAGGCAAGATGGCCGCCGAGCCGGCTGCAAAATGGCGCAAAAAAAAATGTAATGGCGCTTTTGCGAACGACCACCTGCCGTCGAGAAGTTTGCGCGCTAAACCATTGTTGGCTATAAAAGAGTTCATTTTCGAATTTGCACCTGAAGTTTTCGCATGCACAACTTTTTTTCAGCGCTGCAAATAAATGTACCGAAACGAAAATAACACAAATGTAATTTTATGTGTTGGAGACGAAAATAACTTCGGTCCATTCGATGGTATGAGGTCATATCGATTATGCGGCGATATAATGTCATTTGTACAAAATTGTATCGTAATCGGAAAACATTGGTAATAAATTATGTTATTATTTAGATAAGGATGTTTATCTGTGCTAATATCGTTATTTCATGACAGAAAGCTCTCGTTGAATTATGCTTTCGTTGCAATCGAAGCTCTACCTAATACATACTTTGATTTAAATTCAGATACTTTAGAACCTTTTCAAGTAAAAAATAAAATATCAAAACTCATCCTAAATATACATACATGTTTCGAATACATCTTAAAATTTAACAGCCTCGCAAAATCCACAATCAAAAGCATTCCGCGAAAATTCCAATATACGTAAAAATGGGACACGACCGTAAAGTCCTCGTCGTAAATGCAAATTTCAAGGGGTTTTGAATAGTATAATACTGAGCCGCATTCACACCATTAACCGAAGTTTTCGTATATCCACTATTGTATTATATTCTGCGGAACTGCGTTTTATTTACGAGCCATAGTCGTCGGCGAGTTTGACACACCTGCACACTTCGCCCACACTTCTATAATACTACGGGCTTCTGGTTAACGTGTTAATATTTTTGCAGAAGTTACTTGAGAATATTCATTATTTGCCAAAAGTGCAGGGTTCAAATGCGAAAGCGATAAATTTCGAAAATTGACGTTTGAGATCGCTTCTGTTGATTTTCGAGCATAAGAGTTTCTCATATGAGATTTTTCAAGATCAAAAGAATACTTAATTATATTCAAGTATAATTACATAGATATATTACACTGTAGTCGAATTGGGATTTTTTTTCTGAAATTTTATTATTTTCAATTGTTTTAGTTGAATAAAATTTGTTGAATGTCGAATAATATAATTAAACTATAAATGTAGAATAATAAAATGTTTCATTAAATTTCAAATTGCTTCTGAATTTAGTCGATTTTTTTTATTTAAATTACTTTCATCATAAAAGTTGAAAAGTATTCTTAGTATTTTTTTGTATGTTGTTGTGCAATTTTAAGTTTTAAGTTGAATATTATACGATATATTCTAATATAGAATCGCCTCAGGATAAAGGTAATAACATTATTCAACATTTATAAATTCAATGCAAATTCTAATTCATATAAAGTGAGTAATTGGATAAATACGTTTGAAATACAAACACATGTTTGATTTTAATAATTATTTTAAAAAATACTATAAAATACACTCTGATAAAAATTAATGACTGACACTTCATAATTTCGATAAATATTGATTTTTTTCGTAAAACCATTTTAAGTGTAGGTGTAAAGTGCAATATTAAGAACAGTAAGTATTTGTTAATTCTTTAAAATATAATTAAAACTATAATCAATAAAATAATTTTAACTACAATTTAACAAGAAAATTAAATTAAAAATGTATTAAGTATCCGTGATTAATTCCACTATTATGAATAAGAAAAATTTCATCAATATATTTTCCGCACCAATCAATGGTTTTTCCCTACTAATCGATATATTTTCCTCACTAATCGATCTAATCACTAATTTTCTTAATAAAAAATACAAAATCATATCAAAAACTATAAAATCGACTACAACCACTCAACAAAATCAACTACAACCACAACTCAACAACGATCGACCGTTCCAAGATGATTTTTCCATTATCCGCTCCGCTCGCGGATTTAGCGAATAGATTAAATACCGATGTCGAAAGGCGATGACCAAGGTCGTATCATTGTGCACCAATACAACTCATATTTCATACACAAATACAATCTAATACAAACACAAAAATGGTACAAATACAATATTAGAACACGGACAGTTCGCAAACTGGCCGATAATGAGAGAGTTAGTTCTTCGCGGGATCATGCGAAGCATTATTGAGACGCGTGCTTGGGCAATAAAACTGATTTTATCATCGGCAAACAAAATGCAACGGCTGCATTATTTATTGATTTCGCATTGCGAATCCGTGTAGGTGATGTTTACGGGTTTGAATCTGTGTTTATTGCCGGTGTTTGGAAGCTGTGTTGTGTGAATTCAAGCTTGGACGCTTCTAGGTTTTTGTTGAGAATTATGTATGGGTTATTGGTCATTTGATTGTGTTTTTTGTCTAATTGTTAAATTTATGTGTTGTGTAGTTAAATTTTTATGTTTTTGTATAGTGGGTGTTTCGTCATGTTTGGGAAATTCGATTTTTTTAGGAGGAATGTTGTAGTCATATATATTCTATAATACATATTCGGTTGAAGCTAAATATGAATAAATTAATTATCTGTGGTCTTTTAATAATATGAATAAACTGCATTGTGTCATCAATGAATAATTTAACTAACCTAACTCTGGACATTTCGTGAATCGGACAGTATGTAACTACACAAGTAAAAATTTAATCATTAATGCCATAATATTAATTAAATTATAAATACTACATATCTGCATGATATTTATAAATTCGTTTACTATTCTATTCATATTTAACAAATTTTCACAATTCACATTTGTACAAATCGTAATAATTTACATCAATAAAGAAAGCATGTTTAGAAAGTTTGCATTTTTAATGCAAAAACATCGATAAAAAAAGACAAAAACGAATTTTTCTTTTCATCGAAACACATCAAAATTTTCTCACATCAATAAAAAAATAAAGATACATTGTATAAATCGAGTACGACACTGTTGAATAGCGCTGCGTTTCGCCGCATCGATTATGCCGGATTCTTATGGAAACTCCTAATATAGATGAAAAACCATAAAATAATCCGAAGAGCGATCGTTTCGTCTATGATCACCTTGGCATTTGCTTGATTTTTCCTTCCACCTGTCGATTTTCTTGCAGGCCCTGAACGAGCTGGACCCACTCTACCGATGGCCCAAGGTGAACCGCTAGGGCACACTTTTGAAGCAAGGGCTCACAGAATTCCGAATCGAAATTCGACCGACGAAATGTGAAAAAACCTTCGATTTTAAAAATGTGAGGTGAAGTTTCCTTACTTGTACCCCAGTATAATTAGCGCCACAAGAATGAGAGCGCTAGTACAAACTTGACTGAATCCCGATTTTTTTGGAAAGAGTACATTTTGTAAGGAATAAAATAAGAGATTTGTGGATTTTTTAAATGTCATTATTAGATTCACAATAGCTTAGTATGCATTAAATATCAAAATTTTGAGAGATTTTTAAAATTTACTATTTTATGAGGACACTTAAAGCGAAGAGATAGGTATTATTAGTGCAAACCAAATTTTATGAAAGCATTATTCAAAGTTGAATATCTATCATAATATGATTAATGAAATATTGAAAATTTTTTCAGTGATCTAACAATATATTTTTGTCGATACAGATTCAAAAATTTCCATATCATCTAACTTACGAAACCAAAAATAAATGGACACATTCAGACTAATTTTTTGCATTCAACAGCAAAAACTTAAATTTTTCACTCATACTTTCTGCTTCTTAAGACTTTCGACATTTCAATTGTGTTATAATACATGTGAACTTTATTAACGATAACTCCTAATTACATATCATTTTAAATTTTATTTGTTAAAACCTCCCCTTTGTAAGGGCTCATTCTTAGAAACTACGACTTAAGAAACCATACCGTTGTTATTTGAATATAATTCTTACGCAGAAACTTCATTAGAATTCTGAATAATCTCAGACTGAATATTCCAGAATAGAGTTTCTAATGCAAATTTTAAGGAAAAAAAATCAAAACTGGTCGAATAATAATTAGTGCCGAAGTACCACGTTCAACTTTCAAAAGTTTCGTGAAACCGGAGGAACCGGAACCTTTGAAAGCTCGTTGACACGACCAAGAAATTCCATAGAAATTTGAACTGTGACCTCTGACTGCTCGTGTCATTACCGCGGCTATTTCTGAAGTGAAGTTTTTTTTTTACATCAATTTTCTATTGGTTTCTCGATGCGTTTGTGGATCGAAGCGCGTTTTTCTATCAATTTTATACGAATTGCGATTGCGTTTCGACGGCCAACCGCGTTCAATAACGTACAACTATTTCAACGGGTCAGGGTGACTCGAGAATAGGTTGTCTCAAAACCTTTCTCGTTGAAATGTCAACTATTAATCCGACTAAAACGAATCATTGTGATTTTGACCTCATTGAATCCATCTCGGTACATTTCCATTGAAATTCGAACTAATTTCTAAGAAAATGTATCAAAATATGATTATTAACATATCCACTGTCAAATTGTATAATTTCCACAACCAATACCATAAAATCGCATTAAAATAAATACACTCCATTAAACATTTGATGCATTCATCAAAATTCAATATATCCAAAATCAAAAACATAAACTTACCATTTGATACCATATGAGTTTTTTTAATATATTCACCATATGAGTTTTTTCAAAAAGTTGAATTAATCACCTTATACAGCGAATGATTCATACATCGGAAATATAATCAAAATTCATGACTCAATCATCATTTAGGTAGATATAATCACCTTAAAAATGATGATATTTCCTTATACCTCAATCTCGGAAAACAAGAAACTCATTAAAAACTTCATCGAGCACACTTTTACGATTTCTCAAAATATTCTTCGAATATTTAATTGAACAATTTAAAATCGAAACATCCTCGATTCTCACTATCGCTCACAAGATCGTCCATAACAGGGTTTAATTCCATCTCAAGTTTTAATGCGACCTCGAGTGCAACTTCGCGACCATTATTAGATCTGTACTATGACGATTACGTTTATTAGTTTAGAAGTTTCCGAATCGAAACTTTGAACGAACCTACATTCGGTTTTCGCCGAATCGGAAACTTTCAAACGAGATTCATATTATCTAATATTGATTTTTTCAATTTAAAATCGTTAAAATTTCTAACTAGACATTCTCATAGACATATTTATGAAGTTACAAGTGAAACGACTGAAATGGTCAAAGCGGGAAACGCGCTTCGAAAGACGCTTGACCATGTGGTGTTGGGGTCATCTTCGAGTATGATGATGACCCACAACGAGCAGAAGACGTATTGTTGAAATATATACCACCGTTACATTGAAATTTATGTGGAGAATTTGTAATGAAGATACACACGCGTTTGTGCAAACCCCCATATTGCTTCCAGCTAAGTGTACATCGGAACCTCGTTTGCTAGGCTCGTACTTTTCAAAGCGTGAAATTCACCGAGCTTGTAAGCAAATAACAGTTTTAATAAATCCATCGAAGCTAATTGATATGTAGAACGTTTTAATATAATCATATTGAGATTAAAAACATTGAATATTGCGAGAAAATTAGATCGAATATAATATCAGAGCGCTATAAACGATTCTATCTTATTTTATTTGAAAGCTATTGTATTTTGTTAATCATGATTAAGGCTGATTTCGATTGAAATTTAATTGAATTACGAAACATAGATCTGTTCTTTCAATTGTATACTTACGAACAATAACAGTTGTCAATTTCTATTGGAGAAAAACGTTAGCATTTTATCAAATATATCAACAAATCAGCTCAAAAAAAATAAATCTAATATTGAGTTGTAATGATTTCATTGCATCAAGTCAATTTTCAATATAATTTGAATGCTTTAATTTTAATTAAGTTTACTGATTTTAGAAATCATCAGATTTGAACGAATCAATACATATTTCAAAATTTAATAATCCGAAAATGAAGCATCCAAGTGCAATATCGCATCGAGATTTACGCTGCAATAAACGTCATCTCGAGTTCTCGTCTCATAAAATCCATTATTTATACGCATTTATTAAATAATCACAATCGTAACGAACGAGGAAATCTTCATCGGATTCGTAACAAATACGTTTTACAAATGCAATCGAAGAATTTTCGAATCGTTCAAATTGTCAACGAACACAATTCGAATCGAGTTCCTCCGGTTTCGTATTATATTTATACTACACATACAAAGAACATGAACGACGTCTTCATTCTGTTGCTGCCTCTGCATAAACCCATTTAATTCGCCATGATTATCCGTGACGATGTAAGGGTACGATATCGCATTATACCATCGTCAATGGATGGGCATAAACGCGGGAAAACGATGTTTTGAATTGGCGAACGCGACGCGAGAAGAATGGGCCTCTTTAAATGTATGGGTTTGCTTGTTTTAGCCGTTAAATGGCGATTTCGTGTTATTTATGATAATTTTTATAGGTGATTTGATTGATTTTAAATTATCTATAAAAATATTCATAGGAAGATTGAGATTTCTTTGAAGAATCGTTCTAAATATAATTGAATAATTTGACGTAAAATACGCATGCGTGTTAAAATTTTTAATATTGAATCACATCAAATAATAATTATATTCAGTTCAGTTATAATAATTGAAGACTAAATTTCACATAGGGCACAAGTGACCTTTCTTATTGACATTGAGTTAATTGTAAGCACAGAAAATGATTCTATTTGTGATACAGTACCATTTTCTTTACTTAATTCAATTTCGATAAAAAAAAGGTCACTTGTGCCCTTTATGAAATTCATTCTTCAATTATATTTATCATATACATTTTTAATGTGCTAATATTTATTTTATGCTGATACCTGAATGAAAACCTTGCAACTTTTTATTAAAAAATTGAAACAATTTTAATAACGTTCAACTTTTCATATTAGATTTATGAATTGAAATTATTCAAATCTATAGCTGTTTATAAGTCTTTATATATTCTATTTAATAAATAAATTATTTGAAATATTATTATTTTTTCTTATTTATTTAAAAATAATAAAATGAAATTTATTTTTATTGTACTCATCTAACGTTTTTTTTTATCTACAGGAAATTAAAAAAAATATGTTTATCTATTAATACTTTGAATTTTGATTAAATAAATATTATATTTCCGAGATTTAAATCAACAGTCAATTATTTATGATACCAGTCGATTTTATTGCTTATTTCCGCACACTAAAAAAACGCAGATAAGAAAATTCAAACGAAATTCAATATTAAAACTTGCATTTCATTCACTCAAATTAAATCAAAATAAAAAATATGATTAAGACTCCACCAAAAAATAAGCAAACAAAAACATCTTCATTGTAAAATTTCCAACTATTATAAATCGCTTCAATAAAACAAATCGATCTCGATCGATAAACAAGTGGCGCCATCTTTTATCACAACCGATCAACTCCGCTTCAAAAACCTCAACGAATCACACGATAAATTCCAAATATCCCATCGAACACATAAAACCATAGAACCAAAAATGAAAAAAACTATATAATACACATACGATGGCGTGCATTCATCATCATTTCAGCAAAATGGCATAACAATCGTCATGGCGGCGTTAATTGCGCCCGAGCGATCACAGCACGAGATTTCGTGCTCGGCTCTTCGCTAAATCCGAGCTTCTCAAACCGAAAGTGAGCCTTCGCTGATGATGATGACGACTGTGATGATCGAGAGTCGAAGTTGGAAGTGTTCTGGTTTGGTTGTTGGCGAAAACCAGTTGAGGTTCCCTTGGATTTTTACAATGGCCGTAACGCGAGCGGCAAGTGCAGTTAAAAGTGTTTATTATCGTCGTACGTAATATTTTCGAAAGATTTGTTTTATATTTATATATTTTTTAAGTTTATTTATATGAATCTTCTTTTAAATTTGAAAAGGTTTGATTTTTAATGAGTTTTGATGTGTCGGAAGTACGTTCAAACTATTGATTTGTATTCGATATGAAGACGAGTGTTAATGAAGTTATTTATTAAAATATATTGATAAAAGTCTATGTATATGACGACTAAATTTCACAAAGGGCACAAGTGACTTTTTTTATAGAAATTAAGTTAAATACAGATAATGGTTCTGTACCATAAATAAAACCATTTTCTGTACTCAACTCAATATCGATAAAAAATTTCACTTGTGTCCTTTGTGAAATTCAGTCGTCGTATGTGTTCTTGGTTGTAAAAATGGTTTAATTTCACCTTATTTCGTTTTTAAATAATTAAAGATTTGGATCAATTTTTTTAAGCGCACAGTTGAAAACACTAATATCATACTAATTTTCCCCCCCAATTTTTCAAATGATACTTTACAATAATGTACGCCAAAAAACCATTTAGGTGATTTTATTCCAATTTTGGATTCAAAAATATTATTATGATGAGCACATATCTTATTTTTTTAATTTTTCGCAAAAAAATCAATTCAAATCTTTGTTCTATGAATCGTTAATGATATTTTATATCTCGCGCGTCCATGAAAATTTAATTGTACCACTTAATTAATGCTTCTTTAACATCTTACAGAAAAACTGCAATAAAATGTGGCAATTGCTGTTGCGCAACCGTCAATAAGACAAAGCAAAAGTTACGATCTTGTTAGTCGATCTGAAAATAACGATCTAAACCAGTCATAACTCTACGAAATTCCAACAGGTGATTTTTCATCGAAAACATCGTGCTGCGGTTTATGAACGTTTCATGAAATTTTACCATCGTTCAATAAATTATCCTATCGTTTTACATATTAAATATACAGCCCGATGGACTGAAATATTAGCAGTTTATTAGTGTAATAATTTCAAAACGAATTACCATCGTTATAGAGAAAGATATGCCCCGAGGAGGTGAAAAAAAATTACTCTAATTAAAATAATTATCCACCCATTTGCTTCGGATAGTTATATACAATGAAATTCTCGTACGTTTCTACAAATGTTAAAATAAATTACATAAAACGAATAAAAATCCCGTTGAGTATTTGAATCAAAATAAATGCCGAAACTATGTGTAGACCTTGCTTAATATATTTGCTATGAAAAAAACCATGTCATCATACGATAAAAAACGTATCGATTATAAAATATTAAATGTAAAGATGCAAATATCTTTCAAGATGGATGTATAATAACTCCGGAAACTTTCATAGCGATAGGATAAGCGGTAAAGGATTACACAAAAATATACGAACGTATAATCAAATGCACATAAATCTTTTATAATTTACATAGATTAAAATTGATGAAAAATTAATATCGACCTCAAACGAGTCTCGAAAGTAGCGCTTTATATCTCAAATCTAGGATATTCTTCATGGGAAAATCACATTCTCTTTTCCGAATTTCGATAAATCTGCGTTCTACGTTCGATTTTGCAAGCATTGTGCACACAGAAACACACATATATACCTCATTTGTACCGTTTACAACCTTGTCCCTTCACTCGAGTCTCGTTTCGTCTATTATATTATTTCGCCTAAGTAAACTTCGTCTGCGGTTTGTGCAGTTGACGATCCTTCGCTTATAAGCGATAAAATACTCTATTCGTCGGAAAAATGTGTGAATCTGTCGTCGCTAATGAGAGATCGAAGATTTATCGGCTGAAAGCCTGTTTGGAATGGATGTGTTTAATAGTACTTGTTATTCGTTTGTAATCAAGCAAAATAAATATGTGGATAATGTATTATATTTGTGTTCGGTTGGCGAAGTTTTAACTGTGATTTTGACACAAATATTTATTTTAAAACGTCCTTTTTCTACAAATTTAAACTATAATTAAACACATAGTGTAAAAATAAAATTTCAAGTTAGAAAGTTTATTTTTAAAAATACTGTGTATATGTATAGCTAAAATATATAAATTAATTAATTGTTTAAAAAGAAAATATATGGTGATGTTTCGAAAATTATTTTGATCATTGTATGGCTTGCAAACTAATTGATCATTAATGATTTTAAAGGATTCATTAGCTTGTATGCATTAATGATGAATGAAATCATCAAATTGTTCAAAAATGAACAAGATGTAGGATAAAATGATCGTCTTGATCATATTGAATAAGCTATATTATTGAAAAATAAACATTTTTTTATACCAATCAATAGATTTTTAATGGAAGACAAAAATACCCTCTTCGAAAAAGTAATTCTGAAACCTAACAAGGTTATCTTAAATACAAATCGAATACGTATTCTAACGACACATCGCAACATTTGAAAATCAAACTCGAGACTATGTTTCTAAATATTTATGATAAATAAATTTACCTACAGCAATAAAAATAGATTTACATGCATTTCACGACTCGCAACAACCTCTGCAGAAACTCCAACACCGATTATACAATCGAAACTACAAATTCAACACCTGTCACAGCCGACAAAGCAATTTCGAAGAGTGAGATCACCATCACCACCAACAATCGTCACTCTCGACAACCTCGAGGATTCTCACGCCAATAGAAGCACATCGACCAAAATGGCGGACGATTCTTAAGCAAAAAACCATTTTTTTTTCAAACATCCAATGGATAAATACCTTTGAATTACCACGGTGGCCCCATATCGGGATTCCGGCCTTCGCTCATTTAGCAAATCCGAAACGATTACTCACTCTGAAATGTTACCGGAGCGATTTTGCAGTGCCATAATAAGCCGACGCATAGGAGTCTAATTGCGGTGTGTAAGTGCGCTTAAGAATTGTGTGTGTGTGTGCTTTGTACGTGTGCTTAGAGGTACAGACAGCAAGGCTGGTAAATTGATCTTAATCTAAAAACCTCAATAATTTATGTAAGTCAATATCTGGGTCGCCGTTGCGCTCCGAGCCGCCGGTTTTTGTTTGGCTTTGTGTGCACTTCGATGCATCGAAACGCATTCGAAATGGTTTTCAGTTGAGATTTTAGTCTAAATATTAGTTTGAGTTTGTCTATTTTATTTTTAAATAAATTTGGAACAATTTTCAGGAAGATTCTTAAGAATCTTCCACAATACTATTGAATTTTCTGGTCTACAATTCAAATATTTTTGTCCAACTTAATGTAACCATTTTTATCAAAAATCAATAAAAAAACAAAAATATACAAATCTATAATATGAATTTAAATCATTTTTATTTTTTATTAAATGTTTTTTTAATTAAATTCAATTGTTTTCCTAAAATATTATCAAAAAACAATCGAACTCAAAGAGAATCATAATCATTTATTTATTTATCTTGAAATGAATATAATTTAACATTAAATACAAATCAGTTAAGATGAAATTAATATTATTTAACTTGAAATAAAAAATCTGTATATTTATATCTAAAAAAATTGAAATGTTTACGTGAAACGTTCGTGATTGAAATGCAGCAATTTTCATAGTTAAATCATTGCAGTGATGCACATAGTTCGTATGCGTTTTGAATTTATAGTGCGTTTTCTACCAGTTTTTTTTCCATCTAGAGATTTAAAATTCATGCACTTTTTTTTAATTAAACATCGTATGAGCATATATCGTCATATAAAATACTCAGAAATAGTTTATACACACGTGATCGTTCAACGCGAACAGCAAAACAATCAAGACATAATTTCGTATAATTTTAGATTCAAAATACTTTTTCTTGAAAAAACATTGAATATTATTCAATTTAAATACACATAAAATAGATACATATTAATTTGACTTAAGTTTTGATTGAAAATACAGCTTATGACACACAAATCATATCGATACTTCAAATCAAATTTCTTCGAATCTCATCAAACTTTCTTCAGAGATTTCACACAAAATTCATCCCTCGTTAATTCCAAACATTCTCAAACATAATCACACTCATATTGAACTGTCAAATGAGCACAGACCACAATTCTCAGAGGCGCTCGTTAGGCGTTCTCGGACCGTTAGCCCGGGCTCTCTCGACATCTAACGTTCGAGATGCCCGCACATAGACAGTTACTTCTTTTTTCCGCTTATTCTCAAACTGACACGAAAGTATTACGTATTTATATACGTGTGTGTATACATATATATGTATGTGCATCGCAAAATAGAGAAACTGCTATAGAGAGTCGCGGCTACCGCTTTTTTTTCAGCGACCGACGAACGGTACTCGAGACGAACTGTGTATATGAGTTGATCGTTTACGCAATGCCGAAACGACAATTTTCCATCTCGAGATGATTTATTGTACATTTTTATATTTTATTGCATATAAATATGCTTAAAAATATTTTTTGAATCGTTTTAAATCAAGCATTTTCAGTGAATGCTTCATATCAATGCGAAACTCTTATGTATTCTAATGAAAAAAATGATTTGAATTAATATACATTAATTTAAGCAACTTTGTATTTCATAATAGAATACGATTCATTGATACTTAAAATGTAATCAAAATGAATGTGTATCGATTTTCTTGTGAAAATTTTATTACTTCGAATCGTAATAATTCAAATTCGAAATTTATTCCTCCCACGTTTAGATATGAGCGATAATTAAAACAGATATTGAAACATTTTCTCGACTTAAGGATTCGAATTATTAATTTGTATAACGAAATATACGACTCCTACGTAAAACGTTTCAATTTTACATCGAACGTGTCGGAAAACTCAATCAATTTTCTCCCTTTGTGGAAAAATTTGATTGCGAAATGTTAATGTATTTTTGCGAAAATATTAATATGTAATATTTTGCTTATATAATAATTCGAATGTGTCGAAAATTTTCCTATATTTCAGCGGTTCGTGTGCGAATTGCAAACGACCGTCACGAGAGAGTCACGTTGTTGCGCATGTGAGACGTTCCTAGAAATCGAATAGAAAACGAAATACGTGTTTTTATATACGACATCATCAAAATAATAATTTCATCCCAACGAATCCGAACACGTTAACGTGAAGACTTAACGACCCGTAGAAATATCAACGAAATCCTCAAACTGATACAATACAATTTCGTACGTAGAAATTTCGTTTATTTTCAGAAATTTACCAGAAAACCTCGATTCGTATTCTCACATAAATAAGACATTAATCGCATGTAAATTTTATACGGAACACGCCGATGGAGTTTTATTGGCACTGATTCCAATCAGACCAACATTTGAACTGGATTCGATTAAAAATGCTACGGATTCGTTATGAATTTTAAATTTGCATCCTCTACGAAAACTCGTACTCGTTTCAGGAAAATGTTCAATTTTTTTTGGAAGAATATGAGAAGATTCATATGTGAATAAGCCGAAACGAACGAGAGCTTCTCAAATGTTCGCTCTCTAATAAATTGTCTTTCGAACAAAGGATCCTTTCGGATTTAATGGACGGGTGTGTCCGACGTTCATATGAGAGGTCGACGACTCGTGTATGAAAAATTGAGGATATCGATTCCATCTAATGCACATATTGAAGTTGAAAGTTTTTAAATTTGTAAGCTCGAATTAGTCTCTGTCACAATTTATTAAAATTATTGACGTTTTACGCTCGATTAGTTTCGCGCGTCAAGACTAATATCGGAGAACTCTTTTGTGATAGCAGAATTTGTTTATTTATTTTGGAAAGTTGATTGAACTGTGTATATAGTCAATTTTTCGATAAAACTTGGTAAATAAAAATATGTTTTTGAGATATGAGCCATTCAGTGCATGAAATGATTAACTCCACTTTTCGAAGAAAATGAGATTAAAATGACAAAAACTTGGTATGGTCATAACTTT
The DNA here is from genome assembly GCA_024721215.1 of Cheumatopsyche charites. Taxonomy (NCBI): domain Eukaryota; kingdom Metazoa; phylum Arthropoda; class Insecta; order Trichoptera; family Hydropsychidae; genus Cheumatopsyche; species Cheumatopsyche charites. The sequence continues at coordinate 10,299,690 of CM045585.1, forward strand.
TTCATGAAAAATCAAGATATAAATCATTAAATGATGACAGTTTAGCAACCAAATAATAAATCTAACTGTATAATAGCACTAATCTGTGTGTGTGTTTATGTATGTGTGTCCACGTAACACTCCAAAACTGCGTTGATATAATCAACGAATTGATCGCTAGTACATCAATTATTTTAGAAGCCATTTTAATTAATTCAATACTCTTAAGTTAACTGACCAAATTTGAAGTAAATAAAATTTGTATGCTTATAATTTTGTATGGATTTGATTTAAAAAAAAAATTGAAAAACCCATCAAATACGTTTTATCGTATTTTTATAGAGTTAATCAGATTGGGCACGATTTTTCTAAGATTATCATTGATCTGAAGTCTTTTTCGAAAAAATATACTAATGAACACGTACAAAACACTAACAATCTAATCGACATGAAATAAACACTTTCAGAATGCGATCGAAAAAAAGCATGCACACAGCACATGTAAAGTATCGATAACGTACAAAACGTCTCGTACGTACGAAAAATCAATTTTCCACGGTTTGAATATCAAAATTTTCCATTCTTGTTGTCGCAATGGTGTTGCCATGAGACGTATTCGAATTCACCCATCAATTTTGATCACTCCGACGACGACTCCGGACACGTGTATAGATATATGTGTGCTAATATTATTATACGTACGTTAGAGGCACCGAAGTGTGCATAATATATAAATACACACTTTGACATTCGACTGCATAATATTCTGTGCACATAAATGCAGGCTAGTATGCGTTATGATGTGAATTGCATAATTTCAAGGCCCGCTGTTCTCTCGGCCTGTCTGAATTTTAATGGTACGCAATGTACGAGGCGGACTGAACTTGTGGACCGCGAGCCTCGTTTGGTTGTCGCTGATTTTATGGTATGGTTAGTATTTTTAGGAGATGATGATGAGGTTTTGTAACTCTTTTTTAATTAATATGTTTCATTTGTGTGAAAAAACAGCAGCGATAGCTTCCTGATGCAAGCGTCTGAAGAATAGAAAATAGGCCTATAATTGTATTGCTTTATGTTTTGTAAAAATTGGCAGGTGTATATTCATATAGAATTTTTGATTCGGATAACTTCTTAAAATTAAAGATATTATTTTATAGATAGTTTTTTAAAGACACGTATAATATATTAATCATTATTTCAGATTAAATAAAATAAATATTCAAAAGAAAGATTGAAAACACATAATTTATAAAAATATAGCATAAGAATGTTCACTAAAATTCAATTATATCTATATGCACCAAAATTACAATTGACAATTGAAAATGCCAAGGGATACAAGTAGCATTTTTGCCGAAATTGAGTTATGTACAGGAATAGATTCTATGTATATTCGGTGGCAAAAGGATATAAACGAACTTGGAACGTGTACGGAGATATATCATCGAATCACTCGATCTCCTAATATACGTGTAGATACATGCTCAACTTTGAGCGCACTTTTCTCGAAATTATCGCGAAGTCACTTGTACCTCTTGGTCTTTTCAGTCGTCAATTCTAATATCAACACAGCAATTTAAGGTTTTTATCTATGAAATGAAATAAATTCATTTGTATAAGCAACATCCGGAAAATCCTTTTTTTTATTCACTAATTAAACTTAGCTACCGTTTATGTTTTTGATGTGATTAAGAAATAGTTAAGCTGTAGATTCACTAATATATCAATAATAAACTGTCAAAGTTAGAGATAATCTATTGAAAAGTCTTACGTAAACGCAAAAATCTTTGCTCTAAAAAAATATTAGATACTATTTTCACACTATTTACTAACAATATGTTAATTATTACAAACAATTTATTGAAAAATAAAACATATGTTTAGACATTATTAAGCGTTTTGTACACATGATATATTGTTTGTTCAAAATGATTTTCGAGAGTCTTTAAGCCCACGCAAAAGCATTTATTCGAATGAAGAACAAAGCAGTTCGTTGCGCAACTTGTTAAATAAATTTCGTTTGAGGAAAATCTTTCTATGGCTTAAACGCCGTCGCATTTGTTGAGATCGGTTTCGTAATGCGTAAATGTCTTTCGGATTCGTATTTGAAGTTTTAATGCGTGTGAATTGAGGAAAAATTGAAAAAAACATCGAAAATTGTATGGCAAATAAAAGTTTAATGGCACTCAGATGCGTTTTCAGTCGGTGCAAATGGATATTTTATGTATTAAATATGTGTTTTCATAGAAACAAATAGCGAATGTAAATACTTTTCAATAAAAAATCTTAAGCGGTATGCCTATTTGAAAAAAAAATGCATCGAAAAGTTCGAAGTTCGAATCCGAATGGACTTTGATACTCTATCGCAAAGAACTAAAATTTAAATTTTATTTGTAAAAATAAATACAAATACTGAAAAAATATTAGAGCAGCGCTGAAAAAGAATTTACATAAGCGAAAAATGTTTGTTTTTACGTAATTCATACAAACAATCTGATCGCTAATTCGCGTTGGCCAGTGGCTGTCCTTCTAATGAGATTTAGAGGCTTTTTTTCAGACAGGCTTACACAGAAGCCACTGAAGTATTTTCAGGCTTCTGCCATTCGCATGTGTTTGTGGGCGAATGTAAATATATATGTAAACTAATGCAGGATTTCGCTGAAAACCAGCGAAAAATGTGCATTTGGAAGCCAATGCGCTGCTAGCGATTTCCAACAACACTTCCTGCATTCGATTTCAAGCTCATATTTATTTTATCGCATATTCTTTATACAAATGATTTCTGGTTTGATTCGAATTCGAAAAAAAAATTATACTATCATATTATGTGAACAGCTTCAATATTTTTCTAATCTTAAACGTAAAGACATAGCTTAGTCTAATTCGACATGAAATAACAAAAAAATCATCAATTAATCTGACTCGTTGAGTTTCAAGTCGATCGTATAGCATACAAGTGCCTTATTTTCATATGATTCATTTATTTAATTTGAAAAGAAAATTAATTTTCAACATAAATTGATTTTATATGTAAATTGTATGAAATATCATAAATTATAAATAATTATCATGTATTTGAATTTTATATGTGTAAGAAATATATAAATTTTGTAAGTAAGTGAGAATATGTGTACATGTATGATTTCCCATGGTATTTAATATTCCAAACGCAGTAGAACCTTTATCTAGGAAAACAAACAATTCCACGAAATCAAATTATTTGAGATTCAAATAAAGTTTCCACGAATTCATATCAAAATCATAAACAGAATTTCATTTCGAATTCCATTACTACACGACTTGGTATTACATTATATAATAAACTTGCAATAAAACTAAACATTTAAAGTAATCAAATTAAACTCATCACTAAATAATACATCATTTCAAATCCATACAAAAACTTTCCAATATCGAATCGATCACATCGATAAATTATTTTTATAAAACGTTAAATCGCGCACTAAAACGACACGTAATATATGTATTCCGTATTAATCATTATAACAGCGACATTTTTAAAGGGCCATATCGCGGAATAATGTACGGTATTGGGTGCACCGTACGAATACGGTCATATTTTAAAGTTATTGTGTCCAATTAATGGGTGTCGCCCGCTATAAATAAGAGCGCGGCTATACTAGGTGTTAGCACGCGTGCTTTGCAGTTTGCACGTTTTTGTACAAGCAGAGTTAGGCAATTTTATTTTTTATTATTACAAAATATTCAAAACATTATAGAATTCATATAATGAATCAAATAAATTGCATAAAGTTGATTTTTTCAATTAGTTGAGTATGTTGAATTTTCTTGAAGATTGGGAAATTTGTATTAATGAGAAATTCACCAATTTTTATAATGAATATTGATTTGAATATTAATGATCACTTATGAGTTGATATGTGACGATTGAATAGCACAAAGGGTACAAGTGACCTTTTTTATCGATATTGAGTTAAGTACAGAAAATGGTTCTGTATCATATAGGTATAGAACCATTTTTTGTACTTCGATTTCAATTGATTTAATTAATTTAATTAAATTTCGATAAAAAAAGTTTACTTGTACCCTTTGTGCTATTCAGTCGTCATATGATTTTTCTAGAAGATTGGGAGGATTCTATATTATTGGAAAAATCATATTATGAGCATTAAAAGAATTCAGTTCCTAGCTATTTCTAATTACTACATAAATATAAATATTTGTATGCCATCGCATTTTGAAGCATTAAAATTTACAAGTATACATATATGATGACTGAATTTCACAAAGGGCACAAGTAACCATTTTTATCGATATTGAGTTAAGTACAGAAAATGTTTCTATATAAATGATACGGAACCATTTTTTATACCTAACTTAATTTCGATGAAAAAAGTCACTTATGTCCTTCGTAAAATTCAGTCATCAAACATCTATTGAATCAAAAAGAAAACATTGCTTTTCTTAATGTTAATACAACCAACTCTCGTTTTACACGGTGGATAGGGAACAGCGAAAACCGTGTAAAAAAAGTGACATTTTTTATTTCGCGATATTCATTATACAGTTCAAACACACAGTGTTAGACCAAATAAATCGTGTAAAAAAAATCATTTTTTCAAACCGTGTTATTTTGAATCCGTGTAAAACGAGAGTCGGATGTACTATAATTTTACCTAAAATAATTAATTTTTTCGATCTTCATAAAAATCATATGAATACTATAAATCAGACCGAACGTTCAAATTGAGTAAGAATCAATATTCATCTAAAAAAAGACCTAAATTTCAATTAAAATTTTAAATTCTAGACTAAAAATCTGATTCAAATTCGTCCATAAAAGGCTTCAACATATAAATAAAGGACAATTTGAATCCTAGTGAACCACAAAAGCCTACCCCAAGCAAAAAGCGTCGTCTGAGTTGGCAACTCCTTACTGTCGCGCCGTCGCCAACTCACCCCAATAAACGCCACCCAAACCACCCCCCGATGACGTCACGATGGTATCCCGTTACGTTGGCCCAGGTCTTGGCGAAAAGCTAACCCGCTAAAGCTAGAATTGCGGATCAATCGTTGAGGGGGTGGTTTGTGTTGTGAGGGGGTTGTTGTCGCCGGTTAGGCCTCGTTCACATGTGACGTTTTAATTTTTGTGTGTTATTTATTGTGCTGTGTCTTATGTACTCTATTTTTTTGATATAATGTGGGATAGAGGTGAAAAAATGTGCTTGAACGTGACGTTCCTGTACACGTATTGATCATTGTATACGTGTCAGTACTTTACTATGCACTTTCTCAATCAGGTATCGATGGATATATGCAAATAAACTATGCATATGTTTTAACTTAAGTTAGGAAGCAATTGCAAGGGCTAAATCTAATGCATGTATCAGAAGAAGATCGACCGATAGGTGCCACCCGAATCAATCAGAATGTTGGCAAATCGACACATACATGTATTGTAAAAACTATCGATACCACAATATCCAAGTGACATCGAGAAGTCAAAGATTTTGTTTGATGATCCGTTTATTCTAGCATCAAATCGACATTTTTTTCAAATCTAGCAGAATAAGTATCCAATAGAACGATAAAGTCTGTATGACAAATAAAATAGCCAAGGTGTACAAGTGATATATTTGCCAAAATTGAGATAGATACAGGAATCGCTTCTACGTACACTCATAATTTTGGTGGCAAATGGATCTAAACGAACTTAAAACGTGTATCGAGATATAATAATATCATTCGACCTCCTCCTAATAAATGTATGTACACGCTCAACTTTGAGCGCACTTTTATCAAAATCACTTGTACCCCTTAGCCTTTTCATTCATCATATATAATTTAATCACTTAAGATAAACGACGTATGTATTTCATTAGAACCCGATAGGATTCCTGGATCACGAGAACGCCAAGTCCGACGCTTCATTCACAGAAGCTTTATACCGCTGCACTATTGAATAGCCGTTATGTTATTTCTGTTGAATTGTCTCGAACGCTATTCGAAAATAACCATTGAAAAGTGGTTTGAGTAGATTTAGGGGTGGTTATTTCTAGGAATGTCGTGCCTGCAGCACGAACACAACAATGGGAACATCCTGCGTGTATTTTCGCTTTGACACCGATTGTTGTTGTTGTCAACTCCGGCAACGAGAACCGCTGATATGTCTTCGCGAGGATCCGTTCTGGGCGAAGGTGGTGGAAACCGGCTCGGAGTTACGTTATTGGGGTTGAATTGATACGATTGTGTCTGGGGTTGAATGCTCGATTTTTGAATAAGGCCGTGTGTCGGTTCGTTTTGAAAAGTTGTGCATTGAATATTGTATTGGATTTCATATGAAATTATTATTTTAAGCTCTCTCATTCTGAATGTTTTTGCTTGTTTACTCTAACGTAGTTTAAATTGGTGTTAAATTCAAAACATCATACAAAGGTTTCCAATGTTTTAAATGAATACATTTTCATTTTTTTCTTTATTGAATAAAGATATAACTACTCAATTATTTGTTATAGATAAGTTAAGTTCGACACAGTATAGGACCATATAAGGCTGAAAATTGTTCCGAAAGGAATAATTTTGTAAAAAATGATAGTAATAACACCGAAAGAGCATAATTATAAACGACAAATATATAAACGAATTTGGAACATGCGCCGAAATATATAATTAAATCACTCAATCTCCTCCTTATACATATAAGTACACATTCAACTTTGAACGCACTTTTCTATAAATCACAGCAAAGTCACTAGAACTCCTTCTCCTTTTCAATTTTCAATAAAACATCAGATATTGCACAAATTTGTCAAATAATTGAATCACTCTGATAACGACTATTGAGCGACGCAACAATTTCGGAACAACTTACCCCCGAAACTTCCATTCTATCCTCCTTTACGCAAATGCTCAAACAAAACAGATTTCTCAATAAATATCCCACTAAATTCATCCTATTAATACCTCCATTGAATAACCCAAACATCACACCATGAAAAAACTTCGGAACAACTTACCCCCGAAACTTCTAACCTCATCGCCCTATACGCAAACACTCAAACAAAACAGATTTCTCAATAAAGATCCTACTATATTCATTCTATGAATGACATCATAGCATAACCCGAACATCACACGACCGTCCAACCTCAACCTAACCCATCCTCATGCAGTTTCCCACCGCGAATCATCAGCGATTTCCCTTATGCGAATTCGTTGAATAACCCAAACATGACACCATGAAACAACTTCGGAACAACTTACCCCCGAAACTTCCAACCTAATCCTCATACGCAAATACTCAAACAAAACAGATTTCTCAACAAAGATCCCACTACGAATGACTTCATCGCATAACCCGAACATCACACGACCGTCCAACCTCAACCTAACCCATCCTCATGCAGTTTCCCACCGCGATTCATCAGCGATTTCCCTAATGCGAAAATTGATCGCATTACACTCATCGGCCATCTGCAAACGCAGACGACATTAATCGAAATGATTCATAGCTCAATCCCGGGGTCCTTTGAATCGCGGACGCCGACTGGTCGTGCTAAATTGTCATAAGTTGTATCATGGTGTGTATGTCGAGTGCGAAACGAGGTGGCTGCGATTTAATACCGTGATATGTATTAACTGTCACTCTGTATTAACAGAGATTGCAGTCGGTTGCCGAAATTGGCCGCAGATTGGCTTCAATCTTCGTGCGTTCCTAGAATTCGCATTGGTGTGGTTTACGGTGCCCATTGGTTGTTAATGGCGTTTCGGATTGGCGGGGTTGCTGTAATTTAAGGTTAGAGTCGATGTTTATGTGTTATATTAATCTAACTATATAATAGATCTATTCTATGGGACGACTGAAAAGGCGTTCGAGAAAAGTTCGTTCAAAGTTGACCATGTACCTACATGTATTAGGAAGAGGTCGAGTGATTTGATGATATATCTCGAAACACGTTTTGAATTCGTTTATATCCTTTTACTACCAAATAAATGAGCGAGCATAAAAGTGATTCTTGTGCATAACTCTATTTCAGCAAAAATGTCATTTGTTCCCCTTGGACTTTTCGATTGTCATGTATGTAATACTGTGTGTGATTGTGTTATGCTCCAAAACTGCTCCAAATATTATATTCAATGGGTTGATCGCTAGTAATATAGATTTGAAAAATGGTACTTGTCTCTCATCATGTCAGTATAACACTCAAGAGGTTCGGTTAGATTAGATTGAGTTATTGTTATTCAAATGGGACTAAATTCACTTTTATTAGGCTACGTTAGAGGTTTGGTTAACTTTAATCGAATGTCATGATAAGATAAGAGATAAGTCCAAAAAAAACAATAGTATTGTTAAATATGCACTAAAATTGATTCTTTAGATGTACACTTTCAATATAGAATATCAATATTGAATTTGCATTCCTTCAAAATCATTCATGCAATGTAATAGATACTTATGAAAAAAAATAGTACAGAGCACTTAAATAATTTTCTATAAATTACAGTTGAAATATTTCATACTCAATCATTATCTTTAAAAAAACTAGATATATTTCATATATGAAATGAAATATTCAAACATCATAAAATCGAAAACAATTTCACATAATTCTTCGATCATCCAAAGGTGTTCATTATTGACTCAAATTGATACTCGTACTTACTCTTTTGATGCATAATTTATGAAGACACAAAGAAATATTGTAAGCGAAATAAAAACGACCGATTTCGATGAATTATTATTTCAGTCATATCAGAAAAAAACAGAAATGTACAGCAATTCATGCATAGAACCACATAGAAATGCACTGCGTAACTTCAACCTAGATAGAGGGGTGTACTAACAATGGCCAGCTAATCAGCACTCTGAAAAAATGAGCGATTTTTTCATAGCAGAAAATGCGTATTGAAATCAAATCAATTTATGTTTCATGAATAATTATCGCGATGAATGTTGAGAATTCTTATTCATCTTGAAATTCATCTTATTTATTAAATAAATAGCACATTCATACATAGCATATCGATGACGCACTCGAACTACGTTCCATTACAAACTAATTATATTTTTGCGTTTTTTTATGACGAAGATAATTTTTAGTTTTTCCTTGAATAATTAACGATTCTAAGTACAAAATACAAATTGGCAAAACACGTGACGATATACATATCGCATGCAACAACCAATCACGAAATGAACAAATTTACATAAACTATTGCTGAATAATAAGATCGATATCTAATTCCGATTGAAGTATTAAAAAAATAAAAACGATATCAAATGAAATCAAATTTAATAATTTTTAACAAATTATTGAATTATGATTTCATTTCCGACTTAAATTCTAGTAATAATCAATTTATGGATGGTATCGTTAAGCGATAGTAATTCATGTGCTCATGTGTGTAAAATTTTGGAGATAAAACTCATTGCATCCAAATATCAATTCAGTTATGCAAATAAAATTTGCCATTTTCAATTGAAAAACCTAATACTCATCAAAAATTTTACCAAGCAATAATTATTGGTTTATAAAATGTCATACTTAAGGAATGAAAACTATAGTGTGATTCGATTTGAATTTTCCGGAAAAGCCTCGACTCGCGACTCCAACGAATCGTCCCTTGATTTCGGCGCATTTTTTCAAAATTTTCCTCTCACATCGAAGGCTGTCGATGCGAACTGTCAACTTGGCACTGACTCGGCCTCAAGATCATTGCGGCAGAATGCTGCGAAATCAATCCGGAGCCGATCATCAGGTTTTTCCGGTTGTTCAATATCGCGCATCGAGCTCGCCGCGGACCGATTTATTCAACCACTGACAAATCTGTGTTAGATTGCCGTGCAAAACGAACGATATCCGACTCGTTTATTATCGAATTAATAGTTCATAAATCATGGGCCGATTTGTAATTGAAGCTTTTTAGAAAAACACGACCATTATGTCGGAAATGTGGGAAATCGGAGCGATTTCGCATCGATTGTGTTGTTAGATTTGAATTCGTTTTATTAATACAAAAGAATTGAGATTTCAAAATAATTTCATTAAAAATGTTCTTATAATAATATTTGACAACTGAAAAGACCAAGGGGTACAAGTGATTTCGAGAAAAGCGCGTTCAAAATTGATCATGTACTTACATATTAGGAGGAGATCGAGTGATTTGATGATATATCTCGGCACACGTTTCGAATTCGTTTATATCCTTTTGCCACCAAATAAATGAGCGTGCATAAAATCGATTCCTGTCCATAACTCAATTTTGGCAAAAAGTCACTTATACCCTTCGATCTTTTCGATCGTCATATGTAGTAACTATTTATACATTGAATTGTCCCACAATCCATCTATACTTTGAATTGTCACACAATCCAGTATCAATTTATTTTATATATAAAGCAAACTAGTTTTCTATATATTAATCATTAAAAAAATATACGCCACAAGCATTTTTATTAAATAAATAGTCGATAGTTAACCAATACGCCGTTTGACTGATAAATCTCAAATTTCCAGTTAGTTTCCTGCGTTCGCGCATTATAACGGATATTGTAGATTGCCGAGCGTTCGTTACATGTATGAACTGGAACTACTTGGAACAAAAAGTCTTAAATAATTTCTTCCTAGCCAGATTGCGAACTTAAGTTTTTGCTCGAATGTATAATCATACGCGTTTAGCCTGTCAGAGATAAGCGGCAAAATCGCTAAAATCGATACAATTTCGTTCGACGAGAGTGTTCGACATTTCAATACGGACGTGATGTTGAACTAATTAAACGATACAATGTCGATCAAAATTATTAACTAAATATTTACTATTAAGAGTCATCAAAATTTAAAATATCGAAATGGCATTTATAAGAAAATTAAGATTTTCATACATTTTTTTTTTCATTATGAGATATTAAGTAAAGATGGAAAGACTTGATTCTTTTAGAAAACTTAATCTCTCCTTTTGTTCAGGTATCAAACTGTTTTCAGAAAATTTGTACATATTTAGAAAAATAGTTTCAATATATATTCAGAATTTAATTGGATTTACTTTGACATCAATTTAAAATACGATTTTTAAGATAGAGTTAATAGCAAAGTGGAGGATCGAGTATTTCCATATTTTTCTAAAGATTAAATGAAGATCGAAAAGGCCAAGGGGTACAAATGACATTTTTACTGAAATTAAGTTATGCACAGGAATTGCTTCTATACACGCTCATTTATTTGGTGCCAAAAGGATATAAACGAATTCGGAACGTGTGCCTCAATATATCATCAAATCACTCGACCTCCTCCTAATACATGTAGGTACATGCTCAACTTTGAACGCACTTTTCTCGAAATCACCTCAAATTCACTTATACTCCTTGGCCTTTTCAGTCGTCAAATAAAAATACTAATAACTTTTTCCATATCTGAAAAAATTCATTCCATTAATAAAGTAAATGAGACTTTAAATTAAATTTTTCGATCAAACCACATTTATCCCTATAAAACTCAACTACTGACTAATCACAAACCTGCATTCGAAAAATCAAACCAAATCTAAAAAAAATATAAATCAAGACGATCATCCACAACCAAAACCAAATATCAACACGGAACCGCATCCAACCTAACCCACATTTCCTCATTAACAAACAGACCAACATTAAAACCCTATTGATTTCCAATACCGCACCAACACTCCAACACTCCAAGCCCGTACATACACAAAATTAACACACAGACATACACAAAACATCGACATACTCGAATGTAACACAGATACGAATTGAAAAAGGGGCGTTCGCCTTATACGAGTGCACAACTTCAGTGGAGTAACGGGGCAAACGCACATAATCGCAGGAAAATGCGCCGCGTGCGGTTTTCCACCGGCTTTTCCCGCTTTTCCGACGACTGATTGAAAATTCTGTTTGCCCTCGATGGCTGAGGCCCTTTCAGCGGATTTTCTCATCCCTCTTCCATGGTATGTGTGTGTTTTTTTCAACCCTTCGGCCTTCGGGGCTTGCAGTTTTTACGGCGCGCATTCGCAACGCACAATGAGTGCGTTTTTCACAATGCAGCCGACCGATGATGTGTGCTGAAGTGAGGTTGTACGCTGGGCTTCGAATGGAGGGTTGTTTGTTTAAAAATTACATTTGAGAATCATTTTTTTTTTAATAATTCTAATTCTAGAAATGAAATTTTGTATGTTGTATTTGTCTGAATCTCATTCCTTACTCTTTTGATATGAATTTATTCGAGTTAGAGTTACTCGTTGAAAATATCATCAACTTTTTAGTTGACGTAATTTAAAACATAACTAAATCTGACCCAATTCGAAAAATTAAACTAACATAACGAGCGTCATATTATAACATTAGTTTACGCAATAAGTACCAAGTATATCCATGATGTAATCGTAATATAATAATTATTGGATGGTTTTTTCACTGATTTAGTTGACTTACTAGATAGTTAGTCAGTTTTTCTACCATGTACCGTTAAATTTTGTCTTTATTTCTCAGATTTTCGATCAAATAAATCGGCTAAAATTCGTTTTCTAGTCAACTAAAGCAGTGAAAATACCAGCCCTGACTGTAATATTCAATCATTAGCTAACATTTGTGACTAATTAAGTTAATATTTTTATTGAGTTTTTGAAAAAAATATATTTATTACGCATTAACCACATTTAATCTATTGGTGTGAAGGATTTAAATATAAGGAAAATTTGAATTTTATTAACGGATATAATGAGTAACTTTCAGTTAAGCAAATTTTATTTTTTTAACAGTTTTTCATAGCTTTCAATAAAATATGATGTAATATAAGTCACTATATTATTTTATTTGAATGAAAATAAATAAATCATTGAATAAAATATTGATTTTCCTCGTTATTCATTTTAATGAATTATATAAAATTTCAAAAAAAAAATACAATTTATAGTTGTTAAAGAATTGCTAAGCAAATTGAAAATACTAATTTATTTTCATAACCAGTGACATAATATTCAACCTTATTTTATTTTACTTAAAATACAACCCAACTTAACACAAATAAAAAAAACATCGAATCATCGATACAACCGATCATTACTTACAATTAATCAAGAATACGACCATCCAAAAAAACTATAATATATACTTTTAAGACCAGTCCTTTCACCTCTGGTTCAAAAAAATAACGAATTTAAACAACACGCAGTTTTTGCAACTACTATCTGTCAAAATTTGGGGGAAAAAAATTGGATGCATGTATTGTTATACGAACTGTGGTATATCTCTCTCTTTCAGCGGCTATTTTGACAGCTCACAGCTAGTTAAAATTCGTTTTATTTTCAAACCAGATATGAAAATAATGACCCTTAATAAATAACCAATCACTCAAATAAATAAAAAAATCCTCAAAATAACTACATTCGCCACAGAACACCCGATACGTAGCAAATGTGGGCCAGCGATGTGCGTCGATGGTCGAGTGGCTCGCCCTTTGTCCTTCGCGCTTGTACCACACAACATACATACAAATATACAAATATACACACACATACGATACAACATATCGTAACAAAGGTAGGTACCATTCTGTCGAGTGTCCCTCATTAGCCCCGAGCGTGTCGTTACGGTGATACATGCGGATGATGATTATTATGACGACGCAGTCCGATTGGCCCTTTTGGTCTCGAAAAACTACTCGATTGGGCATTGTTTCGGTTTTTGTGGTGTGAGGCTTTCGAGGATTTTATTATTGATGGTTTTTTCAGATTGAGAGTCTTTGGAGAGTCGATGGTATCAATTTAAGTGAAATTAGTTGATTAATTTTTGATTTTAATGATATTGAGTTTTGGTGAAAGTTTAATGAAAATTTTAGGTGATATTGTATTATCTCATTGGAATGATACTCAATAGGTCAAAATAGGAGAGGTTGAGTTAAATTTTAGGTTAGGTTAAATTTTTTTATCATTTTTTAATGTTACATAGGTTTGATTCGATTAAGATAAGGTTGAGTGTTGTGTCGATGAGATAATATATTACATACATACACCTACATTCGTTTTCCCATATTTCACTTATTTCAAAATAATATTTGATTTGAAAAAAAAGCTTCGCAGAATTCAATAAGCTTAAAAATGAGGTAAAATCTATTGACTTGTATCTACAATCAATCTTCATCAATAAAATCTAAATTGATAGATTGATGATTTGAAAATTCACATCATGATCACTTTTATTTTTTTCATTTAATTATTTCGAACGTCAGAGAAAATTACATGATCATTTAAATATTGAACAAATTAGTCACAAAAAATTAAATTACTTAAACGAAAAACATATTTAACGTTTCACATATTCCACATAGACATCTCATTCATCAAAGCATCAAGATCCCGAACATTCAAAGCACCCTTAAAACTCACATCATATCGACCAAATACAAACTCAAAAATCAATCAAATACATAAACATCAAAATTATTACATAAACATTGAAAAAAACGATAAATCACCCCAATGTGTTTGTATATCTTTCTTAGCTCGGTAATCTTTCTTCATCGCACACATCCTCGAATTATACAACACTTTCTTCTCATCGGAGGCCGCGTTCGCTTATTGCAGTTCAAATATTTACGAGCGAGTGCAGAAAACGAAAGTGCTAACGCCTTGTACAAAAGTCATAAAACATCAAACGAAGGGCGAACGAGTCGGCTTCGGTTTTTACTCTGGCGTCCGGTCACACCGCCGAAGACGGATGCTTCCGTTCAAAACGCTGCTTAAATCGCAAACTAATTTATATTTCGAAAAAAATTCTTATGAAATGTATTTTTGAATATATTTTTGATTATTTTGAAAAATAAAATCTTGAAAATTAACGTGTAAAATAACGAAAATGTCGCTTGGTTGCGTAGAAGTTGCGTTAGAATGATCCTATTGTATGAGTTGGGTTTTATAAATATCTTTTTTTTTCTTATTTTTCCGAGCTTTTGTTTCTCAATTTAGGTCAAAAGCAATCAACAATGATATTTTTAATATGGAATTATTTAAAAAATGTTCAATTCATAACATAAATTTGAATGCAAATATTATGTCTATAAGATATCTCGAATAAAAATTATCATTAAAGATTTTTTAAGAAATTCGATAGAAATGTATTTCAACACACAAATCTATTGAAATAATTTATATTTTGATGTATAAAAATCATAAAAAATAGTTTATTTTAAATTTCATTTCAGAAAATCATTAAAGTAGGTTAATAAAAAAGAATTTGCTCGAGTCAAATTAAGATAGTAATCGTAATGCTTTTCATGGTTCACATTTTGAATTTTCACATACAAAATCTTGCACATAAATTGTAATATATTCAAACAAAACTCATTTCAAAACATAAAAAAAAACTTACCACATAAAATTTGATTGGTTTTTCAAACACACTCTAAAGAAATTTTAATTCCTGGGCAAATCACCAAACAAGCAATTAATCTTCACACTCATCAATTAATTCTAAGAAATCTGACCTTATCCACTCACAAAAACGAAAAGACACAAAATCTTCTAACATGGAAAAATTCACAGAATTTTTCAACGGGGTCAGCTCGAAAATAATTCGCTCACGCAAGGCCAATTTAAGCCCATTCAATGCCGAGGGCGCTAATTGGCGCCCGAGTTCTCGGAACATACACACCACTCGAACTGTCGAAAAATTAGTCCTTTTCGAAACGTCGAGCAAATTTTATTCCGAGAAAAACGACCACAACGAGTCGCCCATTAAGGCGATACAATTGAATCAGAACGGAGTCTAAGCGTAATCGCCGCATAACGAATTGTTAATCTTGGTCGTTAAATACGACTCGTGTTTTTCGTCCGAGTTATTGTCGGCGTACATTGTATGGGATTTATGGGGTTTTGAATGAATCGTTGGAGATGTTAGTTGAAGATATTGAGTGAAATTAGAGGTTAAATGCTATGGAAAATTTTGTGGTGATTTTCTAAGAAAATTCGGTTAGTTTTGGTCAAATTCCATTATAGAAGAATGTTATAATTGAAGGGGTAGGTTTTAATAATTTTAATAATGTTTCAGACAAATTTGAAAATATTTCTGAATTGCAAATTGGTAAAATTAACCCTTTTCACTTGCATATCGAGCCACGCACGTGACATTGAGTATACTCAAATGATTTTAAAAAAGCTTGATTAAAAGACAATTTACATAGAAGCTGATTTAAAATTGTACTTAATCCATCATAAATTTATACGATTCTTAATTCTCTTGAAATTTTTCAAAATATATCCATACTAGCAATCAACCCATTGAATATATCAACGCATTTTGGAACATTACACGGATACATAGACATATTAGCACTATTATATAGTTATATATCTCTTATTTTTTTAGAGAAAATATCAGAAAAATCTCGATTTCAATTCGATCTACAATTTTTCCGATGTTTATTACTAGTCATATACAAAATTATCATTAGATTACAGCGTAATCTTATATCATTAAAACACAAATTATTCAATTTACAATCTACCCCATTACAAAAGAAAATGTTTATTTATATTGATTCAAATAAAACAGCAAGAAAAGCCAATTCGATGTTATTCGAGGACTGAATTTCACAAAGGGTTTATATGAACTTCGTGAAATTCAGTCGTCATTCGTGAATACATAACTGACTCATATATTAACCCCTCGTTAAAAACAACAAATCACCACTCTCAACGAAAACGTGTTCCTAGCCTAAAACAGGCCAAAGATTCCGACATCTAAAAGCATCCAGATCGAATCGCAAACACGCTCTTGAAAACAGAAGAACTCACTCGAAACGACACACCGAAGGCGCGAATTAAATTTCAAACGCTCAATGAGAGCGCGCTAATATCACCGCAATCAAAAATGCGCCTGAGGCCAAATTCGGCCATTACACAGGTATTATTATGTACATACCTATGCACGCAACTTTCGCCCCTGCCTCTATGTAATTTCTTCGCGGTTCTATTTTAGAGTTTTCGAAGCGCGGCCATTTTGACGCCGGCACCGACCTGCCGTAATACGACGCCATATTTTTATTTTTTCCTTTTTTTGTTTTTGTATTTGCGCGGGAAAAGGGTCGTTTTATCGTTGAGGTAATTTTATACGGGCTCCATTCGAATATATTTATTTATTTATTTGTATGTAGTGTGTTTTTGTGAGAATTGATGTTTGTATTTTGTTGAAAATGTCAAGTCATTATATCAAGTTAAATAATGCATTCAGAAGGGTAATAAAAATGAAGTAATTTTTGAGATTTACTATTTTCTCATTTTTAATTTGTAGGTATATTAAAAATGGCAAAATAGAATTTTTTTTTCAGATGTTTTATGGCCGGTCTTTCCACTGCTTTTTTTACTAACCAGAGAGATACAGTCAGTCAAAAATATGTATCTGTTTGTTCCACTGATTTCTGACAGTTCTTATCGTTAGTGGAATAATTGATCATAATTCTGTCTGATTAATCAAAGCAGTGAAAAGACTGACCTATTATTGATCAAACTATATCACCAAAAAATTAATTTTTCAATGCAGAGATGATTAAAATTTATCTGCAATAAATTTTTTTAAGAATACTAATATTTATCAAATGATTTTTGAATTAAAAAAAAATAACACTGCAGCCAAATTTTCATACCATATTTTTTAAAATGATTAAATTTTCAATCGGTAAAAATACCAGTACTGAAAATTGGTGATCTAGCATTATACTTTTCGCCACCCAACACTGAATCGTAACTACCATTTCAAAAAACCTGCATTTAATAAAAAAAAACATGCACGAATAACCAAATATGCACCTAAAACAATCAAAATTAAACCATAAACACACACACACAAAACACATCCATCGAAATAAAACCCAACAATACTAAAAACCAACATCTTCAAACAAAATCAACTGCACGTATGTATAAGAAGAGCGCCAAACACATTTTGAGCGGCCTGCGCAATTTTTACACCGCACACCCATACACACACACACACACACACACACACAAAAAAGTGCACTCCATACACACACACATAGCGAGCGATTACGTGTGTGTGTGTGTCGAATTGCAGTTTTGATGTCGGTGGCCTTGGCCGCGGTCGTTGAACTTGCGCACACGCAGTTCGCGTCGAGCCGCTTTTTCGCCCAACGCACACACACACATACACTAGTGTGTACGTGCGTTGAATTCGCCGATGTGTGTTTGTGGTTGTGTTTTATGCTGCGTTTATATCTGATAAGATTCTGAGTTTGTTTATTGCTATTTGTGTTTTAATAATATTGTGTTTTTTTTTAATGAGACTAAATAGTATAAAGGTAAAAGTTACCTTTTTTATTGAAATCAATTTAAGTACAGAAAATGGTTCTATATGACGACTGAAAAGGCCAAGGGGTATATACAAGAGGAATTCATAAGCGTTTTATTCGTCATCGACTTCGCGGGCGGTCTCATATTAAATGTGTACCTAAGAATGCGTTATCGCACTCCTAAGGGACTTTTGTTCCTCTAAAAAGCCCAAGGGGTACAAGTGACTTCGAGAAAAACGCGCTCAAAGTTGACCATGTACCTACATGTATTAGGAGGAGGTCGAGAGATTTGATAACATATCTCAGTACAAGTTCCGAATTCGTGTATATTCTTTTGCCACCGAATAAATGAGCATGCATTGAAGTGATTTTTGTGCATAACTCAATTTCGGCAAAAAGGTCACTTGTACCCCTTGTGCTATTCATTTGTCAAGTATAGATTTGATTTCTTCTTAAAAAGATACATATAGAGATTTTAAGATTATATAATTCTATTAAGAAATTGACTCCTGTTATGAAAATAAGATATGGTAAAAAAAATACTATAAAATTACATAAGTGCCACAAATTTTTGTTTGACATTTCCTAAAATTTAATTATTTCTTTTGAAAGGGTACATATTGTTTGTTCAATGTAAGGTGTATCATATTCAATACATTATTCGATTCTAAAATAACCCAATTAAAGCAGTTTAAAAATTTGATAATTTTACTTTGATTTGAATAAAATTAAATTTCTCTACCTTTTAATGAAAATAAAAGCTTACTTTAATATAATTTGTACAATTAGTGTGTTTTCTGAATGCAAAATTAACACAAGACCACACCTTATTTTGAGAAAAAACGATTCAAAATGAACATCTATATCAAACATAATTTCAATGACTAATTTTCATTGTAAAAAAATATAACGTAAAAAAACTCATCCATCTCAATACTATCAATCACATAATTTGTGTATTTTCAAATTTGAGTAAAAATTTCAAGTCAATTCATTTCTTTTAATATAACTGATTATTCGAAAATATAAAAATCAAATTGAGTGTGAACGCAGCACGAGAGCGTGTGAGCAGTTTCGAACGTATTTCGGTTCAAATCTCCCGCCGTTGGTGCGTCGCATCGTTTCCCGCGCGGTGGTCTCGTTTGGCCGAAACGTCGACCATGACCGCCGACAATGGTGGTCCGAATTGCGCATTTCGTGGCTCACACTCATGCCAATGCACACCACGCTTACCACCATTGCGGTCATAATTATTTTTTTCAATTTTCAAAAACATAAAAATCGCGATGACTGTACTTTCATGTGGTCGAATTAACGAATATTTCAAACGTGAAATTTAATATTTATATTCGAAACATGATACTGAATTATAATTTATACAAATTTCATTTTATATACTAAATTTTAAATATCAAAAAATAAATATTAATAGATTCTTATTTAAAAATGAATTATTAAAAATGCATACATTTTCATATAAAAAAATTAAATTATTTTTCATCGTACGTTCAACAAATTATTTTATCACCATAAAAGGACATTCTGCTTAAACATTAATAAAAATTCCATTCCTCGTTCAATATTGAAGACGTCAGAATAGCATTTACGTCAATCTTCGAATTGAAATGTATAAATTGACAATATTTAAACGGACGTCGTACATTTTTTATCCATCTTTAACAAAATGGCGACGATCTTATGCATCGGTTCTTGAAAAAAACTCAACTTTTTTTTTCATGAACATTCACGGCCATATTCGGAAAGCGAATAATGGAAATTCGAGATGCCGGAACGAACGAGTGCACTCGTTACTCCATAACCATAGAAAATGACAAAAAAACACCATAAATGTTAAGACTTTCTGATGATCGGTATCAATTAATGGTATTTTTATGTTTTAAGTCATTTACGACAGTTAAATATCAAAAAAAAAATAATTGTGATTAAATAATAACCGATAGTTTTGGAAAATTTTTCTTTCAGTGTTTAGCGTTTGAAAAACTAGTGTTAGTGACTAAAGCAATTTTACTCGACTTTGTTGTTACGTTAATTGCTAATTACTTATCGCATATTTTATTTCCATAATTTTATACTTGATATTATATCATAGCTAAAAATATATGTAGGAAATGTTGTTTAATAAAATTATATTGACGGTTATTTTCCTAAGGAAAAACATCATAATTTAAAACGTTTTGACACATACTTCGGAAGCGTGGATTATTATAAATTATATCATTCATGCATGTAAATAAATTTCAAAAGATAATTTTGAAGTATTTCTATTGATAATATGCTAAAAGCTTATTATTTACATATGTACGTTTTGAGGGAAAAAAACTTAATTCGAAAACTTTAACAAATTTTGCTAATGAATGCTAAAGATATTCACGATTAAAACAACTTTTAATTTTTGCATTTTCATTAGGTAGGTATGTATTTCATTTCATTTCGAAAATAATTGTAAGAATGAACATGTCAATTGTTAAAATTTCATTTTTATTAAAAAATCATTTGAAAACCTAAAATTTGCCATTTCAATTCGATTTATCGTAACATTTCATCTTCTTACATTGAATTGACTTAATTGCATTCAAACACACATTCGATACAAATTGTGAACACTCATCAAGACACACATCGAATTTATATTAAAAACTAAAAATTCTTAACGCATAACAGGCTTTATACTCCTATTAAACAAATAATATTTATTTATTGCATATTTTAAATAAATACAGATACCAAAAATAGACGTACACTTTTCTTTTCTAGCTAGAATCTAATTGGAAATCGTTCCCTTTTTCACTCAAGAAGGCAATATTTTCTAATATTCCAAATATTTTCAACCACCATTAAAACCCTCACATTATACACTCATACAACACGAATGGCATTATACATATTTTTATAAAAAACGAACCCCAAACAAATCGAATTTTCCCAACCACCACTAAAACCAGTCTTATGAGAGACTCAACCGATTCTCAATTCTCGTAGGTCAGTGTTGGCGAACAATGGCTTCGGAGCCGAACCAACCGTTTTGCTCCCCGCCTTTTTACTACAATATATAATATAGCCTCTCGTTGTTTTCGTTGCTCCAGCTGCTTTTGTTGCTTTCATATTGCGTTGTTTTCGGTTCGCTGCAGCAGGAATTCATAAGCGTTTTATTCGTCATCGACTTCGCGGGCGGTCTCATATTAAATGTGTACCTAAGAATGCGTTATCGCACTCCTAAGGGACTTTTGTTCCTCTATATGACGAATGAAAAGGCCAAAGGGTACAAGTGACTTCGAGAAAAGCACGATCAAAGTTGAACATGTACATAGGAGGAGGTCGAGTGATTTGATGATATATCTCGGTACACGTTCCATGTTCGTTTATATACTTTTGCCACCAAATATATGAGCGCACATAGAAGCGATTCCTATACATAATTCAATTTCGGGAAAAATGTCACTTGTACCCCATGGCATTTTCAGTCGTCATATATAACAAAACAACCGAGTTGTGTTATATTATCGCGAGTACGGAGTACGTGAGAATTTAATTTCTGCAGAGGTGCGTTGTCGAGATCGAATCTGCGATAACTGCGGCGTTTAGATCCGATTTTATTTATGGGGGTATCGTTTGTTTGTTCAGTTTGACGTTTATGTTTGTCTCGAGTCGAGAGAGGTTTGAGAATCGCTGAATTTTAAGCACCGAAATGTTTTATTGCGCGGTTGACAGTTCGGACGTGGCGCGTGTGTGTTGGTTAAGTTTGAGGTGGGTCAAGTAAGCGTGCATGTCGCAGGCGTTGGGAACCTTTTGATATATTTGTAATTTATGATAATCGTTATTGTAATAACTATATTTCATTAGAGTTTATATATCAGTAAGAAAAAAACTAAACGATAATAAATCTCAAAAAATAAGTGAGTTTAAATTTTAGTTTTAGTCTGTATTTTTTTTTTATCGGATTAAATTAAGTCAGCTGGAACAATTTTGTTCTGATTTTATACAAAACAATGTAAAATCATTACAAAAAATAAATTCGGCAAAAATCAACTGCTCAACTGAGAACGGCTCTTCGAACATCGACACACATAAGCTGAAATTTAGATAGTGAAAATCATTTTGAACGCAATTTTCGATTAAAAATATAACCTAACCTATACCCAAAACCACACAAACCCAATAAATCCCACTACAACATTCAATCACAATACCAAAGACGAAATACATACAAGGAAAAACTATTTTCTTTTCCAACCAGACTCTAATTAGAAACCATCACTTCCCTCAATCTAGAACAAAAAACCAACACCTCCCAAATAGACAAACACTGAGCATTCCTCCTTGCACCTAACAACCAATCAACATCTACCATCTCCATCCTCAAATTTCGTCCTTTTTCGATTTGGCGACCGCTGATTTCGTGTGCCATTGTCCACGTGCATCCACCACACACACACTATACATATACACGAACGCACACAACGTGGCCGTTCTCACTTGTGTCGGTTGGTTCCGGCGGTTGCGTTTGGGCCGGCGTCAACAGCCGCCCCCAAGGACGAGCGAACCGAGCCAGACGCCATTTTTTTTTTCAAACAACATAATTACACTCGCTGCTGGCTCGCCAGGACATCGAGGAGCACATACACATGAGTCGTTCGTTATTGACGTCGAAATTGCGCGGCTCACGCACATCTTCTTCGGCACGACAGTCGGTGATGTTGAGATAAGATTCGCGAAAATGTGGGATGATTGTGAGAAAAGTTTAAAAGATATATATTTTTTTATTTTAACACGTTTTAAATCCTAATATAACTATATAATGGCGCAATTCTGCGTGTATATCTGAGTATCTGTATGTGCGTCTAAGTAACGCTCCAAAACTGCGCGTTGATATGTTCAATGGGTTGAAACTGCGTTGATATATTCAAAGGGTTGAAATGGGTTAATCGCTAGTTTATTATGAATGTAGCATTTTATTAGATTGTATAAACTTGCCAAAAAGTGAATCTGGTGGATGATTTTGAACGCATCAATTTAGATCACTCATGTAAGTGAAGCAACATTCAAGGAATATAAGGACTTGATACTAAAGTACAAGAACTAGGTTCATTAAGGACTGTATTTAATATTATATAAGTATTAGAAGAAATGTTCATAATATGTGTCACACTATTTATAATCACAAGTGACTTAATATTTTCAATATTATTGATGCACATGATTCAATTTCAAGCGTCAAAAATTTAGACAAATTGACACAATTTGAATTGAATGAAATAAATTTGTTAAAAAATATCAAGAAAATCAAATAAAAACTTGCATTCGAGCCTAATTTTATGAATTTATTTACAAAACTTCAAAATAAGTTATAATATTCAACATAAATTCAATAGATTCTTATGTAAAAGCTTCTCTTTCTAATCGAACTAATTAAATACGTCAATTTAAGACTTAAATGACTCAGAATCTTTGTGTGTACTTGCCCTCAATTTTACTCGATTCAACATTAATCGCGTCCAACGGTTTCGATAACGCTATCGGCTGAAATAATGGCGTTATCTGAAAACGCGTCGCTTTTCAATTGTGTCGATATCAATCTGAAATAGAACGCTGAAATAATGGACTCTTGACAAAAAAGAATTCGCTCATTTACAGGCGGGGGCAATTGTATACGTTCTATGGCACGTTTTGTATATTCAGCTGACATAATAACTTTCCATTGTAACCCCAGGTCAGTACCGACATACTGTTCGCATGCACATATACTGACCTACGCCATCTGCTCGTATTCCACGAAACTGACCCGAAATGAATTTTTCATTCTCGCTTGTTTTCGAAAAAAAATGCATTTGCTTTGTCGTTTTTGGCTAAACTGAACTCGTTTAGTACATACTAGTGTCCCACATTTGAATTGAGTTTGTGAGTGTATTCAGCTTTAGTATATTTATGTGCTATTTCAGTAGCAAGTTTGTGTGTTGCTTCAGAGTGAACTTCACTAAAAATAAGGCTTTCAATAATACGCAACCGACTGAAATAGCTGAATTGTGTTTGCGGTCTGTTCTAATGTCAAATATTGCCATGATGTATTTTTAGTTAGAATGTTTTTTCATTATTTTTTCCCATTAGTGACATACAGTAAATTAAAATTATGAACTTGAATTTGAGTGAATTTATAAATTTATTCTAGTAAAAAATAATTTATTTATCAATTGAATGGGCGTAAAAATGAAAACTGTTGAGCTCCACTAAACAATGGCTTCTCCCCCACTGTTATTATAGTAAGTTGGACAGCTCCAAAAACTAAATTCACGAACCGGTCTTCCCCACTGCTAAATTCTAAATTCTAATGGCGCCTCCCACTAGTTAAAAAAACAAAATGGTTCCTCGCATAATAAATAGGCAAACTGTGAGTTGTTGCGCAATAGAGCCGACTTTTATAACGCGAGCTCGTGAAACAATTCAAATTGTAATGTTATCGTGCGATTACTCAATTCGACTCGTTTTTGTAATATAGAGTTGTCATGTTTTAGGTATCATGAGTATAAATCATGTACAGTGTAATCTGGATTATCCGAATGCTATTGTTCTCATAATTCGGTTCGCGGATTTTTAGTGTATCAAAATATTCAATTTTTGATTGTTTGTTTTAAATTGATATTTTCAAAAAAATTCATTTGTAATTAACTAAGCAATATGAATTCATTTATATAGATTTTTTACTTCGATTTAAATATTCATAGAGACAAATTCGATTGTTTTCCTCGAATTATTGCAAAAATCCAACGAAAAAAAAGCTTAATAATTAAAAAATTTCTATTTGACCAAGAAAATTTATATATCAACAATGCTTATGACTTATAATTATTAAATGTCTTCGGAGAATTTAGATTTTAGAATTTATTAGAATTATGATAATAAACATAATATTATTTTTAAAATGATAGAAGAAATAGAATATTTGAACTAAATTTCTCTATTTTATCTACATAAAATAAACCTGAATAATCGAAAATACGCTATATTTTTTTTCTTAACCAAATACAAATATAATAAGTTTATCATCATTCTGATCAAATTGGGAGATAAATATACTTTCAGATCAAACTTAAAAATGCAAGTACTCAAAAAAGGACGAATTACAATATCTACACGATCAATTCCTCTCGCATAAATAAGCTATTGTAGAATAATCAATCAACCCGTCGAATCTATCAACGCAATTTCAACCCATCGAATATATGCATGCAATTTTAAAGCGTTTCATGAACACACAAACACACACACAAAACACCGCAATTATACATTTAAATATTATATCACAAACATTTTTTCGTCTCGTCCGAATCGAAAAGCTAAAAAAAAAACTCGAATTCTATTGGCGCCCGTCTTGTTTAGAATGGAAAACACGTTCCTCCTACCAGACTTCGCCGTCGGCTTACAAATCGCGTTGTACATACGTATGAAAAAAAAAGAGAGGGGCCACAACATCACATTTGGCCTATTGTGAGCAATCAAATCTAATTCTAAACAAAATGGCCGCACGACCGGTTCGTGTCCAATGTGAGCGTTCGTCGGTCGTTGTGTGTGGAGGAGAAGAGTTGGCCCACTTCGTTCTTAACCGAAATTTATTGTCCGGTGTCAATGGGTTAAATCGGTTTGTATGCGGGAGAGATGTGTAAGATGTTTATTTTTTAGTGGTGAGTTGTTTGGTTGAAGTTTTATTATTATTTTAATTAGTTGAGGTCGATCTTATGGTCGTAAACTAAATGACTTTTTTCTGTGGAGATTGACAGTGAAGATAATAATTGAATGGTCAGAATAATTATAGATACACCCGACTCTCGTTTTACACGGTGGATAGGGACCAGCAAAGACCGTGTAAAAAAAGTGTCATTTTTTATTTCGCGATATTCATTATATAGTTCAAACAAACCGTGTTAAACCAAATAAATCGTGTAAAAAAATTTTTTTTTTCATTTTTTTCAAACCGTGTTATTTTGAAACTGTGTAAAAAAATCTGTGTAAAACGAAAGTTGGGTGTATATGATCACAATAATAATGACGTATAATCACATTAACAACAAGGAATGTTTAGAATGAAATTTCGAGAAAAATAAAATACTCAAAATTTTCGAAAACCAAATGAAGACGTAAACCTATAATTTTTTTTTTTCAGCTAAATTAGGTTTCATTACCATTATCTGTAACGTTATAGCTATAATGATTCTAATATAATCTGTTATTGTTGTTTATATTGATGATCAATTCAGTTGAAATTCTGAGTATTTAACTCGACTAAAAAGTAAAAAAAATCTCATCCAAAAACACAAACTAATATTCATTCACTGAGACTACCTTTTCATGTTAAAAATTGCCGATTAATGATGCTTTATTGTGACAGTTTGTAAATTTTACACCACCATAAATATTTACAAGGATCAAAATATTTTACGACCTCAAACGACCCTATAATCATTTGATTTTATATTCTAATCATTATCGCTATTAAAAAACCACCTATTTCAACGAAAAAAAAACCGCTACCAACATATCGTTTGCTACACGCAATAAAACACACCAGCTCTCAATTTAATGACATCTTCAACTTCATATAAAACATCGTGAGAAGTTCAATAGCATCGGTATTAAAAATTCGCGCGTGAGCACTCAAACGGACACATATATGAGCCCAGTGCATATTACATATTAAAGGCTCGGTCGTGTTTCGAAACCACAACCGACTCTGACCGCAAAATATGTCAGTTTCGAACACAAAAATATAATGTGACAGACACAGGGCTGGACTGAAACGAAAAAGGGACAAAAATCTGAAAATTGAGCTCTGAAAAGCGCGAAGGAGTCCGAATATGATCGATAGTTTGGTTGTGAGAGATTAATTT
Source organism: Cheumatopsyche charites (assembly GCA_024721215.1). Classification (NCBI taxonomy): domain Eukaryota; kingdom Metazoa; phylum Arthropoda; class Insecta; order Trichoptera; family Hydropsychidae; genus Cheumatopsyche; species Cheumatopsyche charites. Next base: position 10,326,865 of record CM045585.1, read on the forward strand.
TCCAAAATATTATATGACGACTGAAAAGGCCAAAGAGTACAAATGACATTTTTGCCGGAATCGAGGTGTGTACATGAATCGCTTCTGTACAAAAGGATATAAACGAATTTAAAACGTGTGCTGAGATATGTCATCAAATCATTCGACCATCTCATAAAACATGTAGGAACATGATTAACATTGGGCGCGCTTTTCTCGAAATCACTTGTACCCCTTTTTTTTCAGTCATCATATTAAATGAACATCTGAGCGTTACAATCGTACGAGATCTTCATAATTTTAACATTCACTTATGAAATTTTGCATAAATTTGAATAGCATACTGTCTGTAATGGCCCACTTGGACATGTCACAATCTAGAATTGTCCTATCAATTCAAACTGGAAACACAATAACGCAGATCTTAATCTATATATTTACATACATACACATATCTATTATTATACGGGAAAAGCTTATATTTCGATATACTCGAATGCGAAACGAAATTGACAACGTTCGAACGGACATTTCCATTGTTTGTTCTATTAAGAGACTTTAGCGCGACGTATCTATTACGATGAAAGCCTCCCCATCAACGTAATGAAAAAGCTAAAAAGAATTTCACATAGCGACACATAATAAATACACACAATGTTGCATAGTTGAAATAATCATAATTCGAAGCATAGAATTTTAATTGAAGCCACAATCTTCGACTAAATAATAGATAATATATTAAGAATTTAATGATAATATTCATGAACGGTTGAATACAAATTGACTTTCCAATTAAGAAAATTTATTTTGAATCTCCTAAATGTATACTATTTTGATGTTTCAATACATTTTACGTATATTAATTAACAATAGAAGAAGAGACGAATCTGGGACAGTGTTTTATTATGGACCATCGTGAATCTTGTACCAACAAATTCAGACCACATGTTAGTTTTAGATAAAATTATTAATATGTATCTATTAGTGATTAATTTACACATCAAATCATTATTATAGATTTTATCAAAATTAATGGACGGTTTAAAGTCGGTATAAAATTTACGATAATTCATATTTATCTAGTGGTAAAATTAATTATGGACATTAGGAGAAAAATCTCCAATCGATGCTACTAATGTATAAGTTAATTAATTCGTTAATTTATGAGCGATGAGCTTAATGATTGAAAATTCAAATTATCGAGGTTTTTCTATACTCTGTCACTATTTATTATGATGAAACAGCAGTTCTGGCTAACATCGTTTATTGTTTATTCCGTGGCCTGATGCGTAAATACCAAAGGTGATGACTGCCGTGTAAAAAGTACAGGATTTTCCGGTTTTTCTTGCAAATGTCTATTCAAATTTCAACAATTAATGCGAACTAGCCGACTTCTCCTCAACGTGCAAACGATTCCAACTCCAACCGCGATATTGAATAAGATGAAAAATCGAATTGTTCTCGGCGAAAGTATGAATCGTTTCGCAACACTTCGATGACCACGAAGGGTTCAAAAACGCGTTTTTCATTTTTGCAAAGTTGAAACGAGGCTCGTTTTGAGAATTTCAAAACGACAGCATATCCCAGTAACATGTCTAATTTATTGAGTGTCAGATATGAGTAATATTTACTGAACTTCGAAGCGTTTTTCTCGCTTTACGCGATCCTCAATCAAACTCGGCTAGTGCATAAATCAAACGAAATAATCATAATTGCACAATTATTCAAAATGTAATTGAATTAATTAATTCGATACGGATTTAATGCTTATTAATGATAGGTTTTTTCGCCAAATGAAAAAATAACGACATGCATAATAGTATGCATTAATACTGGAGCGTAATGGTGTTTTAAAAACTTATTGCCCGTGTTAAATACTCTTTTTTATCTGATCCCTCAATATTGTGCATTCACGGTAACTTCGCCCAATTACCATAATAATTGCGCGTTTCGAACACACCGATTATTACACATTACGCACATCGTAATAATTGCAACGCATTCGTACAAAAAATCTGAAAAAAATAATTTTTTTCCCATTTCAACTGAATCTTTCCCTAATAGGAAACGACTCATCAATTAAAATATTTCAGCGGAGAATTGAATAAATATTTCTTTTTGCACATTCAGGGTTATAGGCGTATAAACTTTATATGTATCGAACGAGTTCCCACAATTCACAGCATTGATAATACAATAATAATAATATAATACATTTGTTTCCCTACGCGTCTATTGTGATGTTATTGAAGCAAAAGCGTCGAAATTGCTTCTGCCTTATTAAGGAGAACCGCACAATGGCTTCATTTTTTATACTTTTTCCGTTTGTCGCCGTTAATTAACAGCTCGCTTTGTATAAAAATTTTGAGTCGGAGTTTTTCCAGCATTTCAATCGATATCGGCCTGATTTTTTCCCATTTTTTTCCGAACAATGGAGTCGAGCTGGTTAAACGTTCGGGTCCATTATGATTTACAAGAAGCCACGCTGAGATGTTGGAAAAATCAATATTTTCATACGGTTGACCCGTATTGAAATCGTTTTATTTAGATATATTCTCATAAAAAGTCATATTTATACTTAAATCTATACAAAATTGACTTATAAGTGACTATTCAACAAATTTATAAACGAATTCCCAAGATTTGAAATCGAAATGGCCCACAAACGACTTCGGTTCAAAACAATCGCCCACTCGGTGTCCTTAACGTCCTCAATTCCGCACTCGCATCTAAACGCCGTTCAACAACATCGTATCTGTATTAACAGCCTTTTAATTGATCGATGTAAACTAAACTTTCAAATGTCAAAACGGCCAATAAAAAACAAATTGAGCGTTCTCGAGTTCGTGACGGCCGCAAATGCAAACCAAGCAACCTTGCCTCGAGATGAGGACAAAATGTTGCAATGTCACATTGTGCACTTAATGTTAAAGACAAATGGTAATTATAACGCGTTTTATCGATGATCCATCATTGTCTATCGATCTCCTTGAAATTTTGAATCTTAGAAGCGAAATTAGTTAAGTGTCGACACGTATTTCGAACTGAAAAATTGCATGGTTTTAAATGCGATTTATGTATCGTTAAATATTATATTTTTTAATTGTTATGAATTGAATGTGGTGCAATTCTAGGATTGTTTTTATAACGCCGATTACGATAAACTCAGCTTATTGATATTTGCATCGCAATAAATTACTTGTGCAAACAAAACGAATGCGACTACAATGTAAACACGGATGTAAAATTTAAGACGTCGAACATTTTCTCACGATACATATGATATGGATCAATGTTTAAATGAAAAGCAGCAATTCCATTTGCAATTCCTCATCAAAACCACAAATTAACAATCCGCTCATAATTTCACTTAAATAATCGATTCCTATTATTATTAGAACCAATCTAACATCCATAAGAATAATCCCACATTTTGAAAAGGATCAAATCTTTAATTTTTTCAGAAACAACCTCATTTTTTCTCGAGAATGGATTCACCACAAATGGATAATCCATACATAAATAAATGACTAAAAATCTTACATATGCTGTTTAAATAATCTAAGAAAATGTGCGATTTTCAAAAATAACGATTAAACAACTAAAAATAATCGATTCCTAACTTGACAATCTATGTATCTAATTTCCATGATAATTCGCTATAATGAATCAAATATCCACAGATGAGTTTTCTTTTCAAAGTCAATTTCATTTTCAGGATCACACTAATATCATCCTCATAAATCATCAATCCATGCATAATTTCGACTAAACATCAATCAATTCATATCACAATACATCTAACTTCTAACCATAAGAACAAATTTCTAAACGCTGAAATTTTTCAAAAGCAACCTCATTTTCCTTCAAATATCACATGACATGACTTTCATAACAAATCGAGAAACATACACACATTTCAAAAAAAAACAAGATCCGCTAAAAACCAATCGATCCCTATTTAAGACAACTGCTCTAACCATATACTCTAAGGCTCTAACATCCATGAGAACCTCTCTACAAAGGCTCAAATATCCACTATCCAGCGACTATTTTTTTCCAGAACGAACCTCATTCTTTCTCTAGAATCGCACCAATCACAGTCTCCCATACAATCGCATAAAATAAAACACACAACCGACTTCATATGTATTCCGTTCGGGTCTGAACTGACCCGCACACTCGAAACGCTCCCGAGGCAGGGCCGAAGACCACTTTTTTGTTTGGAACACACACTCATAACACACGTTGTATGTATGAAACTCGAGTTGAACGACCGATCATTGCCGACTCTCGAGGCCCTCAATGTGGTTCTTCAGCGAAACGCCACACATTTGTGAATGTATGGAGGTGTGTGAGCCCTTCTTTAGAGTGTGAGGGAGCAAATGTGCAGCTGGATCGAGTCGGTGCTAATTGAGATTTTGTCGGTTGTTGATGGTGAATTTGCTTTTTAAATGAATATTTTTCGTTTTGTCATATTGCTTAGTCCTTTCGAGGATGTTGTATCATAAAATTTGGCTAAGTTGAGTTGAGAATAGGTACTATTATGATGTCTTAAAAGAATAGCTCAGCGGTCTTCTACATTCTCATAATGAAGCTAATGAATATGAGTTTTATATGAAGGGGTACAAGTGACTTTGCGGTGGTTTCGAGAAAAGTTTGTTTAAAGTTGACCATATACCTACATGTATTAAGAGGTCTACTGATTTGATGATATATCTCGGCACACATTCCGAATTCGTTTATATCCTTTTGCTACTAAATAAATGAGAGAGAATGATAGAAGCGATTCCTGTGCATAAAACGATTTCGGCAAATATGCCACTTGTACCTCCTGGCCTTTTCGATCGTCATATGTAATCAACTGAAAAATACACTACATACGATAAAATTAAATCTTATATTTGATCAATTGACAAAATTGATCGGAAGTTAGTCTTAATAAGAGGCTGCTGAAAAAAGTTGATGCAATTTCATTGTGATGATTAATTTATTCAATTATTGTATGTATCTACTTATTTTATTATTGATTTATTTGAAAATCCATTAAAATAAGAAAATCAACATATTTGCACATTTCATGAACCTTCCCTCCGAAAAAAAATTAAGTTAATAGTGACAACCCAATCTTTTTTCTACTTTCGAACAGATTTTGAACATTCACAAATATTTAAAAAACTCATTGCTTATGAAAATAGAGAACCATTTGTACTTTTGAAATACTACGAAATCCAATTATGATCTTGTCAAACCCTTTATCCCCTAAATGGTCATTCCAGATTTAAAACCTGAATAAATCAGTCTAACGATAAAATCAATCGATTCATCAATAGCAGCCACTAATCTTAGTGTTATATCTGCATACAAACCTGAAAATAGCAATACGGCATTTAACAATTTTCAACCTCGGGCATTGTGAGAGCCTCGAAACGTAACTAATACATCCCGTGTGCGTTACCAGCGCCCATTGAAACTTTCTAAACTCCAAAACTACATTTATTATAACGCATTAACCGGAATTTTACGACCCGCAGTCACCTCTGGAGAAATCTCACACTCTCTAACTTCACTCTTATATCCGAACCGAACGGAGAATGACCGTTCGATATTGTGGTTAAAGGTTGAGCGCAAAATCGCGACGTTAAACTTTACGGTCGCTCATGAGTGGCCTCATTCATTCGATTTGACGATGATGCGTTTTCTATAGAAATTGTTATTTCTTATGGTTTGAAGGTGTTGATTGATTGAATATCGAATATTATACCATACGCATTCGAAGAATTAAACTGCTGTTGCATTGATTAAGTATCGTTGAATCGATTCGTTTCGTTACTTCATGATGATAAAGTAACGAAATTTTCAATGGTGCAGATGTACACCATTGAAAATTTTAATTTAGATATAGAAAATTTTATGAAAATTCTTACTTAATCAGAATTAATATTAAATAACAAGGGCAAGTCAAGAAAATGCAGATTTAAGTCATAGTATCTGCTTGTAAGGAAATGATCAAAAATGCCTGTATTTTAACAGTTTCCTTTGAAGATAAAAGTGTATGAAATTAATGTGTGGAAATGTTAAAATGTTCAATGTGCAAATTTTAATTAAAATAATCATTATGGTGGTCATTTCCCGCATCCTCACACCTTGTATCCACAAATAATCATAATTCAAGTCACGAATCTTAAAATATATAAGTATGTACATCAATCGACGTTACTTACATACATCGATGGGTTATGTTAGGTTAAATTTTAAGTTAAGTAAGGTCAAACATTTTTTCCAGAATTGGTTAGTTAGGTCATTTTTTGGTTAGTTAAGATCGATTCTCATAATTTACTTCCAAGTACTCAATCAAATATTAATCATCACCATTCAAGTCACATACTTCCAAATACATATACCAATCTACAGGACATATAGAGCATACTCGAAGGATTATAATAGCTCACTTTAGGCAAAGTATTTATATTTCAAATTAACTTAATTGAATCATATTTTAAATCAATTCACATCAAATCCCATACAAACAATCCACATCAAACCCATCCAATCGACCACCGACAACCTCCTCGACAAACAATCGCCCCATCAATCCTGAAGCAGCAAATTCGCTCAGACGACCAGCTCGTCTCCTTGGACCTGATCAAAATTCACCTCGAGACGAAAATCGAGGCTTCGGAGGCTCGTTGGCAATTTGTTGTCGCGCGAGAAACAATCGCCTCCGGCATTATTGATGTTGTGTCGTCCCTCTTGGTCTCGAGCTGAAAGACCGCTTTTTCGTATGGAGACCACTGGCCCTCATCGTCCTCGTGTAATGTGTGTAGTGTGTGGTGTGTGTGCATTGTGTGTAGCCGGCTTTATGCGGTGATTATGTGGCGGTGCATGTGTGGGATGGTGAGTGTGTTGGGTGGTAGGGTTACGATTCGGTAAGTGATTGTGGTTCGTTTTCTTATTATTGATGATTTATTGGTAATACGATGAATTCTCTATCCTTGAACCAGATAGAGGTGTAGAGTTATAGAGGTGAAATATCTATCCTGAAAAAACAGATAAAGTGTCTTCAAGAGATTCAATATCATTTAAAAAATTCAGTAAATTTCTGATGATTTTCTACATTGATAGATATTTTCTTATATGTAAAAGCATAATCGAAAATTATTAGGTTTAAATGTGAGTAGTTACAGATATGCATTTTCAGAATAATAAACATAACCGAAAATTGATTGCAATAACTTGTGCACCGAAAGATTTAAATCTAGATTTTTCAAATATGATGATTCTCACACAGTATTCAAATTTAATGCATAATTAAATCAAATTATAGTTAACTAGCGATTTACCCGTTGAGTATTTCAACGCAGTTTTGAAGCGTTACATGAACACACAGTCACACACACAAAATAGGGCTATTATATAGTTAAATTACCTATTATTGTTCCAATATCATACAATATTCAATTTCGTATCAATATCTCTGATTCAAAAATCTTACCTACAACAATTTTCGATTAATTTTCTATAGATAATTCAATAATTCGGATGAAAAATGTAAATGATTATAACATTTATCTGAAATACTATTAAAAACTTAATAATTTTTTTTTTCATTTTTCAAGCAAACTACTGAAGAATCGATAATTTTCCGACTATAACTCATTTCAGATTTCAAATTCATTCAATTTAAATGAATGTCATCATATTATTATTTAAAAAAATCCCATTTTGAAAAAAAAAGATGGTCACCGCAACGAAAATGCGTGCGCTCATGAATCGCGCAAAAAGTTTTCGACGGAAGATGGAACCGGCAGCGATGGAAGCGCCACCGGAAAGCGCCCGCCCGCAACCCGCGGCGCATTTTCGATTCGAAAATCGAAGGTCACGTGCGATTGTCGCCTGTTTCGAGCGACCGGTCGCTAAAATATCGACACACACTGGATTCGTCGATGATAATTTGTCGCCTAGTCTAGCTGTTGGTGATCGTCTGCGTATTTTATGGTCGTTCGGTTTTGATTGTGATTGATGATGATTCAAAAGTTTTTGCGTCATTTTCTTGATTGTAATCAGTGAAATGATTCGTTGTGTGATTAGTTATTTGATAAGTTGTGTAATGTCTTATGTTTCGTTTGGTCGTTTTATATTGATCGATGAAAGATTAAATTCGGTAGATATTTGTAGAATAATAGACCACTAACATAGGCTTAGGTTATATTAGATTTTAGATTCAGTTAACGTTGTTTATGTATGATTTTTATTTATTTTTTTAACTTAGGTTAAATAGGATATCAATTTAGGCTTTATTAGGTCAAGTTTCGTGCTGATGGGCTGCTCAACAATCTCCATTTATTTGGTGACTGATTTATTATATAATTCATTTGATATAAATTACATAAAATATCGAACAACGACTACTAAAAATCGTAATAGATTCATATTGAATGAATACTGAATAAAAAATATCATACTATCCATCATTTATAATTTTTCCAAAAACATTTGAAACATCCTCAGCGCAACAAACAGAAGCACAAACCCTTCTACGCTCCACACCAAGAGACGCGAAACGAAACGAAACGAAACTACAAAAAAGAAAAAAGCCACCTCCATTTTTACAAAACCTGACTAAAACCGCAGCAAAAACCGACCATAAACTCAATTAAACCGAACGTACACGTTCCATCGGCGAACTCGTCCGAAATGGCGACGCGAAAGAATTTCGTGTTGGGCTAGGTTAGGTTAAGAACCTCGACCGGTCTGAGGAGGACGACGAAGCCATGCATTTTTCGAACCAGTTTTCAGGCTCGAAAAACGGACAAAAACCGGACAAGATGGCCGCCGCTGTGCGGTGGGTTTTCAAGATGGACGCGATTTTTCCGAATCGATTTAGACGGACATGGGGACGCCGAGCGGCAACCGGTTTCGACAGCATCCGCTCATGATGATGAAAAGTTGTTTGGAATCTTAAAATCACGAGATGCGATTTTATGCGGTTTGTCGACCTCGACCGAAACGACCGACGCGCACGCACTTTGACGATTCTTTATTTTTTATTTTTTTGTTAAGTCTCATCTTAAGATTGGAGACGAGGATTGTGTGTGAGGATGTGCTTCGATCAGATCTTTGCTCCAATTCCATTTTTTATTTTTTTTTTTGAAATAATTCGATTGATCAAAATGAGCGATTTCATTTAAAACTCCATGCTATCTTATTTAAGAGGATTTCATATGAGGATGTTCCTATGAAGTCTTTGCTCCATGTCTGTTTTCATTTCGATTTATTTTTTACGACAATTTGATTGATCAAAATGTCCGATTTTATTGTAAGCTAGCGATCAACCAGTTGAATATATCAGTTTTACATACACACACAGAATAGCGCTATTATTTAGCTAGATTTCATATCATGCTACTTACGAGAATTTTGTATGAGGATGTTCTGATCAAATCTATGCTCCGTGTCCATTTTCATTTTGATTTACTTCTCTGTACGACTTTATTATAAAACTTATAAAACGATAAAACTATTCGGTTGATCAAAATTACCGGTTTTATTGAAATTTTCATACCGAGTTATCTATTAAGGGTGGGTTTTCAATTGCTTGATCATTAGATCGAGCGTTAGATGATTCTATAAAAACTTTTTCTTATCGAATCGATAGTTAGATTGTAAATTTTTACTGAAAAATTGTGCTATTTGATGGCAATCTGATAATATTCATAATTTGAAACAACCTACAACTCTCGAGATTTGATGATCTTGCAATAGATGATCATTATAAATCACATATTTATGATTTCTCTTATCAAAAGATTCAACGAATACGGGAAAATTTGTAATATGAAAATCCGGTTTTCCGCGTCGAAATCATTCGATATTCCCTAATGCAAATCTCGACAGCCGATGCGTAAACTAACACTTCAAATTAGCATAGCAACATCACACAGAAGCGAAACGAAGAAAGACAATGACGAAACGAGACATGAACCATGAATCACCCGTGAAGACCTGCAAGTCTTTGTCGTATGCGGAAAAATGGCGGCAATAAAATCAAATGAATAACGCTCGCTATGAACGTATAAATAAAACGCAGATACACGTCGAATACTCTCAAACCGAACATAATATCTTATGAAATTCTCAGGGTTGATAAAATGTTATATTTCTTGTGTTAAAATTATATTTTCATAATGGTATTTGATAACCTAAATCATAATCGAAATGAAAGCCGGAAAAACTATTTTTTTGCCGGAACAAAAATCAGAAAACTGTCTTTTTCCTGAAAACTGGAAATTTGTTGTTTTCTGTCTGAATGAAAACTGGAACTGAAACCTCACAATGTTTATATGTTCATAGAATTTGAACGAAAAGTAACAATTCAGTGAAAAATCCAAACCAGAACCGAAACGAACACCGGAAAAATTGTTATTTTATTAAAACTGAACCATTTTTTTGCTTAATCTGATTAAAAACAGTCACAGTTTGAACCCATTTATCTGTTGTAAATAATTTTCGACATGTGTGACAAATATAGAATTTCGACTTCAAGTAGACTATTTTCGACTGTCGTGCAATACTACAAAAAAAAAAAACAATGGAACTAGATACGGAAAAATTACATGAAATGAAAAATGTACAAAGTATCGAAAAAATAATGAAAATATTGATCAAACAATTGTTAATTATTATTATTTATATATTATTATTCAGTTATGTTTGTGCGTTTGTACTCATGATAGAAACAAGCTTTAGCCGCCATATTAATCATGGCGTCGACGCTTGGGAATTCTTTTTTAATGAATCGCTTCTCACGATCGACGATTTGAGGCTTGTGGTCCCGCAGAAATGTATCGCACACGAAGGTCGATCTATAGATCTCGCTGACGATCGACAAAGATCTATATAATATAATTCAACTATAGGATTCATGCTGAATGTGTGTGCGTTGAGTCACAAACTAGATCTACGATTCGAAATTTATCATTTACTGTATTGTTTTTAATTGTTTTGTATTTTATACGATTTATGATCTATCTGTACTAAGAGTCAATCCTGTTGTGTAATAACAGGATATCTTGATTTGTGATACAGAAAAATATCAATGATTTATGTCACTGGAAAATAAACGCAATAGATCATTCGATACAGTATCACATTTTTATTTTAATTCAAATAGTATTTGAAGCAAAATAATATAAAAACAATCACTAAAGTCTAAATAATTACTGTCGATAATAAAATATTCAATGAAAAACGAATAAAATTCCAATCATAAACTACGTACGTCATTTCGAATGCAATTAACTGAAACGTTCACTAATTCTATAGCCACAATGTATTTTCAACCGTTTTACTGTGAAAAAATATAATTTTAAAGCGAAACCATCACAAACTGGCACGTTTTTCGTCACATTATAACATTATGTTAATCGAAGCAAATGAGTTGATTGTTTTGCAGCATAAACCGAGGTCAAACCCGACACCATTTTACTTCGCTCCATAATCGACAGAATAATAATTGATTGCGGAAAGAATCGCTTAATTTATATATATTTCGCGGCATTAATTGAAAATTTCAAGATAATCATTTAATGGATGAAAAGAGAATGTTATTATATTGTAATAAATGTATGTACTAAATCATAATTCGATCAATTGATTATTCAGCGAATTCGATTTTAAAATTCATTTGAATTTTTTAAATTTATATCGATAACCGTTGAAGAAAAAAATCACCTACTTGAAATTCGGCGAATCTGCAAAAACCCTCGTTGATTTGTAGTTCGATTGCATTTCCAAAAATGCATTTTCAATATTGAGAAATTGTGCAAATTCTTCATGAAAACTCTGATACACTTTTATATTTTCACCGATTTTCGATACACATCACTTTAGCTCTGCTTTTTATATTTCATATAAAACACTTCACAATTTTATTATATGTTAAACATTTTACACGCCGATTGTATGTGTTTATCATTTACAATTATTAAATTAATTGCAATTGATAATAAAAATTGAGAGAAAATCGAACAATTAAATGAAAAATTAAAGATTTTCAAACAACGAAAAAAATTAACCGGTCACACGTCAAAATCGAAAACACTAACTGAAAAATAAATGAAAACAAGCGAAAAGATTTTCAAATTATTGAATCTATATTATTAAAATTATTTAAATATTTTTGAATTATGATACTCAAAACAATATTTTAACAAATTTTCATAATATTAACGATTCTTAATATTTTGTTTTTCTTTCATTTTAAAATCGTGCATATGAGTCAAAGAAATCATCGATTCACATCTCTCACGATTTCACTATAGCATACATAAATCTTAAGCATGTTATATTTCAAAATCGATAAATTTATCAAATTCAAAATATTTAAGACAATTAAGCGTGTAGAGAAGAAGCTGCGATGCGGGGAACGAGTCGGGTGCAATTTTCTTGCCTTTTTGCAAAGTTGGATGTTCGCTTCTTTTTAGTGCTTCCACTGTGCAAGTTTCAGAGGCCAATTCAGACCAGACGTACCTTCATCACGCCGTTGTGCAATAAATTAGCCCCCTTCTGTAATTATTTTAATGGCTCGTGCCGCTCTCTTGACGAAACAAGCCCCAACTAACCCTTCGATTAACTAACGAAAAATTCACCACTAGTTCTCTACACGGGGGATTTCGATTCGAGCCAACTTCGACGATGCTAATTGCAATTTTTCGCTATTTTGAAATTGTTAATTTGACGTGGAATTTATAACGAACTAGCTTCTGTTACTCGGAGTTGCTCGATACTCTTCGAATTTTAAGTCGATTGAGAATTATTGTATAGTATTCATAATGAATATACAAAATGTATATCGAAATGTGTTCAATTATGTTGAATGTATAGGCTTTACATAATATTTGCTACGGTTATAGCCTCCTCAATGAAACTTCAAAGTCAGATATCTCGAAGATTGGAAAACGTTAAATGTAAATATTAAAATGTAACGATGACAAAATCTTCCCAAAAGTGAATACAATATTTCTGAAAAGTTTCATCGTGAAAGTATTAAATGTTAAAGTGCTATGAGACACAAATATACATGGTTAATTTTTATTTATGTATGAATCTATTGCAGTTCGTGGATTGAATTTGTGACGCAAACGATTCTAGTTCTATTCGTGGTCGTAAATATAATAGTTTTATTTAATTACTTTGCGCTTTGCTCTGTATTAAAGTGTAATTATAACCAGCGACTGCATCGATTGAAAAAAAATCTCGTTTTACAATGTTCGTTCGTTTCGTGTAAAATATTTTACAATGAAAAACAATCAAAGTTATTTGTATATTATCACAATATACAAAAAACGCTTGAAATAGCGATAATAAAATAATATATCTATGATCGCATAAAATAATTAATAAACATGCATGTAAAATCAAATAAAACTGATCGCGATACTTTTTTATGTTTTCATAGCAGCACGTGTAAAACATTGTATTGTAAATATTTTATTAAAGATTACTTTAAGCACTTTTTTGTTAGAGATAAAGTCAGTTCAGTAATATTATAAATTAACTTAAAAAAATAGCATTAAATCTTTACCAAACTTGAAAATAATAGAAACAAAAAAAAATATCTTTTCAAATCGAAGACTAGGAACATTAGGCTTTGTAGCAGATACTAACAATAAGTAAAATGAATGATCATATATGAAAAATTCGATCATAGATGAAAATTTGGTGCTCTTTTACAAATTATTTATCGGTATGATACTTTATAGATATAGTTAGATTAGGTTGTATTAGATTTCATGTTAGGTTTGATAATATTTTTGTTCTAATTAGATCAGATACAATTTGGGTTACATTTAAGGCTAGCACGAGCAATATGCCCACATTATCGCACAAAAAAAATCATTTCAACTTGTAAACATTCAAAATTTTCAATTTATACTACTGCATATCAAAAATTGTCTGTTGTTTACATAAATCATATATTTTCTGACTAAATTCAATAGAACGAAATTGGACTACATCGTCGACTAGATCGAGCATTATACCTACATATCGACTAGGTCGATCATTTTACCTACGTTCTAGTAAAAAATTCATTCATTTTCAACCAGGAAACTTACAAAATTTTCACTCGACACTACCGCACATAGAAAAATCGTCTATTTATCATTTATATAAACGAGAACCTGTGCGAATGGTGCAACTCGTTCGCGAGTACATAGATTCTTTATCGGCGTCATTAGGCAGCGCTCGGTCAAGAAGATTGCTTCGTCCCCGACAATGGAATTCGTCATTCGCTTCCATTTGGAAAATTTTGAGTCACGTTCAAACAATGAACAATAAACAAACGAAAGCGAACGAGCGTCACGCGAACGGGCAATTTCGCGCCAAACTTACACGACGAGTGCCGGCTTCTTGTTTCCAGATTGGAAAAATCGTTAAAATTGCTGGAAAATTTGATAGTTGATCATTTAAAGTCTGTTTATTGTATTTTATAACTGATTTTGAGGTTCGGTGTTGAAGGTTCTTTGACGCGAATTGAATTTCATGCTCGAATCACTAGTCTAGTTGTTATGAACTGGGGATCCGTGAAAATTCGGAAAATCCTTAAAATTGCGGAAAATTTGATAGTTGATCATTTAAATTCAGTTTATTGTATTTTGTAACTGATTTTGAGGTTCGATGTAAAAGGTTCTTTGACGCGAATTGAATTTCATGATCGAATTACTAGCCTAGTTGTTGTTGACTGGAGCTCAATGAAAATTCGGAAAATCCATTGAATTCGGAAAATTCGATATTCGAATTTGGTAAATGTTGTGTATTATGATTTATGAATGATTTAATTTTTGATTTTGGAAATTTTTCTTTGACACAAATTGAATTTTGTGATAGAATTGCTAGCCTAGTTGTTGTAAACTGGAACTCACTCAAAATATGGAAAATCCATTAAATTGCGGAAAATTTTATAGTCGATCTTAAGAATTTTGTTTGTTCTATATACTCATTAGTGATTTGAGATTTGAAGTTATTTTTTTTTCCAAAATAGCTTGAAAATTAGGATGTTGGTCGAAAGTAGGACTTCTTATTATTTGAGATGTTCGAATAATTTTAAATTGAACAAATGAATATAAATAAATACAAATAAATTAATTAATGTCAGTAATAAATATGAATATACAAATAAGTAAATGATTGCGGGTGATATTTTTGTATTATTTTTGTGTTAGAAAAATTAGCAGCATTCGGAAATTCGAGCTGGAAACCCTAATCGAAAGTATTTCGTGACTTTAAAAAGGTTAAGTGCCACTGATTTAATCTACAAAAATAGTAATGTTTAATGCGATTTAAATTTATTTTATAACTTTTCCTTATTCTCCGTGCCAATTCATGTCTCATTGCTCAATATTATCAATGTCATGAAATCTTCATTAAATTCAATGACGACGAGTTTAATATGAATAAATTTAACGTCAATCGATGTTGTTTTTGTATCTAATCATTTCAAATTGAAATAATAAAATTTTATTTTTTATTTTTTGTTACAATCGACATTATTTTCTTACAAATTAATTCATACTTGTCGACAAAACAATAAAACCAACAATTTACTGCAACACAAAACAATTGTTGTAAGGAAAAACATTTAATTATTCGAACTATGCCAATTAAATATTTATAAACTTGCCATAATTTTTCGAATCCAAGCCAGAACATTATATTGAAATCTCTCAAAAGTAAAAACATTAATTTTTTTACAGGAGTATTTTAAAATTTGAATAATTCAATCAAATATAAATGGAATTAATAATTAAAATTTACTTTAATAGTCTAAAATCCTTTGACAGCACAGAAAAACCAAAAATGTCTTTAATAAACCTGAACATATAGAAAAGCTATGTATGTTCATACGGAATTTTTGCATCACATTCGTACTTTATTTTGCTCTATATTTCGTACTCTATTTGTATATCTCTCATGCTTTATCTTAAGAAAATCCATAACACAAGATATCACACATTTTCAATAGAATGCTTAAACTTAAATATAAAAAATATGAACCTAATTAACTTAAACCTAAATAAACAATCAGCCCATTGAATATAAACGCACACCCATTAAATGTTATTTTTTATCATTTATACACAAAAATTATATTATTAAGAATACAATTGTGAAAATATTTTCCAACATTACTGATCACCATTAAGTTTCTGAGTCTGAGATTCGATTTATTTTCTTGAAAATGAAACACCATAGTAATATAGCACATCAAAAAACCCACAAATAAAACTGTGCTATCATTATATGACGACTGAATAACACAAAGAGTATAATTGAACATTTTCATCGAAATTGAGTTAAGTATAGAAAATGGTTATATATACATTTTTATGATGCAGAACCATTGAGTTAGGTACAGAAAATGGTTCTGTATACATTCGTATGATACAGAACCATTTTCTGTACCTAACGCAATTTCGATAAAAAAGGTCACCTGTACCAGTGGTGTAGTGGTAAATTTTGAGGTGGGAGAGCGCTTGATTTTCACCACCACCCCCTTAGAGTACTCTAAGGCGCTTTCATTGCCTTTGTCTAGATTTGTGGAATTCAATACGTTTGAAATTTTGATGCTATTTTGATTATTTGAAATTTTTAAGGGGGAGCGCGCTCCTCCGGCCAGGAAGAGGTAAGGGAGCGCGCTCCCGTGCGCTCCCCCTCGACTACAACACTGACCTGTACCTTCACACTATTCAATCGTCATCCAAAATCAAACAAAACTCAAACCCAATCAATCCAAATCAAAACCACCTAAATCCAAAACCCAAAAAAAAAAACCACATAACCACACGCACAAACAACCCCACAATATCGGCTTCGTATCGCAAAACAATAGGCCGAGCCGGGGCGGCCTTAGGCTTCCTCGGGGGTGGTTAATGGGGGCGAAATTCACCCCATAGTAGGCTTGGGTCGCGGTGGGGCATTAGTCGGGTAGGTTATGGCGTCGCAACCCAAACAGTGCGCTCCCCCTTCGAGGAGCGCGGGTTCGACGACCGCCGGCGCTCGTTAACCCTTGCTGTGCCGGGACACCCCCCAGGAAACCACCCAAGCCACCCCTTTTTGCGACTCAGGTCGATATTTTTTTTTAGGGTGCGTTTTTAGGTGGTTTTGGACTTTTTTTGGTTTAATTTTTTTTAATTTTTTTTTTTTTTTTTTAATTTTTTTTTTGAAGTTGGGTTAATTTTGATTGTTTATGATGTTTGATGATTGGAAGGGTAAAAAAAATAAAAGAAAAGAAAAGGGGTATAAGTGACGATTTTGAGAAAGGTGCGCTTAAAGTTGATCGTGTGTCTATATGTGTTAGGAGGAGGTCGAGTGATTTGTTGATTTATCGAGGTACGCGTTTCAAGTTCGTTTATATCCTTTTGCCACTGAATATATGAGCGTATATAGTAGTGATTTCTGTAAATAACTCGATTTTGTCAAAAATGTCGCTTGTACCCTTTGCTCTTTTCAGTCGTCATTTGTGTATTATTTGATTAGAAAATTATTCAATGTCAACTAAATTGTGATCCAATAAAAATAAATTTCAATACAACTAATAAAATTCCTTGCTTCTTAGACTAAAAAAAACTTATAATAGTTATTTTTTCATTACCGATGCAGTTTTTTTAAATAAAGAAAAGGGAGTGGATATTTGGATGTATATTTTATGATATCTTATAGGTGATATGACGTTTCGTGAAATAGGTAAGTAGTAGAATAAATAAATAAATAAAATGAGTAATATAAACTATGGATATGGACGAATAATCTGATGTGAATGTAGCTTTCGTAATATTAAGAGGAAAAGTATGACTATTCACAAAATGAAATCATATAATATTATTTGGAGAACTCAATTGAAATCTTATAGTGACTACTGGGTCATAGGTTGTTTATAATCTGCTTCGTTTCATAGTTAATGAATGTTAAATATTTAATTTACATACGAACTATGATTAATGAGATAAATCATTTTATAAATTTCTCAGTCCAATTTTCAATTGTAAGTTAAACTGCTTGGAAACACGTCAACTTACGAGTATTTCCCCTATAGAAATATGTCAGCTATTACTATCTATGTAATAAATAACATACGATTGAACGATCTAAAGATCTAATTTGATTGATCTATTCACTATTGACAATTCGAAAAAACATTTTCATACTACATACTTCCGAAAATTTGAACACTACACCTATAAACACTTAAAAATGCATACGAACACCCTCAATCCGTTCGGCGCCTCTGACAACCATCCATCGACAAAGATCAGCGTCAACTCAACTCAACTCAACTGAGCTGAAGCCAGCACAACACACGCCACAAGACAAGACACTCAAGATGAAATTTCATATCGCAGTTCGGTTGGCTGCTTTCGAAAATTTCCCATGTCCGACACTTTGGCCGTCGGGACACGCGAACCGACAACAATCGACCACTTGGGATAGGTCGGCGCACCTGTGTCCCAACACAGCATTTCCTATATGGATATTATGGGGTTATGGTGTTTCGAATGTGTGTTCGGTTCGTGCTTATGGGATGTTTCATCTGTTGTTTTGGATCGTTCTATTTTTCTTAGATTCAAGTTTTTCGTAAAGCAGGGTGGATAAGTATGAGATTTCTGCTGCCACATCGATACGTATTGATAGTCTGATGATATATCACTATGACGAAGTCTATCGTAGATATTATGGTGTTTTAAATGGGTGTTCGGTTTGTGCTCATGGGATATTTTATCTCTTGTTTTGGATCATTCTATTTTTCGTAGATTCGTGTTTTTTGAAATTAAGATGGGTAAGAATGTACTCCTCCCATCATGAACTTATTTCAAATGTTTTTCAATTGATAGATGGTGATTATTTACTCTGATGACGTCTAAGGTAGATATTATGGCGTTTTGTTACTCCACCCATTATGAACTGATTTCAAATATGTCTCAATCGATACATGAAGATTTTTTACTAAGACGACGTCTAACGTAGATATTATGATGTTTCAAAAGTGTGTTCGATTTGTACTTATGGAATATTTTATCTCTTGTTTAGAATTATTCTATTATTTGTAGATTCGTGTTTTTTTGGGAAATATGAAGGTGAACATGGCTTGTTTTTGAATCTTTGTCGTAATGCAAAATATTCGTTGAAAGTGAAACAATATTTTTCAAACGATGAAAAACTGAGATCCTGTACATGACTTCACAATAACACATCAAAATCCTTTTGTCACTTGTTGGGCAAAACATCGCTCGTTATGCAAGTATTTTTTTTTTTCATTTTGTTCTGCTTTTTGTGCGAATTACTCGTTACGTGAGATATTTGCTATGTGAGGTCATATTGAATTACATACTTTTCTTTTGAAACATTTTAAGTACACGCATCATCATCGTCTGGGTTAATTTTCAGTCTTAATCCTAGCCTCGTATCTTCCAATGTTTCATATTATGAGTATATTAACTCCAAATTCACCTATCTTGGCAGATAAGAACGCCTCCACATATTTTACTCATGCACCTTTATTTAACTATTTTATTAAAGACTTGAAATAATTTATTGCATCGATAAGACTCACATGAATATCTGTATTTACATCACGTACAATCAATGCAACAGAGCGAAAATGAACACTCTAGTTATACAGCTCGAAACAAATAGACGAAAGTTGAACGAGGTCGAAGACCTTTTATACAATCGAGATGATTGAGAATAGTTTATCTACATACAGGATTATTTAATACATATTATATATAAATTATATTGGTTCGGATTGCATAAAGTGAGCATTCCGTTTATACAAAAGCGGATTCGAAAAAGTCGTTCGCGGAATCGATTCTCTTCTTAAAGACAAAATAACAAATGGCTTGTTTGTTAGGATGTCCCGACAGGAAATCGAGCATGTTCTTGTACATATACAAGTCTTGTAACCCATGTACTATTTGCCTTGTACCATTGACTACCGAACTGAACCGAATGTACCAACTGGTGTCGCATTCTACTGCTGTATGAGCTAATTTATCTTAATTCGATTCAAAATTATCTATTTGGTATAAAAATACTTTTTGAGTATATAAACTTAAAAAAATTGAATTCAGTTTGGTGAAATTTCATTCGTTTAGCGACTAATTTTCGAAATGTCATTCGATGGGTTTCTTTCTACGGTGGATAATCGATCGAAAGTTGATTGCACTAAATTAAATCGAATTAAAACGATTTGTATTACTTTCTCTGAAGAAAAAAGAGAAAGAAACTGCAATTACGTTCATCGTCGATTATAATTAAAATGTACTTTAATTTGAATCAAATTAAAAATGGCGGATTAGTTAAATTTTCCTTAAATTGCTTTAAAAGAACTAATGGAATGAAATACACTAGTTTCATATAACTACCTATATCTAATACAGTGACTTTATTTCGACGAAATTCATGTTTTGTTCAAAATTTTTATGGTTTTTATCTCATTATCAATGTATAGAAATGCTTCATACAATACATTTCTTGTTAGTGTAATTGACAAATATACTGAACTTTGAATTGCTATAACTGAAAAATAATTGAGAATCGTATTTTCGTTCTTCAGCCTTTACGTCAGTAATATACCTACTGACACAATGTTTCTTCGAAATTAATTCGGGCTTCCTTACCTCGTATCGATTTAATCAAATAAAAATTTTCAAAATTAAGTAATAATTTAATCAACATTTTCAATTTCATTAAAAAAAATTCAACACACACACACACATCGATTGATAATTTCCAACATTAGATAGTCATCTCTGAGGAAGGAGGAGAAGAAAAAGTATGAGTACGATACTTCTCCATTCGAAAATTGTCGTTCGTCAGAAAAAAGCATATGCATAATGTTTGTAGAAACTTCCGACTTACTTATCTCATATCTATCTAATCAAATGAAACTACAAAATTCGGTACATATTACTGAGTCAACATTTCCAATCTCATCAATGAAAATTCAACACTCACACATCAACGGATAATCTCCAACATTAGACAGTCATCTCCATGGAAGAAGAAGTAGTATGAGGAGGAACGAGCAAAGGACACTTCTCCATTCGAGATTTGTCGCTCGGCAGAAGAAAAGCCGATGACATTGACAAATTGCCGACTCTCCTCCGCCGAAGCCTTCTTCTTTATCCGCGAAGAAGTGCAACGCTTCTCGAATTACCGCCGATGCATCTGAGTAAAATGTTCACTTGCATTATACGCCAACATATACAGCATGGACTCGTATTTCGGTCCAAAAACGAAAAATTGATTTTTAATAACATTTTCATTAATATTCGTATCAGAATTTGTGTAATATTCAATCAGAGCGACTCTAAACATAAAAGCATGTAACCTAACCTTAAATGAAATTCGAATTAATTTGATCTAATTTTGCATGAAAAGAGTAAAAACTTAATTATAATAGATATTCTGTTGATTTTTTTGTGATTTTCATCCAAGCTGTATATAGAAGTGTGTTCAGTGCATGTGCATTGTCACCGAACGCATTGTAATGCTGAAAAGCTAATGAAATGCGCCATGAGAGCGATGACTCGCTTTTTCATCCTGAAAAGAGTGTTGTCTAAAAAGTTGACATGGTTCGAAGATGGATTTTCGATAATGATACTATAATGACTTGTTGAGAATGGGTTTTTTATAAGTCAAGTTAATTACTCGTGTTGAATATTGAAAGTTATTAAAAGGTAATCGTATGGCTTTTTAACGTTTTTCATGTCATGCATATGGTAAAAGGGATATTTTGAAAATTTAAAAGGAATTTTGTAGAGAAAAAATTAATATTCTTTCTAGTGGATAGTTTCCAAATTCAATGAGCGTGAAATTTTCTTATGAAATTCAATTTTTTATGAGCTACATGTAAAAAATATTAAGTATGCACACCGGTACAAAACCATTAACATTCCAAATAGTAAAATGTGACTTTGCTTATTCGGAATATTTCATGAAAAATATTTTTTATGGGCGATAACAATAAAAAATAAACTAATCAATAAAATGAAAAGAATAATTGAATATTCTTAAAAGTATTATAATAGATTTTCCATTTTTCAAGTTGAATATTTCAAGAATTGAATCAAACCATTTTTAGATAATTTGTTTAAAACTTAATGATACAATTTTTGAATCATTAAAAATCGGAAAATCTGCACATACAAACATTTTTTCAATATACATTAAATAATCTCAACTTACAGATATAACTTAAGCGCACAATGACGTATACTCCATACAATGACAATAAGTGCCTTCAACTTACACTAAGCACCTTATAAATGTATAAACTCATCTCACATTCATACCTACATTAAATCACATCAATTAATACCGATTAACTCACTCACTACACACACCAAAACACCCTCGACCGCGAATTAAAACCGAATCATCCAATAAACAGAATCAATTGCTCCACTCGAAATTCCGCCCAACAACCGACATCCCCTAGATGCAGCATCCAACCCCATCATAATCGAACCCTCCTCATCACAATTCATCGGAGTTCATCCGAGGTCAGCCTTCGATACCAGGTCGGGTCATGGACCGATAAGGCAGCCCTCGGAGATGGCCGAAAAGGAACGGGGGACCGAGTCTCCCTGAAAAACTGCAGGGGATGAGGTGGGGTTGTGGGTTGGGTTATATGGGGTTGGGTTGGGGTGGTTTGGGGGCCATGGGGGGTTAGGGGGTCGTAAAAAGAAGGCGGTTTGGAGCCGTCAATAAGGGACGGCTCTGCGTCCAGACGCACCCGAAACAGACGGACGAGATGGTTCAAGGAATTTTTACGTTTACTCTACTTTTTTCGATTTTTTTTTATTGAAAATGTCTAGAATTTTCTTATTAAATATGATGACTGAAAAGGTCAAGGGGTACAGTGACATTTTTACCGAAATTGAGTTATGTCAGCTCATATATTTGGTGGTAAAAGAATATAAACGAACTTGGAACGTGTACCAAGATATATCATCAAATCACTCAACCTCCTCCTAATACATGTAGGTATATGGATCAACTTTGAGCACGCTTTTCTCTGAATCACGGCAGTCACTTGTACCCTTTGGCCTTTTCAGTCAATATATTACTTATTGGTTCTCTACATTAGGGAGATCTTTGGTCTTTCCAAAATTGAATCCGCTCAACCTACGATAGACATGCGGTTATAATATTATAATTTTAGAGATAAAAAATCAGTAAATAAATTAGATTCGATTTGAAAAGTCTTTGATATTTCTTACATACATTTTAGTTTTCCGAATCTCAATGTCTATCTTTATAATTGTAGACATAGATTTGATCATGGATAGATAATTGTTTTCCTTCTATCTCCATTTAGGACTAATTTAATGAGTTGATCGTTGTTTAAATTAAATCAATCAGTTTTAAATTTATTTATATCTATATTTTTTATATTGGATTAACATTTTAGTTTCTCAACAAAATAGATTCGTATATTGATTCAGTTTTGTTTGAAATGTATTGAAACAATTCATCAAAAAATATTTACTTATTGTTAGATATAAGTACTATTTAAATATCTTGTTGAAAATCTCATAGAGTTGTTAGATTACGAATTTTGATACGTTGTTACTTAAGTAACACGTTGAAAATTTTGTTAATTAATTAGTGAAAATTAATTAATAGTTTCGAGTAGAGCGCCTTTCGTGTCGATTTACTTTGTACGGTTTCGAAACTTCGTTCTTCCAGACTATATTTGGAAGAATACAAGAGTACCGGGTGTTTCATTAATGTTACTTACACACGAAAAATTATTTAAAAATTTATAATTACACAAATCACCACTAACATAATTTAATGATTTTTCGTGATACTAAAACAACACACACACACATAAAATTGAATCAATATAATTTTAATTTCATTTATTTTTTTCAAGTTAATCTAAAAATTTTAGTTGTGGATATATTATAATATAAGTATTTAATTCAATAATATAAACATCGATTCAGATAAAAATATATCGAACAAAAAACTCAAATCCCAAGCCATATCTTATCCAACAAAATCCATTACAACTCCCAAAATCCTACTTCTATCAACCTAGAATTTTTTTTAAATAAAAGCTAACCTTCTTAACGACCACCCTGTACTACGTAGGATCGTTTTACGTGTACTTCGCTTATATATTTTTGCGTTTACGTGTGCGTGCAACGTTGGGTTACTGACCTGCCCTACGTCGGGGCCCTAGTACGCGGGACATGTGCGCAAAACTCTTTATACACGAAAATAAAACATTCTAATCGATACCGAAACGCGTGACAGTCACGCATCCATTACTATTATACAGGGTGTTTGTCGGAAAATTGTATTCAATATACTATAGGTAGAGCTAGTGTAAAGTTCTAGGAATTGAATTTTAATTTTCATAAAATTAAATTTATTTTTCAAGCTTTTCATGCTCGCTAATAACGTATTTTCTCTACGCGTTCATTTTCCGACTTGTGAGAGCCGCTTGTGAATTTTCCTCCCCTTTTATTTTCCTTCGAGTTTTCTTTGCATATCACCTCGTACGACCTACAGATTTTCCCTCACGACACATTTCTATAAAGAATTTTCACTTCCGCAAGTGAATTTTCATAAGTGAACACATTTCCAAGAACACTTTTAGTAGATATGTCTACTCGTTATAGTTATTTCTAATACTTAGTCGAGTTCCTTATGTAATTTCGCAAGAACTTGAAAATGTAGAAGATCGCTAATTTTTGGAAAAGTTACACTATTGTAAAATGGTTATGAAAATTAATATCTTCATTTGTTCCCACATACATACATATCTATATACAAATAGAAGCTTATTATCTTCATGCATTTTTTCATTAGAGAGATGTATTGGAATACAAATTAAGAATCTCGATCAAATTGAAAATTTTTGAAAGAATATTAATCATAGAAAGTTTTTCCCTATGTTCATACTTTTATCTTTCTTAAAATCTACAAATTTTCCCCTTCATTGAAAAGTTTTCATAAAATTACATAATGTACCGACTAATAGTTATGTCTATTACTTCCAATCTTTATTCGAATTTATTTTATTCTTCGCAAAGTACTTGAGCACAAATTTGCATCAATTTTCAAATAACAGTAATCGAATTAATTTATATAAAAAAAATGAACCGTTCATGAATGTTCGCGTGCATACAACACCATGCGATGACTTTATCACAATTCACTCATTATTTTATACTCAAGAAATTAACTAGTGTCCCACTTTTTACAAGGCGAAACAAAACTAGCACGAAACTGCGATAACGAAAATTGCAAAAAATAAAACGATCATCTTCGACAAAAGCGAAGCCTGTTTTGGGAAAATCTCTTGAATCTTATGCAATTTTTATTGTAGTTTCGTTGGATATTTGCAGCTTGCATGTTTCAGCTTCGGATGCACGTACGGTCCGGAATTGCGAGCAACCTGTTGAACAACATTTGTGCCATTATTTATTTATTTATTTCGTTTTTTATTGGACAGGATCGATCGAAGGCTTCGATACTGTTCTAGTCCTGGCCGTTTTGCTGGGAGCGTTTTAAATTCGACAATTTTCGCAATAAATTACATTGAAGAATGCCTCTTCGATACGTAGTTTTTATTTCAGTGCAATAACATAAACGTTGATTCATATGTATTAATCGTTAATATTTTTTAAACTTTAAATAAAGTATGTTAACCTTCAGATGTATTATCATATAAAGTGAAGAGCATAAAACTTTCAGAGTTATGTTCAAATTTCTCAAATTATGAAATTTATCCTTGCCTTGGTCTGAATTCTAAATATTTTCATGTGATGAAATATAATAATATAAAAGAAGTTCATTTGTTATGAATTAAAATTGTTAGTATTTAAATTCATTTTTAATTAGTAATATGGTAGATAAGGGCCGGTCTTTTTAGTGTTTTAATTAACTGTCCATAGAGTTACAGATAGTCTTACAATTACTATCGAAAATCTACAGAAGAAAGATGGATTTTCGACATTTTTTAGTTAGAAAACTGACTGAAACTCTATGGTTAGTTAATTAAAGCAGTGAAAAGATCAATTATAAATCAACTTTAATTAGTATAAATAACTAAACGATAAGTATATTAGTGAAAAAAAGAGGTACATATATCCCAAAATTTTTGTCAGATAGGTCAGCGATTTTGAATTTTTTAAAACTTTTCGGGAAGTATGATTTTTTTAGAAACTAGTATAGAAATGAGATATATTATAGTTTGGATCTGAATACTGACCACATTGATCGAAATACTTCCCATATTAATTTTGATACTTAACATATGATATGGAAAATAAATTTTGACAAAATAATGAACGTGTGACATAAATATAGACCAGCAAAATATGAGCATATCAAGAATATTGAATAACAGTTCGAAATGATATTAATTTTTCGAATAAGCAAATTCCATTAAATTATTTTTGAACAAATAAAATTTCCAAATATTTCTAAAAAATACAAAATCCACACACGCATCAATCAAAGATACAAACTATGACTATGACTATGATTTGAAAAAAAAAACGATATTCAGTAGTAGCAAAGCAAGTTTATGCGAAACACAATTACGACCGCTACTTTCAACCCCATCACGCACCAGTACGCATTGTTTACCCACATACCCCTCGGTGAGGCTATAGTGTACTATCATTTTTTTTTTCGCTTCTTATGAAGCCTTAATTGCGATATTCTCCCTAACGATAAACAATGGGATATCGCAGCAGCAGTCGCCGTCATCGCCATCATCACGGTCCCTCGAACTATCAGCGCATACAAAATCCCATATAAAATGTCCGCAATATATTGTGTGGAGCAGGGGTGTATTTTTGCTTTTTTTCTATAGTAAATGTTTTTTTGGGTGATTTTGTGTTGATATTTTAATCGTTGGTTAATTGTGTTTGTATAACTGTTGAATTTTATTAAAATAGTTATGATGGAAGGTTGGGTCTAAAATAATTTTCTGTGTTAATTCGATGTCATGGTATGTTTTTAGTATCATTTTTACGATATGAAGAAATCAGATGATATAATTAGTTGAGTTGTAAATTATTTAGGGGTTGTTTTTGATCGTTAGTTAATAGTGCTTATGTAACTGTCAAATTTTATTAATAAAAGTTATGGTGAAAGGTTGGACCTAACTAAATTTTCTGTGTATTTCATGGTATGTTTTTAGTATCATTTTTATTATATGAAAAAGTAAAATGATATAATTAGTCAATTTGTGAATTATTTGGGGATTGTTTCTGATCTTTAGTATTGTAAATGTAGCTGTCGAATTTTATCAAAAAAATGTATGGTGAAAGGATAGGCCTAATTAAATTTTCCGTAAGATATTAATTCGATGTTGTAATATTTTTTTGATTTTAAGAAGTTAAATTATAGAATAAGTTGTATTGTAAATTATTTTGTGTTGTTTTAGATTATTGATTGAATCATTTAATCGTTGTTGAACTATTATTTCTATAAAATTTGTGAGCTGTCGATAACGATTGCTGGTAACTAACATGTCAATAGATAATTAAAAGATAAAGTCTGCGATAAAAAAATGTTTCGAATATTTTTTATATAAATTGTTTGATATTATAATCTAAATGATAAGGTCTGCAATAATAAAAAGAAATTTCAAATAAATTTTATATGAATCGCCTAATATTGTAATCTAAATGGGTTGATGAGCCCAATTTTTATGTGTTTAGCACAATTTCATCGAAAAATTAAAAAAATATTATTTTTTTAAATATTTAGAGATACTTTCAAATAATTTTACTAATTTTTTTGGACAGTGAAAGATTTGAAAAGATAAAAAAATCTGAAATAAAAATTCCACTAATAATGTATTTCGGTAAAATCACATAATTTCATCAATTCATTGAATATTTTTAATACTAACACAAAAATATACCAAAAATTGGATCAACTCAAACTAGATAAAAATTCTAATTTCAAATCAATTAAAAAAAAAACATTAAAATTCCATCCAAACTGAAAAAAAAAATAGTATAAAAAAACATCAATTTAAGGCCCCTCATATCAAACCGATTCCTTATCCCCTACATACAGCACTGTTCAATGAATATTTTATACTAATACATAAATATACCAAAAATTGGATCAACTCAGACTAGATAAAAATTCTAAATTAAATTTAATTGAAAAAAAAACATAAAAATTCTAGCCTTGCTAAAAAATTTCAGTATGAAAAAACATCAATATATGGCCCCTCATCTATTACCGATTCCTTATCCCCTACACACAGCACTGTCCAATAGAACCGTACGCAATGCGCGGGAATAATACGCGGGAATAATGGCGGGCAACTGTGCGGCCATAGTTTCGCTGCGCGTTTGACGGAAGCGCGGTAAAGCCTCGCATTTTCCAATCAAAAGGCAATACTTCTGTGTGTGTTTTACCTTTTATATGTGTGTGTGTATCTGTAATAGTATGTGTGGGGATTTCAACCCCGTTTTTTTTCACCCTTCTCCCTTTTAATTTTGATCTGTGTGCTCGTTTTTTTCTCGAACGTTCCGCTGTTTTTCAGAGCCGATGCTCGTATGTGTGTCGTCGGATTTTCCGATGTAGAGGAAATGTACGAAATGATTTTTTTTTTTTGTGAAAATATTGATCAGTCATAATTGTTTATATAGATTATGAATTATTATGGATATATTATATTTTATACAGAGGTGTAGTTATATCTTTATGCCTATCAAATCGACGGTTGCAGTTCTAAAACAATCAGGAAATCGTTTAAGCTTAATCTTTCAATCGTATGTTATCAATCAAGTATCTTGTTAAATTCTATTAGGAATAAAACATTATCATTTGTATTAAGTAGCTTAACATACACAAGTCTAATAATTCTTCCCGAAAAATAGCTAACTATTAAACGAATTCAATCATATACTTTATTTAACTTAAATAGTTATCTCGTTATAAAATACTAATCAAATGAAAAAGTACACAAACATGGATTTCATACATTTCAATTGAATCAATTAAATTAAATTAACATAACTCAATCAACATATTTTTCATAATACCAAAATTCAACCAGATTAATAACACAAGTAATTCATACATCAACCAAAAATTTAACACTAAAATCATACAAAAAAAAACTGACCTAACCCAACCAATAAAATCAAACCACGACAAAAAAAAACCTAACATAACTCAACCAACATATTTTTCATAACACCAAAATTTAACCAGATTAATCAACCAAAAATTCAACACTAAAATCATACAAAAAAAAAACTAACCTAAAACCCAACCAATAAAATCAAACCACCGCGACGAAAAAAAAAACCCAACATAAATAATTCACCAACTCTGGGGACACGGAAAAAAAAAATGAAATCCACATCAGGCAATGGGCGTGTGCGAAACTACTGAGGCCAAACGGAAAACGGACCCAGGGTGGGAGGAGGGGGGGGGGGTGAGGGGCGCAGGGGCGAGGGGGTAATGAATTTTTTTCCGCGAGAGAGAGCCGAAGGAGAGTAGGAAGTCCTCCTTAAAATCAATACATTTTTACGGCGGCACGCAGCGCCGTCCCCTGCGCCCCCGTCGGCCTCCGCCCCCCAGCGGCCCCCCTCTCGCCGCCCCCTCTCGCCCCCCCTTCGTCGTCGTCGACTCCGATTTCGAGCCGGTGGCCAATCAATCCAGAGGTGGACCGACGGATGAGGAACGTCTCTCGTCTTCTTCGGACTACTTTTTTTTTTATAGTTTGAAAAATTTTCAAATGTATATTTTTTCATTGTTATATGACAAATATGTATGTAGCAAGTAAATGGAATTGTGATTTGTTATTGTATATTCCTTATTAGGTGTATTTTGTTCGATTCAATAGCAATGTAAAGTGGATCATATTCGGAAAATTAGTAAAAATGGTAAAAAATTGGCCATATTATGTACAGATTTTTTCACTTCAAGATGAATATTTTTCATTTTAGCTTAAATAAATAACATTGCAAGTTAATGGAATTGTGATTTGTTATTGTATATCCCTTATTAGGTATATTTTGTTCGATTCATTAGCAATGTAAAGTGGATCATATTCGGAACATTTGTCGAAAAGGTAAAAGAATTGGCAATATTATACAATATTTTTCACTTCAAGATGAATATTTTTCATTTAAACTTAAATAAATAAAATTTCAAATTCACTTTCGGTTCAATTGTTTTCTAGTGATATTTTAAGAAGAGAACAAAAAATCTGTACGTTCATAAAAAGATACATAAGATATTGATACTTTTCCATTATAATACTAGATTATTACTTATCCATTATTGTTATTACTTTATTTACATTACATTACTTTATTACATTATTGTTATTACCCACTATTATTATTCCATTAATAATTAGATTATTGATACTTATTATTCTAACTTCACCTAATCCCAAATCCAACTTGATACAATCCTAGTTCTAATCTGATGAAAAAAATAATAAAAATGATCTTCATGGTTAAAGGTTCTTATTTTTTAGTTTAGTAAGAAGCATTTTATATAAATTGTCTCACAAATTCTAATAGAAACGATATAATTCATTTAAAATGTACAAAATACATATTTTCAGCATATCAAGTCAATATTGTTGTTTCTGAACTTTTCTAAAATACAAACATAAGTTTCGCTCCGGACAACAAAGTTAGTCGTGTAATGCTCAGTAAGAGTTGAATTTATGTAACACTTAAAACAATCAGCACATTCTCGGAAATTCAACAATTTTTTCCTTTCGAATGAAAAATTTTAATAAACCTAAAAGAATTTTTCGAGAAACGAATCCGAATTGAATACATAACAATGAATAAATTTCACACGGATCTATTGTAAAAATAATAAAAGGCTCAAATTAATTATCCACCCGGAACTAAAAAACTGGTTCCGTGTTTATTCAGCATAATAGGCGAAACGTAGCCTCTTCGGGCTACAGACATACAGACACACACACACACAAAAAGGGGGACTAGGGGTAGGTTGGAAAAGGGCGAATCGCCACGGCAAAGGTAATCGACCTTTTTTCGAAGGGGAGGTCGATGAACCCTCTAAATTGCGAACGAGACGCGCACATATTCATGTCAAGCAAATAAGCGAAGGGGAGGACAGGTGCGGTTGGGACCCGAGGACGAATGTGCCCTTTATTATGTCAACGGTGCGAGTTGAGTTTAAGAAAATTTAAAAAAAAATGGGTTTTCAATGTTGTTAACTGTCAATGGTTTTGTATGTCGAGGAAAGTTTATCTTCTGTCATGGATGAAAATGGCGCTCTTAGGGCCAAAGCTGTTAATCTGCATAGGGATATTGCGTTTCGCTGGACTTATGTTCACGGAATTTTGCTGTTATAATATTAGATTTCAAATAAATTTGTGTGTGAAATTTTATAGTTAAAGGTCATTAAATCAGCTATAGAACGTACAAAATGGTTTACTCGACGAGAAAATTCAATTTTCCATGTATACCCCATACTTATATTGAATATAATCGTTGTGAAAAGTCATCAGGCTGCCGATATGTATTAATTGAGATATATTTGAACTCTTTTCACTTACATAACGATGATAGTGAGAACATTTTCCTTCAAAAAAATTGTAAAAAAAAATATTTAGAAATAATTCAAAAGGAGGGCTTGCACCATTGTCATAATCGAGGGAACCGAACGATGTGGAAAATGAGGGAATATGCGTGAAACGAAATATACAAATAAATAAATGGTGAGGGTCGTTCGCCTTGTGGAGACCGGAACCTAGGCAAGTGACGGCCGGTGGGGTAGGTCGCGAACCTGGCGCCGGAAACTCTTCGTCCTCTTCAGGACTGCTCGGTTTCTTTGACGGTTTGGGTTGTTTAGATAAGGTTTTTTTTGTTTGTTAGCATTTTTTTTTATTTATTACATGTATAATTTTGCGTTGTTTATGCCAGTTTTCTTCTCAATTTTTCATAAAAATTAGGAGAAATGAAGTCTGCCTGTTTCAGAAATGTTGGGTTCGTTTAATATGTATTTTGGGTTTTATTAGATAAAAGTTTTTTTTTAGTTTGAGAAAGGATTTTTTTTTATAAATATCTTTGTGAAATTGAATTGAGATTATTAATATCCAGCTGGTTCAAATTTCATACATTTGAGACTCTCGTTTGTATGAGATTTCGGCTCATCAAACATTTATAGTTTGAAATAATTTTCGTAAGTGTTAAATATTCAACAAAACTGAAAAGTTTAATTCATAAAACATTCAATTTTCACATTTTCAGAGTTAGGAAATTCAAATTTTCGCTATCATGTTTTACACTACAAACATGGGAAAGTATATAGACATCTATCGACGGACTTTATAAATATACAAACCGATATGTTTCCATTTAGTTTAATCAAAAACCAGGGATAAAAAACTGAATTCAATTTAAAGAGCCTATTTTTGTTTCAAAAATTTATTTAGAATCATCAACCATCAGTGCCGTAGCCCAAGCTCCACATTTAATTACAATATTTTGCAGAACAACATTCAATTTTTTGAAACTTTGTACACTCTCAAATTCGCCAGGATCAAAACCCAATTGACCATATTTATTATAACCAGTTCCCCATATTGAACCATCTTCTAGTTTTAAAACAGTGTGTTTAGATCCGCAGCTAACATCTACAATATT
Organism: Cheumatopsyche charites; assembly: GCA_024721215.1. NCBI lineage: Eukaryota > Metazoa > Arthropoda > Insecta > Trichoptera > Hydropsychidae > Cheumatopsyche > Cheumatopsyche charites. The sequence goes on from CM045585.1 coordinate 10,359,546, forward strand.
CGTTTCAACTATACAATTTTCAGAATCATAAATGTCTATCAACATTGGTAACGCATAATTAGGCAACACTTCATTATTTCTTTTTATTTTTTTCCTAAGACTATCACTTGAGCTAGCAACATCATCAAAAGCATTTTTAACAGATTCACATATATTATTTTCTTCTTTGTCTATAAAAATACCGATTTGACCTTTTTCATTCCAACCCCATGTGTATAAATCGCCATGTTCGCTAATAGCGCAACAATGCCAGCCACCTGCTGCTATTTTTGTAATTTTCACTCCAGCTAAGGCTTCGACTAATTCTGGTTCATCATGATTTCGAGTGTTTCCATGTCCCAACTGGCAACGACTGAAAAAGAGAACATTTTTATAATCTTCGTATTGGTTAAAAGGAAATTTTAATGAAACCTCTCATTAGAAAATGAAAAGTAATTTCAAAATGTACCTTCCTCCTCCCCAGGTGTATACATTTCCTAAATCCGTCAATAATATACAATGTTCATATCCACATTCAATATCTATTATTTTTCCAGGGCATTGAAAATTTATTTCATATGGTACATTGAAAAGTCTTCCGTAAGAAGTTAGTGCAACATTTATTCTATCTCCGCTAACTATTTTTTCAATAAACTCATCATCACCACTTTTTTCATTACCTTCATTTAATCTACAATCAACTTTTATAAAATTTGGTAACTTTTTCCATTTCTGGTCGACTTCAGGATCCAAATAATACTTCCAAACGTGATCGTTATTATACAAAAGTAAAAATTCTTCATTGAAAGTAACTTTAGCGATTTTATCATTATTAGGGTTTACCAATTCTAGATAATCTGCAATGTCATCCAAATGGAAACCTCTTATGTACACCTTAGAGTTCAAAAGAATGAGGTTATGTGACCATCCGATGTGAATATCAAAATTTGTTACTTTATCGATTTGAAAGTTAAGTAAATTTACTTCTTTGAAGCTGTAATTACTTTTTTTACTTGTTTCCCATTGATTGAAACCATTAAATCCGCAATAGAAAATTCTCATTATTTATTTACTTCCAATCAAGTTTGACATTTAAGTAATTGGCCTTAAAACGTCATAAAACGACCGTGAACAGAATATATATTTTTAGAAAAACACCGCGTATATTTGAAAAAATAGATAAATTAACAAATTTCAATTAATACGTTTGAGAAAATTTTGGTTTCATTTGATTTTGTATTATTTTATATAAGATAATGAAATTAATATGGTCAATTTCACAGAAAAAATCCATTTTTCTGATTTTATTTCTTTATATATTCTTAATCAAACATAAATTTGTTTATTTAATTAGCTAAAGCTAAATCGATTCTTCTAGAATCGAACATAATCCTATTAGCTTGAATCTAGAATGACTGGCAGTAACCTATTGTAACCATGGTGATAATAGAACTCAAATACAAACTAAAATATCTGCATTATATCAAAATTTAAGAAATAATTTTGATGAAATTCATTAGTAAATAACATATTCTATATTCTCAAATCAATCGTGACCACAAATTGCGCATGGTATATTAAATTACTTTTGAACGATATGTAATCTATTTGTTAGTGTTCGTTAATTTTAATGAAATTCAGGGTCTCTTAGCGCTTTTGAGAAAACTGCGTTCGGTTCCTGAAAAAGAACTCCGCTTGCTTCTTTTGGGTCTGGATAATGCTGGTAAAACTACACTGTTGAAAAAGTTAGCTTCTGAAGATGTTACACATATCACTCCAACTGCCGGATTCAATATTAAGTCTGTTATGTCCGATGGTTTCAAACTTAATGTTTGGGATATAGGGGGTCAAAGAAAAATAAGGCCATATTGGAGAAATTATTTTGAAAATACGGATGTTCTAGTAATTTCATTTTGATTTTTAAAATCTGAATTAAAAAAAAATATTAAAGTTCAATAAATTATTACTCAAATTTAATTGAGAAATTGAATTCATCTATTGTATCATTATCTGAATTGTCCTAAAATATTTCAAATTAGTGTTTGAAAAAAAAAAATGAACTTGAAATGGAAATATTTTAATGGCTTGTATTTTATTTAACAATATATTTTTATAGATATATGTAGTAGACTGTTCCGACAAAAAGCGCTTAGAAGAAACAAGTACAGAATTGAGCGAACTCTTAGGCGATGAAAAATTAAAAGGAGTACCACTTTTGGTTTATGCAAATAAGCAAGATATACCAACTTGTATTATTTCTATATTCATAATACATAGATAATTAAATAATTAAACTTCAATATATTGAAACTAATATATTTTGTTCAGCTTTGCCAGCCAGCGAAATCGCTCAAATTCTTGGGCTTCATCTTTTAAGGGATCGTACATGGCAAATTCAGTCATGCGTTGCTATAGAAGGATCTGGTGTAAAGGTTGTTAATCACAAAAGTTTATTTTTGAAAACCTATTGTAAAATATTTATTTTTTGTCATTTCAGGAAGGTATGGAATGGGTTTGTAAAAACATCGGAAAGAAATAGCCAAATTTCATTGAAAAATTGCATAACTTTGAACGTTAATGAAATAATTATATATTTAAGAATTTCTAAAATGATATTATGTAAAATGCAATGTATCAAATAATATGATTTGAAAATAAACTAAAAAAAACTTAAAAGGTTAAGATTTTCACTGTTTTTCAGCAATAAATAAAATCTATCAACTCTACAATATTTTTAAGTTTGAATTTCAAATATTTTAATACATTCCTGAAATAAATTACTATTTTCTTTTCAATCACTTGACATGGCCTACTATCATAATTATGAAGACAGTCTAATTGTGCAACTCAATTTTTTGTATAATTCAACGTTAAATTATAAACATTATGAGATATTGAAAAATCTATCGGACAAAACGAAAATTTGTGTACATATCACTTACTGAAAAACACAACACACTTTCCGGTGATCTATGTAGATAAATTGATGCAGTATCTATTTAATCTCATGATAACACATATGTGAGTGATAAAATATATACGCAAATGAAAATTTGCATTGGCTGCTCAGTTAAGCAATCTACAGATAGCTACGCACACATATTTCTTATTCGGCAAATCGGTAAGTGTTAATTTCCAAAATATTCATTTGTTGTTTCATAATGAAAGAAATATGATCAGAAAATATAAGAATTTATGTTAGATTGATTTTAATTTTATCTATAACCTTTTCTATTGCCATATGTACTTAAAATTCATAAGTAGGAACATATTGATAAAGATCAAATCTATCAAGTGTTTACTCTTGCATTACTGAATACGAATTTCATTGCTTGGGTTTTCCGCATCAAATTGATATCTGTCCACTTCAAATTTAATGTGCATTTCAAGTTCAATACTTTTAAAATTGATTTGAACTATTTTACATATAGCATTATCTGAATTATCTCAAAATGGCTTGATTCGATTTCTAAAATATCTGATTTGAAATATAAACTGTTGAATTTGAACTGGAAAACTTGTATTAATATATACTATGCATATCAAACGATGTTAAGTAGTAATACTAGTATTTAATAACATAATGATTTTTTTCATTGTAAGTGTAACATTTTTCATTGCAAGTGTAATTACAGAATTCGATAAATATGGCAAAATTTCTCAAAAGTTTATTCTCATCATCTACGGTGAAAATAAAACAAGATAAATCAGTGGAGGAAGATATCGCGATTAGCGTGAAGAAAGGAGGAAAACCTACAAATCCACCATCTCAAAACAAAGATTTTACACCACCTCAAAACACAATGAAAAAAATGTCTATTTCGAGATCAGGGCGGATGAAACACAACCTTAAAAATCGAGGGAAGCTCAATGGCGAACTGTTTGGAAATGAGGTATGTTAACTGAGCTGTTATACTGATACCTCAAAGCAGAACTAGGTTATTGCCATCTGCTTCATGTTACATACATATATGTAGTAAGTTTGGACTGTAACAATTTTAGTTCTTAGTTCTGCTTCGAGGCATCAATATCAAGACACTAGAAACCAAGACCACTTACACCCCTAGGTTTCAAATGTCTTTACATGGATTAAACATTTTCAAAACAGAACAAATTTAAATTAATGAAAAGATATTGGCGCATCGTTAATTTTTGCATCTGTATGTTATCAAAATGATAATGTAATATTGATAATAATTGAATGAATGTTCAATATCTTTTCATTCAGTTGATATAATGATTATATTTCATTAATAAAGGTAATGAAATTTCACAGGAGGACACAAACAATATAACATCTTTAGAATATCGTGTAAACAAGAATGACTTCTTCAACGATGAGCCTGTGACAATTCCGACACCGGATTACGAATCATCGAATGAAAATATTTCAAAACTCGAAGGTTTCAACTGGCAATCGCATGACGTTAGCAAAACTGATAAAATTGAAACTATAAAACCTGAAAAACCGATTACTCAGACAGAAAGTCACATCGGCGATGAAAGTGATTCCGATTCCGATTCTGATGATTTAGCTAGATTTGATAAAGACATAGAACAAATTATGAAATATAGAGAATCAGATTTTTGATGCTCTTCAAGTTATTCAAATAGTAAAGCAAATAAATTGATCTCACTGATGGCTGTTTAATGTTTCAGTGCTTTGTGGACTTAAAGTGTTTTTCTCGTTTCATTTGTAATTTAGATCAAAGTTAATAACGTAGGGGATTTTGTAATCATCAACGAGACAAAAGATAAATTTATCATTAATGTATTATAGCTGAGACTTATCAAGTGCATGAATTATTTTAGAATTTAATTCAAAACATTTTAAAACAATTATTATTTTGTATTATGATAAATATTTTTGTAGATATATTTAAATATTTCGTCTCATACAATTATTTATTGTTGAAAAAGTAATTGCAATATTAAATTTTCATTGGAAATATGAAATGATTTTAGAAATGAATTTAAAAGAAGGATGTTATAAAAGAATGTAAAAAATACTACGCTAGAAAGGAATGTATTAGTTATCACAATTATTTTATTGTATAATGACTGTAGATCAAAGAAAAATATACGTGAAAATTTATGATTATTGATGCATATGTTGACAAATTAACTAGAAATAATAATTTATAATATGAATTTATCCAATATTAAGTCTGTTGAGATTATGTCTTAAAATAAGTATTTCATAAACTCACGAATATAATGAAATTTGTGAACATTGTTTGATAAGATAAAGAAATTGTTGATTTCGTTTTAAGCAAAAACAATGTATAGTGTTGATAAGATTTATTATATAGAAAAATGCATAAAAATAATACTTAAATTACGATTGTTTTACTAAATCTTCAACTTTTTTTTTTTGGGCTTTATGGGCAGAGCTCCAGCAATTTTGAACACGGTGCTATAAATTATAAAAAAATATTAATATTTAAATGAAAAATATTGAAACATAAGTTCTGATAAATAATATTATACTTACTGACATGTAGTACAAATGGGACTGAATTTGCAAAATACTAGGACATAAAACATGACATTATTAAAAATAATTTTCTAAGAATGGAAATATATTATGTAAAAACAAATATTATCATTTACCGCTTAGACAAACAGAGCACACAAAACCTATAGTAATCAGTTCTCTATGGCAGAAACAAGCAGCTCTATAATCTACACGACCTGCCGGTGGTAATACTAACTTATTTCTAACTGAGCCTTCTGGTAAAAATACCCACTAAAATCACACAATAATGTCATTGTTAACAAATATTTTTTAACTTTCATAAATAAACGAATAAATGTTTAATGATAATAACCAATAAATACTGTAAGAGACCATCTAAGGCCGGAACTTTGAGATACAATCCTCCGGTAATATCACATCCTTGTTGGAGAAGGCTCAAATGTTTATCAAGGGAACAAACATCTATTAAAACTTGTTGTTTCTGAAATTAATTAACAATCAATATCTGATTTTTGTGTTTAAATATTTATGAAATTTAAATCAAAGATCTGTAGCAATCACATTACTGAATTACTTTGTTCTACACTTTCAGTAATTTTAAAAGGAATTGTACATAATTTTCATTAAATACAAAGTAAATTGAACGAAAATGGCCCAAAAAGGTAAAAGTTTCAGATCTATATTAAAATAAGAATTACAAATTATTAATTACCTGAGCTGTGAAAAAAACGTTCATATAATTAATATATTGAGCGGCAGTATCGTTACTGCCAGTAATGACTAAAATTCTGCTATTCATTTTCAAGCCAGGAGTAGCTTGACGTTTCATCTATATGAAATAAATATTAAATTTCATATAATCTTTGAAATGAATATGTAAATATATGAAAAAATATTTACTCGAGCGATATGACAAAGAGCCATAGCTATCGTTCCAGCAAGTAAAGATTCACCCATTGGTGTTTCTTGAGAATCATCGCTCATCCTTATCAATTCTCCTAACCTGAATAGAAACATTAATATTTATATTTTGTATTAAATCATAAGAAAATAATGTAAAATAAAACAAATTACGAACCTGTGTTTTATTGTACGCTCCACAAGTGTGAACACTTCATATTGACCGTCAACTTGTCGCACATCTAAAGGTTTTCCAGGTGAAGGATATAAGTAAGCACTGAAATACAAATCTTACATTTGAGTCGGTTCATAAAGGTTATGTTGAATATATGTAAGGTTAGGAAAAACAAAATAAGTGAATGAACTGATAGTTACCTTCTTTGCTGATGACATCCTAGTACGACGAGTTTATTTTGAGCTTTCTGCATAAGATGCGAATTCGCAAAAGCTATAACTGAATCTAGACAGTGTATTAACAACTTGGGTTTTTCTTGTATGAACCTTTGGTATGGATTTGTATCTATGATTATAACAAGGAGACTCGTTTCCGGTAAGTTTATTACTAAAAAATCATTTGAAATATGTAAATCTAGATATTTTTGTCGATTTATATAACAAACTGTATTAAATATAACGAACCATCCGATTTTTCAGTTGACATTTTGACGTTTGTGCATCAACAGATGAGGGTAAAAGTCGAGTTGTACGCCGTCCAAGAAAGGTAGTACTGTAGTAGCGGATTTTGCGCATGCGCACTCGCTATTATCAACAAATTTGCAGTACTTTATGTTAAAATTGGTTATTTGAATAGAATATACTACATTGTATGGATCTTGTATAGATCTACTTTGTTTTTCAATTCAGCCCAATTCATGGGCGTACCCAGGGAGGGGCTAAGGGGGGGCAGCTGCCCCCCCTAGAAGATGAAATGAATGTTTTTTTAATAAATGATTTTCAGAAATTATGAAAAAAATTTTCGCCTGCGGCGCAATTTTGTTACTTCATATAGGTACATACATATAAAAATTATATTGGGAGGGGGTTGCATGGAAAATTTGCTTAAAGGTACTTAGAGTCATCACCAGGTGTGCACTGACTATTTTGCCATGGTTAAATGTGTTGATTATCAATCTTTAGTGATCAATACAACGAGAATGAAATTATTGATAGTAATTCTTCGTTTTCGTTAAAAAGTATCTGTTAGGAATCATATTTGTCGACAAAATCTAATTTATCAGACAAGTTTTTGATATTGGAAAACTATTGTTTAAAATAACACATTTTGAAATTGAAGATATTGCAACAAAAAATTTTTACCTGTGGAGCTAATTATTGTTTTTTGATATTTCATCGTTTTCCAGAAATAATGATTTTTTGGGAGGGGGTGGAATGCTACAAAATAGTACTTGGGCCCGGATTTTCTCTCAGGGGCCCGGCAATTACGTAAAAAATGATAGATGTTCCGTTTTGAGGACAAATATCATATAAATGGTCACTTTGAAGATACTCGACCAACCATCTTCACAAAACAGATATGAGCCGCCCCCTCCTAGCTGAAATCCTGGGTACGCCCTGGGCCCAATTGTAAGTGAAACTCCTATACCAAATTATAGTAAAAGAAGAAAATTGATGATGAAAAATACCCAAATAAAAACAAAACAGTCATATTTCATTATTTTCATATTGGGCACAACTGTTATACCTATTTCAGACTTATCAACCAATATAGGTGCCTAGGTACCTATATGAAATTTTGGGATTGTACACATAATTTATGTATCTTTGCAGAACCATGCATAAATGCTGAAATTTTGTGATGTGTAGTGAAACGATATCGGTACACCCAAAAATAGTTGAATATTCAAAATAATGTGTTTAAAACCAATATACCTAGGTAATTCAAACATGTTTCATGTTAATTCGTTCAATAATAAATTCATACAGACTAATTGATAGTATGTTAACATTAGAGTGCCTACTGAAATAATTCAAAGCATTTATTTTTTGGCAGTATAGTGAATTTTGTCTTTTAATGGAATTCATCTTTATTATTATGGAAATATACATATTTTACATAGGTATGATAAGTTATGAATATACAAAAGTGCTGCGAGATTCAAATGTTTTTAATATCAAAAATTAGTTTTGATCATGTCTGTCACAGAAAGAATGGCTTTTGTTCGTGTGAGTGCATGTGTAGTGTTCCCACCTAACTACCCACATGTGTGTATTGGTGATCTTTTGCCAGAAACTAATCTAGTCAAATACAGCTCAATAAGTTATATTTGGATATATTGAATAAAATATACAACACAGCACAAAAATGTTCAAACAAAAATCGTTCAGATTGCCACGAGGATGCTTTTTGATTATATAAGATCGTTGAAATTTGAAAAAAAAATAATAAACTTTAGAAATTTGTAATTTTGCACTAGTTTTTTCTCTACATCTACTTTGTTTTTCAATTCAGCCCAATTGAAAGTGAAACTCCTATACCTAATTATAGTAAAAGAAGAAAATTGATGATGAAAAATACCCATATAAAAACAAAACAGTCATATTTCATTATTTTCATATTGGGCACAACTGTTATACCTATTTCAGACTTATCAACCAATATAGGTGCCTAGGTACCTATATGAAATTTTGGGATTGTACACATAATTTATGTATCTTTGCAGAACCATGCATAAATGCTGAAATTTTGTGATGTGTAGTGAAACGATATCGGTACACCCAAAAATAGTTGAATATTCAAAATAATGTGTTTAAAACCAATATACCTAGGTAATTCAAACATGTTTCATGTTAATTCGTTCAATAATAAATTCATACAGACTAATTGATAGTATGTTAACATTAGAGTGCCTACTGAAATAATTCAAAGCATTTATTTTTTGGCAGTATAGTGAATTTTGTCTTTTAATGGAATTCATCTTTATTATTATGGAAATATACATATTTTACATAGGTATGATAAGTTATGAATATACAAAAGTGCTGCGAGATTCAAATGTTTTTAATATCAAAAATTAGTTTTGATCATGTCTGTCACAGAAAGAATGGCTTTTGTTCGTGTGAGTGCATGTGTAGTGTTCCCACCTAACTACCCACATGTGTGTATTGGTGATCTTTTGCCAGAAACTAATCTAGTCAAATACAGCTCAATAAGTTATATTTGGACATATTGAATAAAATATACAACACAGCACAAAAATGTTCAAACAAAAATCGTTCAGATTGCCACGAGGATGCTTTTTGATTATATACGATCGTTGAAATTTGAAAAAAAAATAATAAACTTTAGAAATTTGTAATTTTGCACTAGTTTTTTCTCTACATCTACTTTGTTTTTCAATTCAGCCCAATTGAAAGTGAAACTCCTATACCTAATTATAGTAAAAGAAGAAAATTGATGATGAAAAATACCCATATAAAAACAAAACAGTCATATTTCATTATTTTCATATTGGGCACAACTGTTATACCTATTTCAGACTTATCAACCAATATAGGTGCCTAGGTACCTATATGAAATTTTGGGATTGTACACATAATTTATGTATCTTTGCAGAACCATGCATAAATGCTGAAATTTTGTGATGTGTAGTGAAACGATATCGGTACACCCAAAAATAGTTGAATATTCAAAATAATGTGTTTAAAACCAATATACCTAGGTAATTCAAACATGTTTCATGTTAATTCGTTCAATAATAAATTCATACAGACTAATTGATAGTATGTTAACATTAGAGTGCCTACTGAAATAATTCAAAGGATTTATTTTTTGGCAGTATAGTGAATTTTGTCTTTTAATGGAATTCATCTTTATTATTATGGAAAGATACATATTTTACATAGGTATGATAAGTTATGAATATACAAAAGTGCTGCGAGATTCAAATGTTTTTAATATCAAAAATTAGTTTTGATCATGTCTGTCACAGAAAGAATGGCTTTTGTTCGTGTGAGTGCATGTGTAGTGTTCCCACCTAACTACCCACATGTGTGTATTGGTGATCTTTTGCCAGAAACTAATCTAGTCAAATACAGCTCAATAAGTTATATTTGGATATATTGAATAAAATATACAACACAGCACAAAAATGTTCAAACAAAAATCGTTCAGATTGCCACGAGGATGCTTTTTGATCATATAAGATCGTTGAAATTTGAAAAAAAATTAATAAACTTTAGAAATTTGTAATTTTGCACTAGTTTTTTCTCTACATCTACTTTGTTTTTCAATTCAGCCCAATTGAAAGTGAAACTCCTATACCTAATTATAGTAAAAGAAGAAAATTGATGATGAAAAATACCCATATAAAAACAAAACAGTCATATTTCATTATTTTCATATTGGGCACAACTGTTATACCTATTTCAGACTTATCAACCAATATAGGTGCCTAGGTACCTATATGAAATTTTGGGATTGTACACATAATTTATGTATCTTTGCAGAACCATGCATAAATGCTGAAATTTTGTGATGTGTAGTGAAACGATATCGGTACACCCAAAAATAGTTGAATATTCAAAATAATGTGTTTAAAACCAATATACCTAGGTAATTCAAACATGTTTCATGTTAATTCGTTCAATAATAAATTCATACAGACTAATTGATAGTATGTTAACATTAGAGTGCCTACTGAAATAATTCAAAGGATTTATTTTTTGGCAGTATAGTGAATTTTGTCTTTTAATGGAATTCATCTTTATTATTATGGAAAGATACATATTTTACATAGGTATGATAAGTTATGAATATACAAAAGTGCTGCGAGATTCAAATGTTTTTAATATCAAAAATTAGTTTTGATCATGTCTGTCACAGAAAGAATGGCTTTTGTTCGTGTGAGTGCATGTGTAGTGTTCCCACCTAACTACCCACATGTGTGTATTGGTGATCTTTTGCCAGAAACTAATCTAGTCAAATACAGCTCAATAAGTTATATTTGGATATATTGAATAAAATATACAACACAGCACAAAAATGTTCAAACAAAAATCGTTCAGATTGCCACGAGGATGCTTTTTGATCATATAAGATCGTTGAAATTTGAAAAAAAATTAATAAACTTTAGAAATTTGTAATTTTGCACTAGTTTTTTCTCTACATCTACTTTGTTTTTCAATTCAGCCCAATTGAAAGTGAAACTCCTATACCTAATTATAGTAAAAGAAGAAAATTGATGATGAAAAATACCCATATAAAAACAAAACAGTCATATTTCATTATTTTCATATTGGGCACAACTGTTATACCTATTTCAGACTTATCAACCAATATAGGTGCCTAGGTACCTATATGAAATTTTGGGATTGTACACATAATTTATGTATCTTTGCAGAACCATGCATAAATGCTGAAATTTTGTGATGTGTAGTGAAACGATATCGGTACACCCAAAAATAGTTGAATATTCAAAATAATGTGTTTAAAACCAATATACCTAGGTAATTCAAACATGTTTCATGTTAATTCGTTCAATAATAAATTCATACAGACTAATTGATAGTATGTTAACATTAGAGTGCCTACTGAAATAATTCAAAGGATTTATTTTTTGGCAGTATAGTGAATTTTGTCTTTTAATGGAATTCATCTTTATTATTATGGAAAGATACATATTTTACATAGGTATGATAAGTTATGAATATACAAAAGTGCTGCGAGATTCAAATGTTTTTAATATCAAAAATTAGTTTTGATCATGTCTGTCACAGAAAGAATGGCTTTTGTTCGTGTGAGTGCATGTGTAGTGTTCCCACCTAACTACCCACATGTGTGTATTGGTGATCTTTTGCCAGAAACTAATCTAGTCAAATACAGCTCAATAAGTTATATTTGGATATATTGAATAAAATATACAACACAGCACAAAAATGTTCAAACAAAAATCGTTCAGATTGCCACGAGGATGCTTTTTGATCATATAAGATCGTTGAAATTTGAAAAAAAATTAATAAACTTTAGAAATTTGTAATTTTGCACTAGTTTTTTCTCTACATCTACTTTGTTTTTCAATTCAGCCAATTGAAAGTGAAACTCCTATACCTAATTATAGTAAAAGAAGAAAATTGATGATGAAAAATACCCATATAAAAACAAAACAGTCATATTTCATTATTTTCATATTGGGCACAACTGTTATACCTATTTCAGACTTATCAACCAATATAGGTGCCTAGGTACCTATATGAAATTTTGGGATTGTACACATAATTTATGTATCTTTGCAGAACCATGCATAAATGCTGAAATTTTGTGATGTGTAGTGAAACGATATCGGTACACCCAAAAATAGTTGAATATTCAAAATAATGTGTTTAAAACCAATATACCTAGGTAATTCAAACATGTTTCATGTTAATTCGTTCAATAATAAATTCATACAGACTAATTGATAGTATGTTAACATTAGAGTGCCTACTGAAATAATTCAAAGGATTTATTTTTTGGCAGTATAGTGAATTTTGTCTTTTAATGGAATTCATCTTTATTATTATGGAAAGATACATATTTTACATAGGTATGATAAGTTATGAATATACAAAAGTGCTGCGAGATTCAAATGTTTTTAATATCAAAAATTAGTTTTGATCATGTCTGTCACAGAAAGAATGGCTTTTGTTCGTGTGAGTGCATGTGTAGTGTTCCCACCTAACTACCCACATGTGTGTATTGGTGATCTTTTGCCAGAAACTAATCTAGTCAAATACAGCTCAATAAGTTATATTTGGATATATTGAATAAAATATACAACACAGCACAAAAATGTTCAAACAAAAATCGTTCAGATTGCCACGAGGATGCTTTTTGATCATATAAGATCGTTGAAATTTGAAAAAAAATTAATAAACTTTAGAAATTTGTAATTTTGCACTAGTTTTTTCTCTACATCTACTTTGTTTTTCAATTCAGCCCAATTGAAAGTGAAACTCCTATACCTAATTATAGTAAAAGAAGAAAATTGATGATGAAAAATACCCATATAAAAACAAAACAGTCATATTTCATTATTTTCATATTGGGCACAACTGTTATACCTATTTCAGACTTATCAACCAATATAGGTGCCTAGGTACCTATATGAAATTTTGGGATTGTACACATAATTTATGTATCTTTGCAGAACCATGCATAAATGCTGAAATTTTGTGATGTGTAGTGAAACGATATCGGTACACCCAAAAATAGTTGAATATTCAAAATAATGTGTTTAAAACCAATATACCTAGGTAATTCAAACATGTTTCATGTTAATTCGTTCACTAATAAATTCATACAGACTAATTGATAGTATGTTAACATTAGAGTGCCTACTGAAATAATTCAAAGGATTTATTTTTTGGCAGTATAGTGAATTTTGACTTTTAATGGAATTCATCTTTATTATTATGGAAAGATACATATTTTACATAGGTATGATAAGTTATGAATTTACAAAAGTGCGGCGAGATTCAAATGTTTTTAATATCAAAAATTAGATTTGATCATGTCTGTCACAGAAAGAATGGCTTTTGTTCGTGTGAGTGCATGTGTAGTGTTCCCACCTAACTACCCACATGTGTGTATTGGTGATCTTTTGCCAGAAACTAATCTAGTCAAATACAGCTCAATAAGTTATATTTGGATATATTGAATAAAATATACAACACAGCACAAAAATGTTCAAACAAAAATCGTTCAGATTGCCACGAGGATGCTTTTTGATCATATAAGATCGTTGAAATTTGAAAAAAAATTAATAAACTTTAGAAATTTGTAATTTTGCACTAGTTTTTTCTCTACATCTACTTTGTTTTTCAATTCAGCCCAATTGAAAGTGAAACTCCTATACCTAATTATAGTAAAAGAAGAAAATTGATGATGAAAAATACCCATATAAAAACAAAACAGTCATATTTCATTATTTTCATATTGGGCACAACTGTTATACCTATTTCAGACTTATCAACCAATATAGGTGCCTAGGTACCTATATGAAATTTTGGGATTGTACACATAATTTATGTATCTTTGCAGAACCATGCATAAATGCTGAAATTTTGTGATGTGTAGTGAAACGATATCGGTACACCCAAAAATAGTTGAATATTCAAAATAATGTGTTTAAAACCAATATACCTAGGTAATTCAAACATGTTTCATGTTAATTCGTTCACTAATAAATTCATACAGACTAATTGATAGTATGTTAACATTAGAGTGCCTACTGAAATAATTCAAAGGATTTATTTTTTGGCAGTATAGTGAATTTTGACTTTTAATGGAATTCATCTTTATTATTATGGAAAGATACATATTTTACATAGGTATGATAAGTTATGAATTTACAAAAGTGCGGCGAGATTCAAATGTTTTTAATATCAAAAATTAGATTTGATCATGTCTGTCACAGAAAGAATGGCTTTTGTTCGTGTGAGTGCATGTGTAGTGTTCCCACCTAACTACCCACATGTGTGTATTGGTGATCTTTTGCCAGAAACTAATCTAGTCAAATACAGCTCAATAAGTTATATTTGGATATATTGAATAAAATATACAACACAGCACAAAAATGTTCAAACAAAAATCGTTCAGATTGCCACGAGGATGCTTTTTGATCATATAAGATCGTTGAAATTTGAAAAAAAATTAATAAACTTTAGAAATTTGTAATTTTGCACTAGTTTTTTCTCTACATCTACTTTGTTTTTCAATTCAGCCCAATTGAAAGTGAAACTCCTATACCTAATTATAGTAAAAGAAGAAAATTGATGATGAAAAATACCCATATAAAAACAAAACAGTCATATTTCATTATTTTCATATTGGGCACAACTGTTATACCTATTTCAGACTTATCAACCAATATAGGTGCCTAGGTACCTATATGAAATTTTGGGATTGTACACATAATTTATGTATCTTTGCAGAACCATGCATAAATGCTGAAATTTTGTGATGTGTAGTGAAACGATATCGGTACACCCAAAAATAGTTGAATATTCAAAATAATGTGTTTAAAACCAATATACCTAGGTAATTCAAACATGTTTCATGTTAATTCGTTCAATAATAAATTCATACAGACTAATTGATAGTATGTTAACATTAGAGTGCCTACTGAAATAATTCAAAGGATTTATTTTTTGGCAGTATAGTGAATTTTGTCTTTTAATGGAATTCATCTTTATTATTATGGAAAGATACATATTTTACATAGGTATGATAAGTTATGAATATACAAAAGTGCTGCGAGATTCAAATGTTTTTAATATCAAAAATTAGTTTTGATCATGTCTGTCACAGAAAGAATGGCTTTTGTTCGTGTGAGTGCATGTGTAGTGTTCCCACCTAACTACCCACATGTGTGTATTGGTGATCTTTTGCCAGAAACTAATCTAGTCAAATACAGCTCAATAAGTTATATTTGGATATATTGAATAAAATATACAACACAGCACAAAAATGTTCAAACAAAAATCGTTCAGATTGCCACGAGGATGCTTTTTGATCATATAAGATCGTTGAAATTTGAAAAAAAATTAATAAACTTTAGAAATTTGTAATTTTGCACTAGTTTTTTCTCTACATCTACTTTGTTTTTCAATTCAGCCCAATTGAAAGTGAAACTCCTATACCTAATTATAGTAAAAGAAGAAAATTGATGATGAAAAATACCCATATAAAAACAAAACAGTCATATTTCATTATTTTCATATTGGGCACAACTGTTATACCTATTTCAGACTTATCAACCAATATAGGTGCCTAGGTACCTATATGAAATTTTGGGATTGTACACATAATTTATGTATCTTTGCAGAACCATGCATAAATGCTGAAATTTTGTGATGTGTAGTGAAACGATATCGGTACACCCAAAAATAGTTGAATATTCAAAATAATGTGTTTAAAACCAATATACCTAGGTAATTCAAACATGTTTCATGTTAATTCGTTCAATAATAAATTCATACAGACTAATTGATAGTATGTTAACATTAGAGTGCCTACTGAAATAATTCAAAGGATTTATTTTTTGGCAGTATAGTGAATTTTGTCTTTTAATGGAATTCATCTTTATTATTATGGAAAGATACATATTTTACATAGGTATGATAAGTTATGAATATACAAAAGTGCTGCGAGATTCAAATGTTTTTAATATCAAAAATTAGTTTTGATCATGTCTGTCACAGAAAGAATGGCTTTTGTTCGTGTGAGTGCATGTGTAGTGTTCCCACCTAACTACCCACATGTGTGTATTGGTGATCTTTTGCCAGAAACTAATCTAGTCAAATACAGCTCAATAAGTTATATTTGGATATATTGAATAAAATATACAACACAGCACAAAAATGTTCAAACAAAAATCGTTCAGATTGCCACGAGGATGCTTTTTGATCATATAAGATCGTTGAAATTTGAAAAAAAATTAATAAACTTTAGAAATTTGTAATTTTGCACTAGTTTTTTCTCTACATCTACTTTGTTTTTCAATTCAGCCCAATTGAAAGTGAAACTCCTATACCTAATTATAGTAAAAGAAGAAAATTGATGATGAAAAATACCCATATAAAAACAAAACAGTCATATTTCATTATTTTCATATTGGGCACAACTGTTATACCTATTTCAGACTTATCAACCAATATAGGTGCCTAGGTACCTATATGAAATTTTGGGATTGTACACATAATTTATGTATCTTTGCAGAACCATGCATAAATGCTGAAATTTTGTGATGTGTAGTGAAACGATATCGGTACACCCAAAAATAGTTGAATATTCAAAATAATGTGTTTAAAACCAATATACCTAGGTAATTCAAACATGTTTCATGTTAATTCGTTCAATAATAAATTCATACAGACTAATTGATAGTATGTTAACATTAGAGTGCCTACTGAAATAATTCAAAGGATTTATTTTTTGGCAGTATAGTGAATTTTGTCTTTTAATGGAATTCATCTTTATTATTATGGAAAGATACATATTTTACATAGGTATGATAAGTTATGAATATACAAAAGTGCTGCGAGATTCAAATGTTTTTAATATCAAAAATTAGTTTTGATCATGTCTGTCACAGAAAGAATGGCTTTTGTTCGTGTGAGTGCATGTGTAGTGTTCCCACCTAACTACCCACATGTGTGTATTGGTGATCTTTTGCCAGAAACTAATCTAGTCAAATACAGCTCAATAAGTTATATTTGGATATATTGAATAAAATATACAACACAGCACAAAAATGTTCAAACAAAAATCGTTCAGATTGCCACGAGGATGCTTTTTGATCATATAAGATCGTTGAAATTTGAAAAAAAATTAATAAACTTTAGAAATTTGTAATTTTGCACTAGTTTTTTCTCTACATCTACTTTGTTTTTCAATTCAGCCCAATTGAAAGTGAAACTCCTATACCTAATTATAGTAAAAGAAGAAAATTGATGATGAAAAATACCCATATAAAAACAAAACAGTCATATTTCATTATTTTCATATTGGGCACAACTGTTATACCTATTTCAGACTTATCAACCAATATAGGTGCCTAGGTACCTATATGAAATTTTGGGATTGTACACATAATTTATGTATCTTTGCAGAACCATGCATAAATGCTGAAATTTTGTGATGTGTAGTGAAACGATATCGGTACACCCAAAAATAGTTGAATATTCAAAATAATGTGTTTAAAACCAATATACCTAGGTAATTCAAACATGTTTCATGTTAATTCGTTCAATAATAAATTCATACAGACTAATTGATAGTATGTTAACATTAGAGTGCCTACTGAAATAATTCAAAGGATTTATTTTTTGGCAGTATAGTGAATTTTGTCTTTTAATGGAATTCATCTTTATTATTATGGAAAGATACATATTTTACATAGGTATGATAAGTTATGAATATACAAAAGTGCTGCGAGATTCAAATGTTTTTAATATCAAAAATTAGTTTTGATCATGTCTGTCACAGAAAGAATGGCTTTTGTTCGTGTGAGTGCATGTGTAGTGTTCCCACCTAACTACCCACATGTGTGTATTGGTGATCTTTTGCCAGAAACTAATCTAGTCAAATACAGCTCAATAAGTTATATTTGGATATATTGAATAAAATATACAACACAGCACAAAAATGTTCAAACAAAAATCGTTCAGATTGCCACGAGGATGCTTTTTGATCATATAAGATCGTTGAAATTTGAAAAAAAATTAATAAACTTTAGAAATTTGTAATTTTGCACTAGTTTTTTCTCTACATCTACTTTGTTTTTCAATTCAGCCCAATTGAAAGTGAAACTCCTATACCTAATTATAGTAAAAGAAGAAAATTGATGATGAAAAATACCCATATAAAAACAAAACAGTCATATTTCATTATTTTCATATTGGGCACAACTGTTATACCTATTTCAGACTTATCAACCAATATAGGTGCCTAGGTACCTATATGAAATTTTGGGATTGTACACATAATTTATGTATCTTTGCAGAACCATGCATAAATGCTGAAATTTTGTGATGTGTAGTGAAACGATATCGGTACACCCAAAAATAGTTGAATATTCAAAATAATGTGTTTAAAACCAATATACCTAGGTAATTCAAACATGTTTCATGTTAATTCGTTCAATAATAAATTCATACAGACTAATTGATAGTATGTTAACATTAGAGTGCCTACTGAAATAATTCAAAGGATTTATTTTTTGGCAGTATAGTGAATTTTGTCTTTTAATGGAATTCATCTTTATTATTATGGAAATATACATATTTTACATAGGTATGATAAGTTATGAATATACAAAAGTGCTGCGAGATTCAAATGTTTTTAATATCAAAAATTAGTTTTGATCATGTCTGTCACAGAAAGAATGGCTTTTGTTCGTGTGAGTGCATGTGTAGTGTTCCCACCTAACTACCCACATGTGTGTATTGGTGATCTTTTGCCAGAAACTAATCTAGTCAAATACAGCTCAATAAGTTATATTTGGATATATTGAATAAAATATACAACACAGCACAAAAATGTTCAAACAAAAATCGTTCAGATTGCCACGAGGATGCTTTTTGATTATATACGATCGTTGAAATTTGAAAAAAAATTAATAAACTTTAGAAATTTGTAATTTTGCACTAGTTTTTTCTCTACATCTACTTTGTTTTTCAATTCAGCCCAATTGAAAGTGAAACTCCTATACCTAATTATAGTAAAAGAAGAAAATTGATGATGAAAAATACCCATATAAAAACAAAACAGTCATATTTCATTATTTTCATATTGGGCACAACTGTTATACCTATTTCAGACTTATCAACCAATATAGGTGCCTAGGTACCTATATGAAATTTTGGGATTGTACACATAATTTATGTATCTTTGCAGAACCATGCATAAATGCTGAAATTTTGTGATGTGTAGTGAAACGATATCGGTACACCCAAAAATAGTTGAATATTCAAAATAATGTGTTTAAAACCAATATACCTAGGTAATTCAAACATGTTTCATGTTAATTCGTTCAATAATAAATTCATACAGACTAATTGATAGTATGTTAACATTAGAGTGCCTACTGAAATAATTCAAAGGATTTATTTTTTGGCAGTATAGTGAATTTTGTCTTTTAATGGAATTCATCTTTATTATTATGGAAATATACATATTTTACATAGGTATGATAAGTTATGAATATACAAAAGTGCTGCGAGATTCAAATGTTTTTAATATCAAAAATTAGTTTTGATCATGTCTGTCACAGAAAGAATGGCTTTTGTTCGTGTGAGTGCATGTGTAGTGTTCCCACCTAACTACCCACATGTGTGTATTGGTGATCTTTTGCCAGAAACTAATCTAGTCAAATACAGCTCAATAAGTTATATTTGGATATATTGAATAAAATATACAACACAGCACAAAAATGTTCAAACAAAAATCGTTCAGATTGCCACGAGGATGCTTTTTGATCATATAAGATCGTTGAAATTTGAAAAAAAATTAATAAACTTTAGAAATTTGTAATTTTGCACTAGTTTTTTCTCTACATCTACTTTGTTTTTCAATTCAGCCCAATTGAAAGTGAAACTCCTATACCTAATTATAGTAAAAGAAGAAAATTGATGATGAAAAATACCCATATAAAAACAAAACAGTCATATTTCATTATTTTCATATTGGGCACAACTGTTATACCTATTTCAGACTTATCAACCAATATAGGTGCCTAGGTACCTATATGAAATTTTGGGATTGTACACATAATTTATGTATCTTTGCAGAACCATGCATAAATGCTGAAATTTTGTGATGTGTAGTGAAACGATATCGGTACACCCAAAAATAGTTGAATATTCAAAATAATGTGTTTAAAACCAATATACCTAGGTAATTCAAACATGTTTCATGTTAATTCGTTCAATAATAAATTCATACAGACTAATTGATAGTATGTTAACATTAGAGTGCCTACTGAAATAATTCAAAGGATTTATTTTTTGGCAGTATAGTGAATTTTGTCTTTTAATGGAATTCATCTTTATTATTATGGAAATATACATATTTTACATAGGTATGATAAGTTATGAATATACAAAAGTGCTGCGAGATTCAAATGTTTTTAATATCAAAAATTAGTTTTGATCATGTCTGTCACAGAAAGAATGGCTTTTGTTCGTGTGAGTGCATGTGTAGTGTTCCCACCTAACTACCCACATGTGTGTATTGGTGATCTTTTGCCAGAAACTAATCTAGTCAAATACAGCTCAATAAGTTATATTTGGATATATTGAATAAAATATACAACACAGCACAAAAATGTTCAAACAAAAATCGTTCAGATTGCCACGAGGATGCTTTTTGATTATATACGATCGTTGAAATTTGAAAAAAAATTAATAAACTTTAGAAATTTGTAATTTTGCACTAGTTTTTTCTCTACATCTACTTTGTTTTTCAATTCAGCCCAATTGAAAGTGAAACTCCTATACCTAATTATAGTAAAAGAAGAAAATTGATGATGAAAAATACCCATATAAAAACAAAACAGTCATATTTCATTATTTTCATATTGGGCACAACTGTTATACCTATTTCAGACTTATCAACCAATATAGGTGCCTAGGTACCTATATGAAATTTTGGGATTGTACACATAATTTATGTATCTTTGCAGAACCATGCATAAATGCTGAAATTTTGTGATGTGTAGTGAAACGATATCGGTACACCCAAAAATAGTTGAATATTCAAAATAATGTGTTTAAAACCAATATACCTAGGTAATTCAAACATGTTTCATGTTAATTCGTTCAATAATAAATTCATACAGACTAATTGATAGTATGTTAACATTAGAGTGCCTACTGAAATAATTCAAAGGATTTATTTTTTGGCAGTATAGTGAATTTTGTCTTTTAATGGAATTCATCTTTATTATTATGGAAAGATACATATTTTACATAGGTATGATAAGTTATGAATATACAAAAGTGCTGCGAGATTCAAATGTTTTTAATATCAAAAATTAGTTTTGATCATGTCTGTCACAGAAAGAATGGCTTTTGTTCGTGTGAGTGCATGTGTAGTGTTCCCACCTAACTACCCACATGTGTGTATTGGTGATCTTTTGCCAGAAACTAATCTAGTCAAATACAGCTCAATAAGTTATATTTGGATATATTGAATAAAATATACAACACAGCACAAAAATGTTCAAACAAAAATCGTTCAGATTGCCACGAGGATGCTTTTTGATCATATAAGATCGTTGAAATTTGAAAAAAAATTAATAAACTTTAGAAATTTGTAATTTTGCACTAGTTTTTTCTCTACATCTACTTTGTTTTTCAATTCAGCCCAATTGAAAGTGAAACTCCTATACCTAATTATAGTAAAAGAAGAAAATTGATGATGAAAAATACCCATATAAAAACAAAACAGTCATATTTCATTATTTTCATATTGGGCACAACTGTTATACCTATTTCAGACTTATCAACCAATATAGGTGCCTAGGTACCTATATGAAATTTTGGGATTGTACACATAATTTATGTATCTTTGCAGAACCATGCATAAATGCTGAAATTTTGTGATGTGTAGTGAAACGATATCGGTACACCCAAAAATAGTTGAATATTCAAAATAATGTGTTTAAAACCAATATACCTAGGTAATTCAAACATGTTTCATGTTAATTCGTTCAATAATAAATTCATACAGACTAATTGATAGTATGTTAACATTAGAGTGCCTACTGAAATAATTCAAAGGATTTATTTTTTGGCAGTTTAGTGAATTTTGTCTTTTAATGGAATTCATCTTTATTATTATGGAAAGATACATATTTTACATAGGTATGATAAGTTATGAATATACAAAAGTGCTGCGAGATTCAAATGTTTTTAATATCAAAAATTAGTTTTGATCATGTCTGTCACAGAAAGAATGGCTTTTGTTCGTGTGAGTGCATGTGTAGTGTTCCCACCTAACTACCCACATGTGTGTATTGGTGATCTTTTGCCAGAAACTAATCTAGTCAAATACAGCTCAATAAGTTATATTTGGATATATTGAATAAAATATACAACACAGCACAAAATTGTTCAAACAAAAATCGTTCAGATTGCCACGAGGATGCTTTTTGATCATATAAGATCGTTGAAATTTGAAAAAAAATTAATAAACTTTAGAAATTTGTTATTTTGCACTAGTTTTTTCTCTACATCTACTTTGTTTTTCAATTCAGCCCAATTGAAAGTGAAACTCCTATACCTAATTATAGAAAAGAAGAAAATTGATGATGAAAAATACCCATATAAAAACAAAACAGTCATATTTCATTATTTTCATATTGGGCACAACTGTTATACCTATTTCAGACTTATCAACCAATATAGGTGCCTAGGTACCTATATGAAATTTTGGGATTGTACACATAATTTATGTATCTTTGCAGAACCATGCATAAATGCTGAAATTTTGTGATGTGTAGTGAAACGATATCGGTACACCCAAAAATAGTTGAATATTCAAAATAATGTGTTTAAAACCAATATACCTAGGTAATTCAAACATGTTTCATGTTAATTCGTTCAATAATAAATTCATACAGACTAATTGATAGTATGTTAACATTAGAGTGCCTACTGAAATAATTCAAAGGATTTATTTTTTGGCAGTATAGTGAATTTTGTCTTTTAATGGAATTCATCTTTATTATTATGGAAAGATACATATTTTACATAGGTATGATAAGTTATGAATATACAAAAGTGCTGCGAGATTCAAATGTTTTTAATATCAAAAATTAGATTTGATCATGTCTGTCACAGAAAGAATGGCTTTTGTTCGTGTGAGTGCATGTGTAGTGTTCCCACCTAACTACCCACATGTGTGTATTGGTGATCTTTTGCCAGAAACTAATCTAGTCAAATACAGCTCAATAAGTTATATTTGGATATATTGAATAAAATATACAACACAGCACAAAATTGTTCAAACAAAAATCGTTCAGATTGCCACGAGGATGCTTTTTGATCATATAAGATCGTTGAAATTTGAAAAAAAATTAATAAACTTTAGAAATTTGTTATTTTGCACTAGTTTTTTCTCTACATCTACTTTGTTTTTCAATTCAGCCCAATTGAAAGTGAAACTCCTATACCTAA
Organism: Cheumatopsyche charites; assembly: GCA_024721215.1. Classification (NCBI taxonomy): domain Eukaryota; kingdom Metazoa; phylum Arthropoda; class Insecta; order Trichoptera; family Hydropsychidae; genus Cheumatopsyche; species Cheumatopsyche charites. Next base: position 10,383,583 of record CM045585.1, read on the forward strand.
TTATAGAAAAGAAGAAAATTGATGATGAAAAATACCCATATAAAAACAAAACAGTCATATTTCATTATTTTCATATTGGGCACAACTGTTATACCTATTTCAGACTTATCAACCAATATAGGTGCCTAGGTACCTATATGAAATTTTGGGATTGTACACATAATTTATGTATCTTTGCAGAACCATGCATAAATGCTGAAATTTTGTGATGTGTAGTGAAACGATATCGGTACACCCAAAAATAGTTGAATATTCAAAATAATGTGTTTAAAACCAATATACCTAGGTAATTCAAACATGTTTCATGTTAATTCGTTCAATAATAAATTCATACAGACTAATTGATAGTATGTTAACATTAGAGTGCCTACTGAAATAATTCAAAGGATTTATTTTTTGGCAGTATAGTGAATTTTGTCTTTTAATGGAATTCATCTTTATTATTATGGAAAGATACATATTTTACATAGGTATGATAAGTTATGAATATACAAAAGTGCTGCGAGATTCAAATGTTTTTAATATCAAAAATTAGATTTGATCATGTCTGTCACAGAAAGAATGGCTTTTGTTCGTGTGAGTGCATGTGTAGTGTTCCCACCTAACTACCCACATGTGTGTATTGGTGATCTTTTGCCAGAAACTAATCTAGTCAAATACAGCTCAATAAGTTATATTTGGATATATTGAATAAAATATACAACACAGCACAAAAATGTTCAAACAAAAATCATTCAGATTGCCACGAGGATGCTTTTTGATCATCTAAGATCGTTGAAATTTGAAAAAAAATTAATAAACTTTAGAAATTTGTTATTTTGCACTAGTTTTTTCTCTACATCTACTTTGTTTTTCAATTCAGCCCAATTGTAAGTGAAACTCCTATACCTAATTATAGTAAAAGAAGAAAATTGATGATGAAAAATACCCATATAAAATCAAAACAGTCATATTTCATTATTTTCATATTAGGTACATCTGTTATACCTATTTCAGACTTATCAACCAATATAGGTGCCTAGGTACCTATATGAAATTTTGGGATTGTACACATAATTTATGTATCTTTGCAGAACCATGCATAAATGCTTAAATTTTGTGATGTGTAGTAAAACGATATCGGTACACCCAAAAATAGTTGAATATTCAAAATAATGTGTTTAAAACCAATATACCTAGGTTATTTAAACATGCGAGATTCAAATGTTTGTATTAATCAATAAGGGCTTGTGTTTAGATATTCGGTATCTTAATGTTTTATAATATAAATTCCATTTAATAAAATATTGTTTTTTATTTGTTCAATAAATAGATCTTACATACATTAACAATTTTTTTTGGATTTCTATTTAAGTACACATATCTAATTTAGTTTTACAGTGATTTACAATTCAATATTTACTATAATACATACAAATATATGTATATGTAGTAGTTTATATTATAAGATATTTACAAATATTCTTCAGATTTATTAAATTGATACTATGTGTTTTTTATCAGAAATATAAGATATTGTTATATTATATCACAGTGCATTTTCTTAAATTTTCATATGAAATCTCATAAACATTTTGTCAAAAATAAATTGTTTAAATCTATTTTAGATATTGGTTATATTTTTGAGACAATCTTTCAATTTTATCCAAAGGAAACGTTAATATTCTGAAATATACATATTATTTATAGATTAGGTATAGAATATCAAAACAACCATTTATTAAATAAAAAACTATTTTTTCAAAATTATGTGACGTTAAGCTACTGGTCATCTTACACATCACGAACATTATATTTATAAGAATATATTAATATTCATTTATGAACATGACATAGGTATTAAACATTTATTTATTCTATTTTTTCTCACTTATCGATTAAACACTGAAAATAAATAACTAACATTAATCAATGAATTAAAATAGTGATTTATCGTATTATTGTATTTAGAGATATTCATTTGTATGAATATTTAGTAATTATTATTGTAAAATATATTTTTATATATTCAAATCACAGAAAAAAATACTGGTACTTTGAATTTATTGTATTTTCATATCAATTGTATTTTCGTTTCGATTAGTAAAAATGAAAAAGATCCGATTTTCATCAATTCTAATTTTAAGAAAAATATGATCTTTGTATATTAAATATGCCTCATTCATAATTCGATAATTAATTAATTAATACATCAACTATCAACACTACACATTAAATACCTTTCTTGTTAGATATTGATTGTTTAAAATAGAAAAATACTATATATTTTTAAAAGTGTCGGAAAATACACATTTTGAAAACACAGATCTAATATTAAATTCTGATTTTTCCTTTTTGACCACCGTCACAATTGTACACCAACTAACCTTTAAATAAATAGGCCGAAAAATTCGACTAGATTGAAAAACAATTGAAAAAAAAACTTTTTTAGGATTTACGTCAATTTGGGCCAAGTTAAGATAGTGGCGCACATAAAATAGGAAAATACCTTAAATTTTCTCAATACATATACGAAAAATATGGACTTAAAACATGTTACATGAATTACTGGAATGTTTATTTTTGGAATGTGAATTCACAAAGCTTCCACAGCACTGGTCTTCGGAATCTTTATTATTCGTCGAATTTCCTTTCTTATTTGAGTTCTTTTTGCTTTTGTTCTTTTGAGAATTGGTCGATGAACATTTTGAGTTGCTCCTCGTATCCAGATGAGCCATTAAATTTGAATCAGAACATGATGAAGATGGAATAGATGTTTTAGCTAAATTGTTTCCACGATGAATATCTTTACACACTGCATCATTGTCTGAAGTACAATATATTTAGTTGTATGATTAGTGCAGCCGAATAAATTAAGCAGCTTGAGTTAGTTAATACTCGAGGACAAGTATTCAAGTATTCAAACTTCTCAATCTACTCTGCATTTACGATTAATTGATTCAATTCTATTTACCTATGCTATTGCCTTCTGATAAATGAATTTCTAAATATTCTAGTCGATTTTTAGTAACTACAGCAGGTGCCGAATGAGATGGAGTCATTACTCTCACCTGAAAATATATTTTTATATGTAATTTTAAGAATATTAATGTTTTTTTTTATATAAAAAATATAAGTTACTTCAGGCGTGTCATCATCGAAAGTAACATTATTTTTCCTAACATCACTAGTCCTCGGTGGAGCCGAAGGTAATCTGAAAAGGTGTGCGTTCGTCGGCGAAGAAAAATTATCATCTGGTGTTATTTGACTATGCAAATCGAGGAATTCATCAGTTTCAGAAACTAACGACCCAAAAAGCTCAGCAGGAGAATAAGCATACATCCCTGCGACGGAATTCGATCTAGAACCTGAAATTATAAGATATTTTCGCATTTAGTCTTCTTGTAGAAATCATGCGTATTCAAAAGCAACCTTTCATGTTAATTGTTATGGGAGAGCTTGTATTACTTCTTTTTGCTACTTCGTTGAACGTCACTGGAGAATAAGACGATCTATCTTCAGAAGCAGCAGATCTTTCTCGAACTGATGCACTTCTTATTATCGGTTCTGTCTTTTGAACGAGTATTGGCTTTTTGATTTCAGGTGTTCTCGTCGTTCGCTTCATCAACCAATAGGTTTTCATGTTGCCTAAGTGAATACATAAGAAATATTAATATCTATATTAATTATTTTTTATACAATTTATTGATAATTAATACCTTTTCCCTTCACAACAATTTCACCCCTTTCTTCAACAATATAACTTTCGGGTAAAAGCTCTCGTGTTGATTGTGATATGTGTATCTTCATTGCTTCAGATGTCGATTCCATTCTGGATGCTGTGTTGACAGAATCTCCAAATAAGCAATACCTATATTTATAAAATATACATTTTCAATAACATTTGATACATTTACATTAAATCTATTAAAAAATACACACCGTGGCATTTTTAGACCAACAATGCCAGCTACAACTGCACCTGAATGTACTCCAACTCTTATTTGTAAATGTGACCCTGAAAAGCATTTTATTTTAATATCCATAGATTTTCATAATAATAATGACTATCTGAAAATACCTGTAGATGGATCTTTCAGATCAGTAATAGCTTCTACCATGTTTAAAGCCATATCGCACACTTTTTCAGCATGACTATTATCTTTATCTGGTGCTCCACTCACAACCATATAAGCATCACCAATAGTTTCGACCTAATTAAAATTAATTTTTAGTTTTCCATAATACGAAAAAATATCAATTTTTAATTTTATTTACCTTGTAAACCCTATTTTTTTCAGTAAGCTTATCGAAAATAGAATACATAGCATTTAACATAGACACAACCTCCATAGGTGTAATTCTACTACAAATTTCAGTGAAAGTAACAACATCAGAGAATAAAATAGACACAGAGTCAAACATCTGAAGTAAAAATGCAATTTTAGAGAATCTGTCATATATAAAATTATTCAATCCATAGAATAAACTAACTTCACAAGTATCTATAGGATTTTCTCCAGTCCTCAATCGATCAGCAACTTGTTTAGGAATCATCTGATATAACAACTCATCAGTTCTTCTCATTTCTTCATCTAGTTTCCTCATCGATTCTTCTAGTTTTTTACTCTTTTGCTGTTCCTGATCGAGAGCCAATTTCAGTTCAACAGATTGCTGTGTACCAGCTAACATTAGATCTCTATAAAGAGTCGTATTTTATTAATAACTTCAAAAAATATATAAAAAAAATTGTTTGTATGTTACCTGCTGAAATCGTGCATTGATAAGTCATTGATGTAAAGTCCAGTTGATATCAAAGAAGTCAAATCAGGCATTACAGGTGTTCCTAAATACATCATCATTTTCCAGTTTTCCATGTAAATCATTTGACCTTTGTAATTTAAAATTAAAAAAAAAGTCATTATAACATATTTTAGATGATATTTTTCATTCTGTTTAAAAATAGGTTTATTTGCAAATATTATGTTTAAAATATCAGCATTAAATATTGTGTTTTTATATTGTTAATGTGTGAAAAGTGCTTGTAGTGAAAGCGATTCAAATATTCGATAAAAATCTATCAATTTGCTTTATTAGTGCAAAGCATTGTGCGAAACGTAACTCTTATATTTTTTTACCTTTCAGCCTCATACCTCCGGTACGTTTTTTTTCATCTACGACACTTTCAGTTTCTTCTTTATCTTTTCCTGGAACGTATTATCATATGGAATATAGCCTCCAAAAATGAATAATTTGTTCTAACGACTTGTAATTGAGTGATAAATGAATATTCACAATGCAAACTCTTATACAATATGTAACTCAGGAAATGGAATACAGAACTTTCTTGTCGGAATGAATGCATCTAACATAACATATGCATCAAAATGAATTTACGGAACTTCAAAACTAACTAAATCCCAATAATGAAACTCAAACTATATAACTGTTATAACATAATAAAGGAGAGATGTAGAAGTTTGTCGAAGTTTAGTGTTTGATAATTTACTTGTTTGTTATATTATGTATAGGTGTTGAAACAAAATTTGATTGAATTGATGTTATAAATATTGATTTTAAATGAAAAATATATACCTTTGAGTCTTAAGTTGTTATCAGTTGTTTCTACTTCATCGCTAAATACTTGTTCTTTCTTTTTGTGTTTCTCGATGTGTCTAGTAGCTAATGCAGATTCAACAGTGACCAGTTCAAATATATTATTGGTTCTGTTTAGTATCTAAAAAAATAAACAAAATGGTTAAAATAAATTGTGTTATCATGCGATAAATATTTAAAAAAATACTAACAGTTTGAAACTTAAACGCTATAAGAGGTCTCACTAAATCGAACCAATTCGTGATTTTCTTCCCTAACAGATCAGGCAGTATCACCATCAAAGAATTTCCAATACTCCTCACGATCATATCGGACCTGAAAAAACATCGAACAATAAAAATACTTTCGCTTCCTTCGATCCAATAATAACCGAGCGAATTCCTTTCGATTCGTATGCTTTTCACGCGCAACTTCCGATACATAAAACATGAAAATGATATATTTAGGGGATGAAAAAAGCATACCCGAACACGATGCAGAAGGGGAAAATCTCGAAGAGGACCGAAGCACTGATTGGCAAGTGCTTTTCTTCTCTGGTCATCGCCAAAGAAGCCAGTGTGAAGGCTCTATTGTCGAAAGTCAGTTGGAATGTTACGTGGATTGTGTCAAATAATAATTCCTCCCTCACTAGTTCGATGTGCATTTCTTTGTGGTAAAAATGTCTAGCGACCTACGAATAAAATTTGTATTAGAATATAATTAGTATCATAGGAATTAAGTGTCCCAAAACGATCGATTTGATCATTGATGTGTTGATACAATATTGATAGAAGAACGCATCGATCATCTATTTAGAAACGTATTAAATAATCTTCTCAATACTGACAGAAATTCCGTATGTTTTATTAAAATTTAAGAATTATTTGAACATCTAATAACATGTCCGCACTATGCCGTGAACTCATTTTTTTAGCATAGTGAGAACATTATTTTATAACGACATACTTGAAATCAGTTTTTTTCAAAAGTTTGGAAACCCTAGTATCGCTATCAATACTCAAAAGTTTAAATCTGAATTTGAACATATTTCTAAGATCTAAAAAGCAGTATTTTCGCCCGAATAAGTATCATATTGTATTTACGAAATTTTCTTAAATGTTAATATCTTTTATCCAATTCGTGTTTATATTTTGAGATTTTAATTGTGTCTGAATTCGATGCCAAGTAAAATATTGCTTCCAGACTGTAAAATGTGCGCTATCACTTAACCCTTTTAGTGGTGCAGATAATGTTTCAGTGTCGTAAACATTTCGAATCTCATACGTCTGTGAAGGACATAAATTCAACGTTCCTGATATATCAGGCAAATCTTCGTACATGTAATGTAAGCGAACGGTACAGTATTATCTCTGTAATTCGTCTCGACACACAGCTTGAATTTTAACGGACGTCTGACTCTAACGAGGAAAACTGTATTTTAGTTTCGTTCATAACATTGCAGAAATGTGTAGTTTCATATTTTGATATGTGCTCGTTATAATGATAGTGCTTTAAATCGAGAAATATGAAAAAAATGAATATATTATTTATTGTGAAAATATGTTATAATAAGTTAACATTTCAATAATGTCTATTGTATGCCTAAAGAATCCGATTTCAAAACAAAAGAAACTGACTTATACAATTATTATAAAAATGATTTCATTTATGATTTAATATTAATTTTGTAAGTTCATTGAAACGAAACCGATTTATATGATTTTCGTTATTAAGATATCGCAGTACTAATGTAGGATCAATGAACCGTAGACACATTATACTCGAGATTTACGTTTATCTCAAAATATTATAAATCAATGATAATAATAATCACATAAAATTCTTACACTAATGAATTTCATAATTATTGATTTACTTTATATAATATTATATATTTTACAAAACAATAAAAAAATTGTATGTATCTTACCAACCTATCAACTTTCGATATTTATGTTTATGTTCGCTTTTTTCGATTATATCTTAATCCAAAACACCCCTATATACAAAACCATTAATCATACAGTATTTTGACAATCAATAACTCACTTCTCTGATCTGTCCCATGGTGTAATAAACGAATCCCCTGCGCTTGCTCCTATAGTGCAAAGTCAATCCCTGTCTCGATTCGTTCTCGCATATGAAGCTTGGAGCTCTCATCCTTGGATAAGAAAACTTGAGATATTCGTGAAGATTGTCCAAACCATTTAAGAAGTCTCTCATGTGACGACCAAGAACTGATAGAACCTTATCGTATCCATATTGGCTTACGAATCTTACGAAATAGACTCCCATCTGGTCCATGAACTCTCTCTCGCTTAGGCCCAGAACCTGAAATTTTAATTTTTTGTTGAAAAATTTTATGAATTAATAACCTATTCAATTCTTATATTGAACTATGTTCGATATTTTAAAGAGTTCAGATTGTTAAGGGTTAATATTTATATATTTAATGTCTGATGAATAGGTTAATTGTATACATGGATGTTAATGCACAAATGTGATCAGATCAATGTTTCAACGAATAATTTCAGGATTTAGGGTCTAGACATCAATTATTCATCTAAGAATCAATTACTGCATTCTAAATAGATCGATCTAGTTTCCACGTTCTATAAAATTATACAAGATTGTATGTTGATAAATTAAATTGAATAATTCATTTATTTTGTAACAATGAAATATTATCGAATATAATGATATTGAACAGAAAATATAATTGCTCTCAATTGATCGTAATTGTTCTATTAAGTACTCATACATGCTACATATAACATCAAATAGTATGTAACAAAATGATTAGTGAACGTAACGAATTTCTTATTGCTGAAAACATAAAAGAGCCTTCCTTATATTACTGAATTTTTTCTTCACAAACGAGAATTTCCGTTTCATTATACAATACTATGGGTTTCAATCTTATAGGGTGGAATTTTTTGTGCGAATTAATTAGCATTACAAAGTAAGTTTCGGCAAATCAAACACTAAAAAAACATGAAGTTATGTAAGTATTGAAAAAACTGGTTAAGAACCACTGAACTGAACTTTGACAAGTTCAAATTTAATTAACCCAAAACTCATTCCTTTTGCTTTCGCCATTTATTTTCCCCTTCAATGATCAACAAACGGAAAATTTCCCGAAACACAAATACCTCGAACATTTCATTCAAAAGTACAATAAAATTTGAAATTTCATTATAATATGATTTTTTTAACTTAAATAAGTTTAATCCTAATCTCATTTCTGAAAAATACAACGAAGTTCATAGCCTTCAAACGATATGCAAATAATAAAGATGCGTTGCAAATTTTATTCTGCGAATTTTTCACAAATGACATTATTGTGATTTGAAATTTCGAAACGTGCAGAATCGCATTTTATCAAATAGAATGGAAAATAGAATTTAGTTGTACGTAAAATGAAATTTTATTCAAATCACAGCACTTTTGTCAAACGCAAGCGATCCGAAGCAAAAACGACGAAAACGCTTCTTCGATATATTTCAATATCAAAATGAATATTTTAAAATTCATACCATTTACGAGAACGTTACATTCTTCACAGTCACTAAAATAATATTGAACAGCTCATTTTGCAACGTTCACTTATACACCATCGAAAATTTTCCGATGTGGAATTTCAACATCGGAAAATTTTCCACGGCGTTTGTTGTTTATGAATAATTCTCATCGGGATAATTTCAAACCCGAACATTCATAAAATATAAAACGACCTCGATCTTTCGGAAATGTAGACTGTTTCGAAATTTGCACAAGTGTTTTATTCGAGGAAATGAATACCTGCTGAGCCTTCCTTGCAAGTCTCGGCACCAAATTTTCCGGAAAAACTTGATGAACGGAAAATGAGGGTTGATCCACCCCAGCTTGTCTCCTGATGTCTTCCCATCTGTCTTCTCCGTAGACTTGACGGATATATTCAGCCATATTTTCCAGGATTAGTCCGTACATTTTGAGGCCTGAAATAGTAATATAAATTCTACATAAATCACTCGTTCGCATATTAAAACATATGTATAAAGACAAATTTTCCGAAAAAGCAGATTTTCTTTTATAATTTTTATGTAATGATTGAGTGAGCTTTCTTTTAAGTTAATTTAATATGATATTTGATGTAGAAATACATTTGAAATACAGTAGAAAATTCATTAACTCATCGAAAATTAACATAAGCAGATACTGATTTAAGTTTTATGACACATAAGTGTTTCTGATTCAATTTTAAATAAATAAAATTTATTTAAATATCATATTATATTTTAAGAAAACATGAAGTTTTATCTTTTCAAATACGTTCAGTATTCGAAAATGGAACATTTTCGATGCATTTGGTTCGTATTTCATACGTCACATACGAATTTTATCGAAGAACCAACGACCTGAATGTGGGTAAAAGTCACTTTTATGGTTTTGTATACTAGATACCGTTTCAGTTTCCTGTTTTTAGCTTTCAGCTGAAATTTTGCGAGTTTTCGTCCTGAATCGCGTAGTTACATGATAAAAAAATGCTATAAGAAACCAAATTAACTTCGTAACGTAATTAAAGGGTGGTAAATTTTCTCGGCGAAGAAATTCTTTATATAATACATTTGAGTGTTTTTTCTTCTGAGCTAATTAGTTCGGTGTTGTTAAAAGGTTTTTATTTCATAAAAATATTTGATTTAACATTAATTGACTAAGATATATGATGATTTTTTTTTATTAATGTTGATGTATAAAGCCTCATTATTTTTTTCTTAAATAAACAAATCATGAATTCATTATAGATTCAAAAAGCAATTTCGATTCATATTAACAATAACGAAAATCAAAACAAAAAGGCATACAATAATTGAAAAACAATCTACCTCATCAATTCTCGTTTCATATTACGGAAAAAGGTGAAAAATCAACAACGCCTGAAACAAAAACAGCATTCATACAAAAAATTCGCAAACATGAATACACGCTTGATTCAATTCAAAATCCCCCATTCGAAACACCAGCAAAAAGCACAATACGAAATCTGAAAAAAAAATTTTCGAATCAAAAAAAAGGAAACTTTCCATTCCATTCATTCATCCCTCATTTTATTTTTCGACAAAACTTAACATCAAAGAGACTGGGGGTGAGAAAATTCGATCGATAGTTTGACAACCCCTTCATACATTTTTTCCGACATTCGAAAGTGAAAAGCTGGAAAAGTGCGCCGGGAAAACCCGTCTGGGGGAAAAGTGCCGAAATTACGACCGGCGAATAAAAACCGCGCACTTTCGCACTTTCCCGGGATTTCCCGGGACGAGAAGGGTCGTTCTAGGTTCGACAGTGTTCTCTGGCATTGTCATGGAAATATTTGCGGATGAAATTTCGCAGCCTGGCTTGTGCACGACGGCGTAACGTCCGTGTAAACATCGCTTTAGCTTAGGCTTCGTTTGTTGAGGTCGTGCAAATGTTGATGCGAGTGTGAATTTCGATCGATTCCGATGTTTTCGGGTTGAGGAATTATGTGAGGGTTGTTTGTGCTTGAGGATTTGTTGAACTTCGCTGTGGATTTGGGTGTGTGTGGTGGAAAAGTTGAATTGTTCGTTTTAAGTGCCTAGTGGCTTTTCTTGGGTTTTTTTTTTTCATTTTATGTATATTTCAGCATTAAATTTACAAAAATTCTTAGTGAAAAAATGTGTGTAGGTCATATGTAAATGTATCTTATATCGATAAATTACTGAGAAAATGGAATTTTATATCCAGAGATTAATTTAATTTATGCTCATTAAAAAGACATAAATCTCATAAAAAATACTCATTTACATAATGTCGTATATGTATTTTTATGATTAATTCCTAATTATGTATTATTTTCAAAATAAAGCTCAAATGACACATATGTTTACTTTTTCCTGAAAATATAATCTCATCTACATATGCAACGTATTCATATAATTGAAATCGATTCCAATTAAACAAAACGATTTAACAAGCTCCATTTCCTGAAATTAATCACCATCCACATTTATCGCTAATATTCAAATTAATTACATTTCATATAACAAACGACACAGAAGAAAATCCTCGAGCTCAAACAAAACACATTTTCCAACATAAACAATCTCAATTTCTCAAACTTTCTTCACGTCATTATAAATCTTTTAAAAAACCCCCCCAAGAAACAAATAAACGAATTTCAATACATCTTCAAACTTTTCGCGGGATTTTCCTCGATTGCCCAAAAACCTAAAGTTTATCGTCTCGAATCAAGGTTAAACTCGAATATACGACTGTAAGAGTCGTCTTAGGGTTTAGAAAGGGACTTTTTAAAAGTTATGGAGCCAGATTCGCCTTATTTATCGTTCAAGTTGTGGGTTAAGTAACGTTTGAATGGCGTTGCTCCTTTGTACTGTGGTTGTACATAGAATTTTGCAGTGTAATATAAGGCAATTTGCGAATATGAGGGTTCGAGAAAGACCGTGTACTGAAACTTTATATACGCGCTGTGAGGTGACCTCAATAAAGATTTAACCTCTGAACATTGTTTATAAGAAAGTCGACTAGTTCAATCGAATTTGTATGTAGAATATGAAGTGATTCCTAAATTTACAAATCGCCAAAAAAAAATTGAAAAATTGCTGAAAAATACGAATAGGATGACCACATTTCTTATGCCATGCCAGTATCGACATATTATGGTTTCTATTTTGACAGTGGTTTGATTCTAAGTAATGAGAATAACTATTTTTTGATTCACATTGTTTAACTATTTAAAAATATTGATAACTAATTGTAAGAAACAAAATAATGCGACTCACATCATTCTCATGTAAATAACACGTATTGAGATTGAAGGATATTCAGCTTTTGAAATTTTCTGAATTAAATGGTGAACGTTCAAAATTCTAAGATATTGCTGTTTATAGTGAAATAGTGTTTGATGTCAAATTCAGAAAGTTCTGTAGAATTATTTAAGTTGTTGCTCTTTCATCGTATAATTTTCTTCTAATTTATTATACGGAAAACCTTCAAACTCATAAATTTAGTTTATTGCTTAAATATGCTCTGCGTAAATTTGTTTGACAAGTTTGCAATATTTCATAAGAAAATATAAATATTAATCAAAATATTTAAATTAGAAACGAAACTATCAATATTTTCATCATACACTTTATAAGTTTATTTTTTTTAATTAGTATTCAAATAGAGCATCTCAACAAATATATTTATATACAATATTCTTTTTGGGTTCACAATTTTATTAAATCAATCAATTTTATGTAAAAATCAGACCCTTTCTATTTGTCATTTTATTTAATAAAAACCCCTTTCAACGTCAAGTCAAAAAATATTCCCTTCTTTCAAAATTCTCGAAGAAAAAATACATATTCATATCGAAAATGATCGACAGCTTTCTCGAAATATGAAAGACAAATAAATCACTTTGCGAAAAGATCAATCAATTCGTGAACCTTCAAGAACCTTTTAGCACCTTATGGCACTCTGAGAAAACAAAATATCGAAAATGAACATTTCAGAGATTCGAGTGGCAATTAGATTCACCTGTTACCATTTTGAATTTCGAAATGGTTGTCCAATTACCATCTCACCTTCGTGTTCGTTGACCCTATAATATAATAGAGGAACTTTCTCTGTAGGACTTGGCAGAAATTTACAAGGCGAAGGTGTGCTTACCTTCGAAGAGAGATCCCTAAATTATATTAAATTCATTTCTGAAAGCTGAAATGCCTCGTGTTATAATTTTCAGTGTAAAGTGTATGTAAAGTGAGCTTTTCAAGTTGGAGTTGTAAGGAAAATTCATACCAAAGTGAAATGATGTAGTTATGGGATGATTTCGTTATGCATGAAGATTTTTCGTTCAAAATTAGAAATCATTTTCAATGTGTATTTTCTATCTTCTTATACATCTACGTATATTTACATAATACATATATGGTTCCATTTACAATATTTTATTGTAGTATACAATTTATAATCGTTTAAAATCTCAAAGGATTCAGGTTAACAATAAACAGTAAAAGCTTTCCATTAAAAGTCACTAATGTATAATTTCTAAAAATCAATCAATATTTCAGAAAACTTTGATATACTTAAATATTTCTACTTTTTTATATCAAATATTTGTATAAATAATCTGTATTGAGATCATATTTCTGTGCATGAAATCATTCGGTCATTTCATTTCACAAAAATTTAATATTTTGTCAAGCCTGAAAAAACATTAAAAGCTTACCCGGTTTATTTAATCCTTCATGCGTAATTCGTTAATATTATCAAAGGACCAATCGCTACGCACAAGTGTTTACTCGTAATATATTTTTAAATCTATAAAAATACGATGTTTCATGAACATATCTAAATATTTGCATATAAGAAAAGCTTGTACGAAAACGTAAGAAATTTTCAATTTATAAAATATGCAAAGAAACTTTTATATGCAGTTTTTGAATTTTCTATGTCTCACAGCTAAGGATTAAATATTCAGAAGCGTGTCAGCTGTGTCTGAATTTCTAAGGCATAAAAGCTTTTGAATGAAACGCTTTTCGTATGAAATTGTGACAAATAGACGCCTCTTTGAGCTACCGAGCTTACGCTTAATTTGAACCAGATATTTCCTACATTTACCGCTTCGAAACATTCAAATAAATCAAAATTTAATAATATCAAATATAATTTTTGCTGAATATTTTTTTTCCGAGAATATTGTTTCAATTATTCTATTATTGATCTAAATTCAAAAGCGAACTCCAATATTTTTCTCAGAAAGAGTTCTCAATATTAATTTTTCAAAAAAATTTAACACATTTTAAGTATGTGCATTAATTAAGCGGTTTTTCCACGAAATGTCTTTCACCTTAGCAAAAATTACAATTATCGATTCATGTCGGGTTTCAAATATGAAATTTTTCGGATTTTTATTCATGAGAGTTTTCTCCCACCTTCAAATAAGTTACATAACGAATTTTGTAAGCTTGTTGTACACAATTTGACCATGAAAAGTTTATCGTATTTCATACACTTTCTCACTCAGTTATCGAAACTTTTCTAGAATACTTTGAAAGCTCCTGTCTGTTGATTTTATCAGAAAATTTTCGATGTAATTAACGAAAGTATTAACGCTTCATCGGATCGATGATTTATTGCTCTTAGCGAAATTTTTCGACTAGATGACGATAAAGTCAAATCGATAATGCTCAAAGGTTAATTAATACGTAAACTTGATCGTTACACGATGTTGATCTTTAATATTGAATTACTGATTTATTTTTCAACGAAATTCGACGAGACGTATAGGATTCTGGTGAAATGTTATATTTGTAAACGATTTTTTTTAAATGTCGTCAGATATAATTAAAAAAAATTGAATTAAAATATTGGATTTCAATAAAATGAACATAAAAGTTAATTTTATTTATATGTAGTAACACTTTCATTTATTACAAAACTAAACTCATTCGTGCTTTTTTATAGGTAGTTACAAGAAGATTTTGTTTACTTCGGTCATCGATTTCGACAAATGTAGGAAGGTATTAACATATAATGATGGTAAAGAGAAAAATATAATTCTTTTGTCTGATATTTTAAATGAATATGAATTAGATATTAATAAACATAAAATGCTGTCATATTCTATCGGAAAAAAAAAATGAAATTTAAAAAAAAATACTGGTCTGAAATATTGTCTTTCCGAAGATAATTAAATTTATTACCGAGAAAACGTTTTCCTTGAATCTCTTAAATCTTTCATTGAATACATCATCAATTATAGAAGATTACATTTTTTTTTAATATTTAATGTTTATATTCACACTTCATTTTGAGCGAGTTTCAACGAGAACTGTAATAGGTTCAAAAGATTTTTTTATTAGACAAATGCTTAAAGATACCTAGAAAACTGTGAATATATGTAACAAACAACTATTAGATGCTGATTTGAAACTTTCTTTATCTGTTGTCCGACAATGTGACCCTAATTTGTAACACGCGTCACAATCACGCCTGGAAAAGTCACCTACCGTGAATTTTCCTCATGAAAGCGAATCTGAAAAGTTGTAATTGCCTTTTTTCAAAGACACGTTGACCAGCTCGGTGTGTAACGTGAAAATCGTGATCGGAAAATTCGCGAGGAATTTTCAGGGTCGTCTGAAAACGGTTCAACTTTTCTTCGTTTCGGTGCAAACTTTTGATTAAATCCTAAACCGCAGATAGGCTAAGGGCAGACACATGTGCTGAGGCTAATTAAATCAATTTCACTCGCTTCATTAGTTCCCAATCGATTAATCGAACGAATTGATAAGAATGTGTTGAAATTTCAGTTTTTTCATAAAAAAATATAGATATGATAATGTAATTATTTGATGTGCGTTTCGTGTGAGTTTCGATCAAAGGTATCAACGCGCGTGTTAACGTTACGTTCTTGTTTAATTTGATATTAATTAGCTTTTATGCATACGATATTATGTATGAGACCTTTCATGTGTTAATATTTGATGCATCATATCAAAGCTTGATACTTAATTATGCATTGTAATGTATAAACAATAAATACGTTATCATGTTGGGGATTAAATTTGCTTAGTGAAGCTTAGTTGTTTGAATAATACGGAAGTCATTTCGAACAAGTTAAATTAAATTGTAAAGCTCAATTGTATATTTGATTATAATTAAAGTGCTATTATTTTAAAATACTTAGATGTATTTCGTGGAAAATTAAACAGAGTAAATTCTCTCTTGTGTGAAAGCAATTATGAGCTGATGATAAAATAATATAGCACAATGTCACATTACAAGGCTATTCAGTTTATTCTACATATATAAAAAATATCTAAATAATACATCACAAGAAAATTAGCATCACAGTCTCATTAAAATGTATCAAACACACCAAGATCTCCACGGACCGAGAAGCCGAATAAACTTCACCTTAACTAACCAAAGAAGAAATCGAAAGTCTGTCTGAAACTAAGTTCAACTTTAAAATAAGAGAACAACCCAGCAATATTAAGAGCACTTCAATATTTCGTGCTCATAACCGAAATGTTTTGGCTCGCATGATCCTGAGCGAAATTGCGAATTAGCGAAAATGTTAGAAGAACTCTTATTTTTTTACGTTTATTCCTCTCTCGTTTGTGTGCTTCGCTTTTACGAGAAGGATTTTATGTTGAACTTGAATTTTCGTATAAAATATTATAAATGAATACATTGAAGATATTGTGTCATTTTTCGTCGAATTCATGTTTGTATTTTTGGTAAAAAAATGATTGCAATGCTAACGAATTTTCATGAATATAAGAATAAACATATCGAGATATTACTGATTTTTCCTTATGTTATCTGTATATTTCAGTATCGTGAAAATTTTAGATACTGCGGTATTGTGTAAATATACAATTTTCATATTTTTTTATGGGAAAATGAAAAAAATGAAAGAAGATGGTGTATTTCTTTATTGCGGGTTTTTTCACAGATCTCGTTTCGCAGAATTAAGATTTTCGTAGTGCTTGTTCAAAATGCGGAACTCCTGTTTTATCTTTTTCCTTTAGAAAAAATGTCGCGGCTAATTTAAAGATTATTTTGAAGATTTTTTCATCATTTTCGAAATGAAAATGGTGAGAAAAGCTATATTGTTCGAGATTATCCTTTGAAGTTAATGTAGGTATACAGATGCTTTTTATATTATTTTAGACAGCTCGAGTCATATGACTTATCACGAATATATACATATGTTACATATAAACCTTAATATCGAAAACCTTTACCAATTTTTTCATCAAATATTGCCTCGGGAAAGGTTTGCGTTATTTCAGAAACCTATATGTCTTGTACACGTTTTCTGTACATGATGGATCGGTTTACGAAGCCACGAAATGCAGTCAAATATAGATTTAGCGAAAGTAACTAACTTTTCCGGAAAACATGGTAAAGAATTCACGAAATGATAAATCACGTTAACTCCGCTTGATTTATGCGTAAGTCTTATGTACTTACATAATTCACTAGTTTTGGCGAAATAATTTAATTAATTAGCTACGTTTTCGTCGACGAATTTGATTTTAGAGCATATGATATATATTTTTATATATTGTTGGAGTTTTATTTATGTTCGGCCTTCGATATATAATAAGGAAAAACCTCACTTCTTTTCAACGCAGTAGAATTTTCCCCAAGAGCAGGATTTACTGCGTAACATATATTTCAATCGAGCTCCTCAATTACTCTAATGATGACGATATATATAAATTTATCGGCTTCTGAAAAGTATCAATTCCGAATATAAAAAGCTCTCCAAGACAAAATGAATAATCGCTTCCTTTGTGACTTGCCCTCATAAAGCTTATATACTAAATGCAAACGTATTATTCGAACGAAAGACTTTTCAAAGAGATCGAAAAGTCACTCGTTCCATTTTAATAAAAAAATAAAATCGTTTCAATTTTTTTCATCTTAAAGAAGTTTAATGTAACGAATATTCAAGCCACACCGTGTATAAAGTGATGAACTCCACTATTTAAAAAATAATGAGATTTAAAAAGTCAAATCATTCAGTACGATTATATCTCAAAGTTATAATCACTAGTGAAAAGTTTTAAAAGAAAATTCATCGATATCGAATCACATATTGCAGAATCGTCACACATTCGAGGATTTGACGTTTCATAAACAAAATTTCGCATTCATAACACATATGAATATTCAATGGGCGAAGTGGAACAATCACTCCGTGCTCTGGAAATTATGTGAGAAATTTGTTGAAACTTGCGAGCTTCTGGATGTA
This sequence comes from Cheumatopsyche charites, assembly GCA_024721215.1. Taxonomy (NCBI): domain Eukaryota; kingdom Metazoa; phylum Arthropoda; class Insecta; order Trichoptera; family Hydropsychidae; genus Cheumatopsyche; species Cheumatopsyche charites. Next base: position 10,401,932 of record CM045585.1, read on the forward strand.
AGGCAGCTTTAATCTTGCTCGAATGATCGTTACGAAAACGTTAATGTTAATAAATAGTGGCTTTATGCGTCATTAAGTAATGAGAATTTTGCTGAAAACGATCCGCCATTAACGAGCCGGTAGTAGTTACACCTAACGTAATAAACGCATACGGTTTGATATTTCGGTTCAGGTAAGTGCACTATTTGTTCGCACGTACGGATTTTGAATTATCTCTTATTAAAATTCAATTATATTTTAGAATTTATACTCGTTTCATTTGATAATTGATTAATAAAAACTTAAATTGTGTGAATTGTTCGTTTATGAATTTCTTTCGAGCAATTCCAATTTTTTTTTTGGTCGATATTTCATAATTTAAAAACAAATTGTATCAAAATATGCATGTAATGTAATGAAAATAATACTCAATGAGCTGTGTGCTCATTTATTATAATATTTAGAAACGGAATTTAATAATTTTGAATTATAAGAAACTATCTTTTTAGATTAAGTTAGACTAGCTGCTTACGTCAAAAATTGCTCAGTTTTTTAAAAATGGTTACAAGATGGATGTTCATAATGAATTTTATAAGGGAAAATATGAATTTCATGTTGCTGAATATAAACATATAATTTACGAAGAGTGAATTTTCATGGTAGTTCACTATTTTCACAAGTAGTGCATTTTTTAGTTTTCAAGCGGTACTTATTATGAATTAAATTAAGATGCTTAAAACTACGTGAGCATATTGAAGATTTTGCAAATCACTTCATAAAAAATTAAAAAATAAATCTTATATTAAGAAATTGTCGATAAGTTTTTGGTATATTTAAGATTTTCTTATACAAATATCGATATAGCGTTTTATAGAAGAAAATTATGCGACCAATAGAAAAATCATACTGTTTTAATTCGATTTATCAATTGTATCGAAATCTAACAATGTGTGTGTGTGTGTCCATGTAACGCTCCAAAACTGCGTTGATATATTCAACGGATTGATCGCTAGTAATCTCATAATATTCACACTCGCGCATTGAAAAAAACATAAATTTTCAAAAAAATAAATATTTTTAAAAATAAACATGCGTACGTGCGATAGCATCATGCCGGTGCCCTTATAACGCTCAGAACGAACGCATTCGATATGATATTTCGATTACGCTTCCCCTAAGTGAATAAACGGCGAAATTGAACCGCAATTTAGCGCCTGTCTGATGCCATTATCCGAGATGGAGTTGTGGAAACATTTCGCCATCTCTCAAAGGACTTATGTTTGCTTTGCGACTGAATAATTCGACGAGCAGTTGTCTGTCGAATTAGCTTTGCGCGTAATCCTCGGGTTCAACGAATGCCGAAATCGAATATATTCGAAAGATTGATACGAATCCGCTTTAGAGAGGGTCGGTGCTTATTTTTACAATAATATTTTGTTTTGGAAACGTTGCTTTAGGATTCGATGTTTGTTCGAGAGTAATGAATGTTTACATATACAAGTACGTCATCGAAATAATAGATTGATCATTTTTATGAAAATTTAATGAAAATATATAAGGTTCTCTATTTTGTGCACATTCAATTTTCAAACAATTTGTAAATTTGTACATTTGAGAAAATTCGAGTTTTTGATTATTTACGTAGATAACGAAAAACCAAAATGTAACATAAGCTGGTATGATAAATGTTCAATTAATAACTAAAAATAAAAGTGATATTTTTTCATATTCATCTAGAGTGCTAAAGAACGTTAATGTACCAATTTCATTATTTTGGTGGTATAATTTTAATTTATCTTATTTTACTTTTAATCTCTCAATATTTCCAACATAATAAGAAAAACAATCTTCATACATATTTAGTGAAACTTCTCTTCGAAAAAATGTTTTTTCCACTTAGATATTTGCGACCCTAATTTTCTCTAAATTCAACATTCACATTTCAGAAATAAATTGAGTGCAAAAGTAGATGACAGACAGTATAAATTTCTTACGAACGATAAGACATAATATAATTTAACATGCGAAAACATCTGAAAAGTTTTCGCGTAAAAAATTGAAATCCATCGCTTACTTGCGGACTTATGCACATCGATTGACGATATTGTCTGGGTAAAAATATGCTAATACGATCGGAAAAGAAACTACAAAAAGCATTAAAGATCTAAAAATACCGAAGCACAATGGAAAAAAGGGGCATCCGCAATAAAAAGTATTTGCCGATCTGTTAGGGCATTAAGAATCGCGCGCATTTTTCATTTGCTTCGCGTTCTGTCAGAGACACTCTTCTTAGGAGACGACTGGATAGAATAAAATAAGAAAAACCTTGTACGAGTGTTGGAATTGTGAAAATTTAATAGAAAAACTTCGCTGTGACGTCTGGGTTGATGCTCCTGTTGGAATTGAACGCTTAGCTTCTATCGAATATGCAAATTCTATTGTGACTTTCGGTTGAACCCCATGTACATTAATTGGTCGAGTTCAAAATGTGCTAGTAATGTAAATTTGAATTTTATTTATTGATCGATGCTTAACTAATAATTTTATGCATAGGATATTATGCTGAGTTCGTTTAAAAATAAAATGCGTTATTGTCAATTAATATTAAGTCATGATGAAAATACATATCGAAGTAATACTCTAGCTAGCTACGAGGTAATAGTCTAGTTTTTTTGAATATTTATCTTCAATTAACTGAATTTCCGATTAACTGAAATATCTCTATCATCAATTAATCCAGATAATCGAGGTTATATTGCACATATTGAACACATAACAATGAGAAACTATTACAATAGAATTAATATTAAACTATGTATAATATATGAAAATCAAATTAATTATGATACTTATATATAATATAATACATCACCGACACTACACTCAACTAAATGTTATTGAGTTGGATAAGGTTTTTGATTTGATAAGGTTAAGTCAAATGTTATGTTGATTCTTTATTTCACCATTATACTAAGCTGATACTGAAACTATCACTTAAACTATCACACAGTAGCTATACTAAACTTTCTGTATGAACTAAACCTAGAATTTCAAGTCTACGGCATATTTATTGAATTAAAATTTATTTCGTTAGAACTTCTATTGACAAAATACGATCTTAAAGCCGTAACACAAGTAACAGATCCATTTCGGAAACGTCCAGGAATTAATCTAAAGGCACCCTCGACGTTCGATCGCACTTTGAGCAAATTGTTCAGCGACTTCTCGTTCGCATAATTAAATTTAACTGCTGGACGAGATTTAGTACCCTAGACCCCGAATATATGGTCGTCGAGGAAAATTAAGCCTAATCTGCGGCGGAAATTGCATTTTTCCATATTAAAAAATCGAGTTTTCTCGCTTTTTGCTCCGGATGAATAATGCGACGCGCTTTATGGAGCACACGGCGACTAATGGTCGTTTTTCTGTCGTTTGTATATGGGTTTTTTTGTGTGGAAAAAAATTTTTCGTTTAATTTATGGCTGTATAAAATTTTAAAACAATTTTAAGTCGATTTAATTCCAACTGTAATTGAATTAGTGATACTTTGAATTTATGTATTTCTGAATATTAAAATGTTTTATGTGCTCTGTACGTTATCTTAAGCGTGCACAACAGTTCCAAATGATTTATTTCAAAATGATATAGAATATTAGTTTGTAGTAGACTAGTTAACAAACTTCACGTTTAATCTGTTCGCACAGAGATTTAGTTGCCTATGCCGATACATACACAAAAGCTGCAAATGTGAGAAAATCGTATTTTCGCTTTTATAGATCGTAAAATTGAGAATCCTATCGTTTTATTGGAATATGTTGTTGTTTTAAATATCCGAACTTTATTGCTGATTGGATCTTTAATGAAAACGATCGATTTTCATCATGTGGAGAGCGAAAATTGCGGTCTGTAGGTGAATTTCGTCGTAAAATATTTGATTTATCTAATCCGAAAACATGCTCTTGCATAAAATCTCAATATATTAACATCTCTATACATTCAGCAAATAAGATGTTTGTTTTTCATTTCGTACTCGCGATCGATATGCAAACTCCCTTTGGGAAAAAAAATTCTTCGATTTAATGTGTTTTTCCGATATCGCTTCGTTATGATGAATTTTTCTGTGGCACAATCAAAACTATCGGGTCTCAAGGATTCGTAATAAAATTATCACGAATGTCGAGTCCGAATAAAAAAGATTCTCTATACATAGGGTGAGCGATAAAACAAAAACGTCATAAAGTTTTATGGCTTCGAATCGAGTTCGGTTTCCTTCGTGCTAACATTTTCGTCTCTATACAATGAATTTGTGTTGTTTCAAAACAAGATGAGGCAGAAACGTGTTTCACCTACACTACAGGTGGTTCATGAAATAAATTTTAATATGAATATACGAAAAAAGTTATAATATTTCAATTTATGAACATTAAAATGTATTGTTGAACTTATTTTGTGTTATGTGAAAAAAAAACTATAATATTTTTTTATCAAATTTTGTATGCATTTAGATTACATTCGAAGGCATCATTCATTTCTAATATATTTTTTAAGGAATATTCGAAAAATATAATATTTTTCAAGTAATTGTATATTTAAAGTATGAAAAATTTATAAATTGAATTTGTTCGCAAAGGTACCAACCGTTTTTTCGTTCAATTTTAAATGTGATATTTTTTTGAATGAGAACATTTTTTAACCAATTACACCAATAATATGAATCAAATTAATATAGAATTCATTACGGAAAAAAATGATAGTAAAAATTTAACTGATTAACTTAATAGAGGAATATTATTGGATTTTTTTCCTAAATATACATAGTTATAAATTCGACAATATTTCATATTTATCATTTATGCGATCTAAATTCAACATTCACACTGTACAAGATATGATTCATGGAACTAAAATGTTGATTAGCTACCCGAATACGTAATAGAATTACAGAGGAAACGTATCGCCCGAAGGCGAAACCAAAGTCTCGCATTTCTTATCACATTTTTCACTGGAAAAGCGATATTCTTCAGAAAATAAAACGCGATATCTTGCATCGATATTTTTCAATGAGACGAGTACAAAATGCAAGCGACGCTGAAAAGCTCACAGCTCCGGAAAAACGGACGCTTTTCCGCGGGATATTCGAATTTTTCTGCAGGAAAACTCACACATTTCCCCGGAAAACTCGCATATTTCCCCGGGAAACTCGCATATTCCCCAAGTCAGAAGACCGCAGACTGATTGTTGCATTTTATTAAAAATAACATGGAACCTTCTTCTTGCTTGTTCGGCTTTGAAAGTTCGCTCACGTAGCGGTCTAAAGCGGTGGGAAAAATTGAAATTTTGGAAAAAGGGCGAAAATCGTTTCTGGGAAATTTCTGCGTGTTAACTCGGAAAATTGTCAAACGCGAGAATTTTATGGCGTGTCGTTTGCGATGAACTCGATTAAGCTGAATTTTAGCAGGAATTCGCATATCAATTTGGAGTGAAAGGATAATTTGATGGTATAGCTATTGCTGTCAAATATACGTTTTCGTGAATTTTGTACGTGAAAATGTTTGTTCTGTAGGAATCTGTTTCATATTTCATATTACATTTGCTAATAAAATTGAATAATGTGACACTTTTAGGTGACTATTTTGTTATAATTGAATGATATTATTCATTTGAAAAGGTAGAGAAAATTCTCATGTCTTTTTTTAAATGTGAATGCTCATCTTTTCAAAATAATCGAATACATCTTTCAATCTAACTTTTCTCATATAAAAATAAGTTACATTTCATGTCTAAAATCGAAACTATGCATCGTCTGCAGAATCTATCAAAATCTACGAAAAACTTTCTAAAGTTAACAAACTCATAACTTACCTTCAATCAGAAAAGCGATCAAATCTCAATCCCTTAAAAATGCTATCAATCATAAATCTATCGATTAGGAATATTCTAACAATCGATTCGAATTTCAACTTCATTCTTGAACGAACAGCTTCGATTCTATTTATCCATTCGGAAAACCACTACGTCGAACATCAAACACTAGAAATCTCTTCAAATCTAAATGTTAAATGTAAATTTTCAAATGCAATGATGCAGAAATTTTCCCAAATATGCAGTTAACTATTTTAAAAAGTTTCATTGCTATATAATAAGTGGTGAAAGAGGACATAAGCCACAAACAAACGTACAATCAATCACATTTACATTCATTCAAACACACGTACATTCATTTTTATGCATAAATATGATATTAAACATATACCCAAAGATAATATTTAACCAATTCCAGAGATAAAGTATATTATAAACACATTGTGAACATTTTTACACAAGTCGAATTTGCATCTAACCTTCACAGGGATAAAGTGGCCGTTCACTTTGATCGATGTGCCGTTGCGCACGTAGTGCATTTTCCTCGACTTTGTTGATTGCTTCACGTGGATCAATTACATTAGTGTTGGCTTTCCCGTGGAAAATTGGCCTAACTCTAATCGAGGAAATGGTTCAGGAAGGTCTTCGTCAAGAGTTTTCGAGGATTTATCGTATGAAAATGAAATGAGGATGCGAGTTTTTCCCATTTGAAACGCAGGATTTTCGATGCGTTCAGATTGGGGCTGTTTGTCAAAGGAAAATCAGGTTTTGCTGATCTTCAAATGCAATCATATAAAATATATTTATATATAAAAATATATATATAATATTATATTAAAAACCAACTAATTTCGATAGGTTTCAAAGTTTACTTCAAAACTCATTCAATTGAGATTGATGAAATATTGTTCCTCTATAGAAAATCCAATTTATTCCATATGTGAATCATAAAGATAGCTTTTGATATACAGCTTTTAAATTACATCCACAAATATACAAATGCGAAAAATAAATCTGAATCGAATGCAATTGAAATGAAATGCGATAGCGATTTATGATCGGTGCGAATCGTATTTCCACAGTGAAAATGATGAACTACAATCGTTCGTATTGAAAATTTAATAGCTTTGCTTTTTGTAAATATGTTTTTTATATATAAAATATGTGAAATGAGTGAAAAATTTCAATCTAAAACTCTAGACGATGTTTATTTTCGAAACGCATTTCCATCTCTACAAAGTGGACAAAATTGAATTTCGAATAATCTTTCAATATCGTCACTTCGAAGCTAAATCGGATAGAATAAAAATGGTCAAACCCTTGGAAGCAAATATAAAATATATGTGAAAATATGAATATTCCCAAAATATCATTCATTATATGAAATATATTTACAAATTTGAAATTTCAAATAATATTTTATTTCATACAATAAAAGAAAGAATAAAAATCCTATTATGGTGAATTGGATTTTTCTTCGAAATTTTATTTTCAACTATAAGTATATATTATTTTCCGTTAACGACGAGTATTGTGGTTTCGTACTTAATTGTATTGTCGATGTTCATTCGTGTGTTTTCATAAACGAGATGAAAAATATCATACGATTTTTATACACGAAAAAAAACATGAAAATGCCCATACAATGTGAAAATCCCCCAAAAATATGATACGTGAACACGCGTAAGGGAATTTTCCTTAATTTGGGGTCAAGGACGAGAATTTTTCTTGGAAAACGGGTTCGTTGAATTTCATTATGTAAAATGTGTTTTGTTTATAAAAATTCGCGACGTGAAGGATTCGTTTTGAATCAACCTTTATTTGTTTTTACGAAGCATTCTCTTTTCATGTGAAATTTGATGAATTTTTTTATGAGGCTTTGAGGTGAATTTCATTTGAATTCAGCTTAAATTTTATATTCATTTATTATACACATCAAAGTTATCCATTTTATTATTATTGTATTTAATATGCATTACAAAATTTCTCTCTTGAGATTCAAACGAATTTAATTATGACAATTAACAAGTTTCGCCTCTGTTTGAAACACAACACATTCGAAACTCAAAATCTCGCTCTCAATTTCAATGAAACACTAAAATACCTCTTAAATGGAATACGACAAATTTTATTTTTAAGAGCACATCAAACAGTTTTACTCTGCGAAGTTTACTCGTTGCGTTTACTTCGCACACACATTTATAGCCACATCCAACTTTAACCACAATACATATAATATAATATGTAATAATAACACAGACGCATTTCTGTCTAGAAACTTTCACCAGAAAACTATACAATTTCTTACGAATGCGAATCTCAACAAAGCCACTCAGCTTTTTGGGAATGGAATTCGTTAAAAATGCACCGAAAGATAAATTCGAAATGAACTAGCTCTATTCGTAGTATTGCAGTTTGAGTTTCGAAATGAACTTTCCCTCCGTGAAATTTGAAGTTTCCAATTTGTTCGTCTAGGTGAGTTCTTTAATTGACTTCTTTTGTACAGTAGGTCTTTTAAACTTCGGCGATTGAAGTCCGAAATAAATCAGGCTTTTTCGTCAAAGAATGATTCTTCAAATCTTTGTTCCATGAAACAAATAAGCTAGATGTTAATATTCTTTTGATTGTATTCGAAGATAATATGCTTCCGTTTTATTGTTCTGTATTTGTGCTGAATGAATAAATGTAATATCTTATTTGAGCAATGTTTTATTGATGTATATTTCTTAATTTTAATGAAAGTTTGTATATTTTTTTCATTTGAATGAAAAATGTTTGTTTACATATTAATTATTTTTGCAATTCCGGTATCTTGGAAGTTTTCCACCGTTAAAATTTCACGAAGTAAATTTGGCAAAAGTTACAAAAACCAATCAACCTAGAAATTCAGAACGCTTTATTATTTACACCCTATTAAAATTTTATCCGATTCCATTATAGATATTATCCTAACACTCGACGATGAATTTACGATATGAAACCTGGAAAATACCCATTACCAACTTTTCCCAATTAACAAACGAAAAGTTCTCCCCGAAAAATACACACACCGAACTTCGATGAGATTTTTAAAATTACTAATTCCATTTAGAACTCTGCAGTTGGGTTTGTCTTGTGGAGACTTTCGTTTCCGTTTACTGCAATAAGGCTTTAGACTATGGATTATCCTAGATCGAGATTCTCGTTTCGGTCGAGACTTTTAAAGCGTTTGACCTACACACGGAAAGTCCATTTTCTCGGAAGACATTCGAAAAGGGATCTTTTCGGTTTGTCAGTTAACCGATGTCCCCTTTTGAAACTTTGTATAGAGATCGTCTTGTGAAGGAGCCGATAAATGGTCTTTCGATTTTAAATCGAGTTCGAATTTTATTTCTAGAAATGAAATTCAAACGTTCGCTTTGATAGAATCGTAAAAAATCTATTCTTTTCATTGTGGCAAAAACGGTGTTTCAGTTAACGATGCGATTCTCCATTTGTTTTATTTTGTGTCGAAAGCGTTTTTCGAAACTAAATGGACTTTTTCAATCGATTATAAAAAATGGAATAACAGAACTTATTGTACATTTACTATATTTTTATATTGTAGTTATTACCAGAGTGAAATTTTGAAGGGGAAAATTATTCGTTCTAAGCATTTTGAAACCCTATAGTCTTTATTGCTATAGATAAAAGTACAAGGTTTCTAATTGTTTCAAAAAGCATATCTTCTCATAAGCTATCCTAAATAATTAGTAATCTACCCTTAGTAATTACTTGTGTATTAAAATATTCAGCACAAACCAACTAGAGACTAAAACTAATGGTGATTGAACAACATAACAAACAATTTTTCTTATACACTATCGTACAAAATGCTTATTTTATATATCGAAATCATTAAAAATTAATAATATTCAAAATTAAGTAACATTTTATGAATAAAATATTCAATTGACCGAAAATAAGTTCGTTTCAGCTGAAACCCGTTGAGCCGGGAGAGCGTCGAGTTCAAAGCGCGGCATTTCACCTGAAATGTTTTAAAATTGTTTCGGTCGCAAATTGCGAAATAAAAAATAATTAATGAGGTCCCCAGAGCTGGTACCGAATTAGGACTTTGCCCAAGGATAATTGACCGTAAGGCTCCCTCCTCGGGCATGACGTTTTCGCGTAAATCTTTATTTTAGAACCAACCTATTACGAGTCCTCGAATACTCTACGTTGTGCCTTATATATATGTACCTTGATCGTCAATGTCTAGGGAGAATTTAATCAATATAATAAACTTTATTCCGATTCAAAAATATAACTGAATCTACATTTATTTGATGACTGAAACGGCTAAGGTGTACAAGAAATTTAGAGAAAATTGCACTCAAAGTTACCTACATGTATTAGGAATAGGTCGAGTAATTTGATGATATATCTCGGCACAAGTTCGTTTATATTCTTTTGCTACCAAATATATGAATGTATTCTTGTACATAACTTAATTTCGGCAAAAATGTCACTTTTACTCCTTGACCTCTTCAGTCGTCATTTATAATATAAAATGTATATCGTCACAATGGTTTTTCAGTATTTACCGCCTTGTAAAAGTTCGGGATCGCTTCGGTTGGTTTCATGAAAAATGCATATCGTTTAAATTCAGAATGGCACATGCTGATCACGTAGTATTGGAAAAAATAGAACTGGAGGAAAAAAAGATTGAATAAAAAATCTTTGAATGCTTCCGAATTAAGATGTCCTCGAAGAAAAAGTTTGTTTTGTATTTTAATCACGTAGAAAATTCGGAATTCCACTGGTGATTTTACCAGTTTTAAATATTATTTAATTTAAATATATTTTTTTAAATTATTTGTTAATTCGTTTTATACAATATTTCATTTGTTTATCTATTTTGTAAGTTAATGTTAACAATGTGACTTAATAATTTTCCGTATGTTCGTTGAAATATTAAAAAAGATGAATTCACATTGTTTGTTATTTCATAAAGCAAATAAAATTTATTTTTTTCATTACGTAAAATTGACAAAGCTTCTCGAGAAAAATAAGTTATTATTCAATTTAAATTTTTACTCATTATCAAAAAATATTTTTCTGTGGCGAATTTAGAACATTTACATCTAGAATACACATGTATATTTTGTAAATTTAACAAAAGAAAATGGATTTTTTTTCTTTTGGAGATGTACATTATCTAAATGAAAAAATAACTCGATGATTCTCTTATTTTAAAAGAAATCTCTTTTGACAAAGGGGTTGTTTATTTGTAAGATTTAACACAAAATGATTGTGTTTCATCTCAAAAAACAAATTCATTCTATTTATTTATTTATAATACAATAGATTCACTAATAAACCGTTATTTAATAACGACGAATTCACATCACATAATACGATATTCCATGATGTAAATCTAATTGAATTTCTGACATGAATTCCTCCCATATTCGATGATGATCATTCGCACACATTCCATATACGAACAAGATACACCTACGATTTCTACAAAAATAAATTTCAAGCCTTCCGAACAAATATGAAACATATTAAATGAAAGTCTTACATGAGATAAAAGCCTGTCGAAAATCGAAAACGTATTCAGCGTGATTGATACATGAAACGTTCCTGGAAATCAATTCTTCCTGAAAAAAGCAAGGACAACTCATATCAAGGACGATCTTTATCATATTGTTTTCCTCACGTTATATAAGGAAAATATAATATGTGAATTGATTTCAGTCGAACGCGTAAACAAAAACCTGTTGAATATCCTAAAAAAGCTTCGCGTATTATTTTCCCTATAGGCACAAAAGAGTATTATGCTTAAATCTGATTATTCAGCTATTTTTTTCGTATATAAGAAAGAATTCGTGATCGAAATAAGAATTCCGATCTTATCACAAAAGTTAGATTGAATAATTAAGAGCGCCTCGAATTAATAACGAAGCCAGAATTATGGAACTTCTTTGTGTTTCGTACGGTACATACAAGTACTTTCGTCCTTTGGAGACGTTTATCTGAAGAAAGACAATAAAGACGAGATTACAGAGAGCTCTGGAGACGTAAGAAGTCCTTTTTAAAGGATTCACCACGATTGATAGGAAGCCGCGATAATAAGAAGCTCGTTTCTATGTAGAGCTTTGAAAATTCAACGCCCGAAATGAAAATATACTAAAAAAGGTTCTAAGAATGATAAATATGATCTTTCGACAGTTAATTTTTCTTCGTATGAGGTCATATCGTGCTTCGAATGTTAATAATAGAATGTAATTTAGCGGAAAGGTCGACGTATTAAGTCAAATGTAAGCAATTCTATGACGTATTATAAATTTCAATTTCAATTTCCTGACGTTATTATATGGACATGAACATTTCTGCGATTTGAAAATAATTGATTAATGTTGAGTTATGGCGAGAAACTTAAATTTTGGCTTAATTAAATTGATGGGAGTCGACTTTTCGCGCAAGATTAATTCGAAAGTCGTTATTTGCTTCGAGTCTCTAATATTTTGATTTACGTCAATTAAATATTTCAGACGAAAATGTTTTTTTATAAAACGTTATCGACTCTTCGATATTGCGACTTTTAATATTCGATAGCGTTTGTGAGAAAATGTTTCGTTCCTCGAAAAAATAATTAATTTTTCGAACTTCCCCTAAAGCTCAGAGACTTTCTTATAATTTTATCTTTTCCCGATGAGTTTCGCACAAAAGATCTTTTCGAAATACGGTATCGGTATTTCTTACAATATTCGAGCAATATCATCCGCATTTTTGCTTTAAAATAAAACCGAAAGATACCAAATTCCTCACGAGGTTCGAGTTACAAGGAAAATCGGATTTCCTACCGTGCTCACATTTGAATATATATTGCTCTCAACTCTTCACCTACTTCAGAGTTATGCGAAAGCTTTTCGTTTACTTCAGCGATTTTTCGGCAATAGTTCTTTTAAATAAAGAAAGGACATATCAACCCTTAATATATACCTGAAATTATTTTTTTATTTTACAGAACGAAAATATTTTTTTCAATAATTTTGCAGAAATCTCAGGTCAAAGTTCAATCCACTCGTTTTTCTTATCTATTTTAAAAAAAATATTTTGTATGAATCATTCAACATCAATAAAGGAATGAATAATGTCTCCATATGTTATACAAAACACATAAAACCTTTTTTATTAGTGTACCCAACAAATATACTGAAGTTTAACTTCCGATAACGGGAAAATTATTTGGAGTCACATTTTCGTTTGCCTCCATTAATTCATTTCAACAAAATCATTGACCTGAAGTATATTCATAGTCTTTATCAGTCTAACACAAAGAAAAACTATCAACCCTTTGAAACAATACGAGACTTTATATTAGTCCCATTAGATTTTCATTATTATATTTCTCAACAGAAAGGTTTTAATCAGCATTTGAATACGTTTAAGATACAGCAGCTACTTATTTTAATTTTAATTAAAACAAAGAACGAGTCGAGTTGTATGAAATAATGCGACCGAATATAAAAGTCGCCTTAACGAAGGACTCTAAGGACGGGAAAAATTGTCCTCAAAAGGGTGAAGCTTGGTCCTGGAGAAAATCGAGATGATTAATGCGTCCCTGGTGAAAATTTATGGGAAAACTGAGGTTGTGAAGGACACACAATGGCCAAAGAAGAGTCTATCATTTTAATGGGCATAAACAACTCGATGCATTCAGTTTTTATTGAGTAATAAATATGCGAATAAATTTATTTATCAAAGGATATTGTATTTTTAAGGCGTCATAATTTTCGTTCGAGTTAATGCGAATTAATCGTAAATTTAATAATTCGGCGTCACGTGTGGTTGAAGGGTTGCAAATCCCTCTTTAATTAGGTTCAAAACTCTGCTTCGTTGAAATATTAAATTTCATTTTTATATGTATGAAGTGAATACTTGTACGTATTTTTTTTTTGTTCGGAAAAAATAAAGGCAAATAAAAGTCGTGGGAACTTGTTATTGGAAATGTTTGGAAACTTGACGTTTTTAATATAAAGTAACATGTTCCTTGCAAGAAAATTATTTTTTTATTAGTATCGATACAAATACTTGAAAGTTGCTAAAGTCAATACGTGAAGATATGAAAGTTTTAAGATGACTTTTTTTTGTACTGAAACTAACATGTTGATTTTTTTTCATGTAGCATCTATCTATAGGTATTCATTCAATGTTCTATACAACTGTTTATTCTATTGCGATCATACTTTTTATCATTGTGAGCACATCTAGGAAAAAAAAAAATTGCAACTAATACAGATTCAAAAATCGAATACAAAAACATCGCAAAGGACTCACAGCTCAACCAATACACAATTAATACATTTCATACGAGCCAATCCATTTTCCTCATACATAACCAAATCGAATCAACTCGAACCCAAACCACAATCGCTCAAAACATGATTATAACTTTGTATAACGACTTCAATCGCGACATCAAACAATACACCTCCATACACAATCGATTCGATAGCTTTGATGAGCAAAATTCAAACCTGTGGCGTCGAGATAAAGCCACCGATAATAACTTTGCCGAACATCAACGCTTCAACAGATACTAACATTGAACGGATATCCGTTAAATTCAAACACCAATGTGCATTATACACGACGACTGAAAAGGCCAAGGGGTACAAGTGACATTTTTTGACAATCGCTTCAATGTACGCTCATATATTTGGTATAAACGAATTTGGAACGTGTACCGAGATATATCATCAAATCACTCGACCTTCTCCTAATACATGTATGTAGATACATGTTCGACTTTGAGCGCTATTTTCTCGACATCACTTGTACCCTTTGGTCTTTTTAGTTGTCATATACATTTAGTTCGATATTGCGAAAAGTGGCATAGGGTCAATGTTAGGTCGAGGCCCGTTTCGGCAACTTTGGCAATAATTCGCACATAGATAACATCTGGCGAATAGTTTTCGCTCATATTATAGCAGAATTGTATAAAAATAAATGTTTTTTTCCCTATCTCAGACGGATTTCCTGAGAATAGGCTTTTTGCGCAAAATAATAATATTGTTCCGGTGTTTGTTATTTGTTATTTCTGCGAAAAGGAGTTATTGGGAAGAGCGAACGCTTGGATGTTTTGGGAATTTTTTTCGTTAGCACTTTGAAGATTTTCGCGACCTTTCCGCTCGAAGCGAAATAAATCCGGGGACGTTGATGGAAAGGAAAAACGATAAAATGGAGGAAAAGCTGTAAAAAGTATAGTAGCTTTAGAAATGCGCCTACTGACTCAAACTGACAGCTCTAACTCGTAAATGGGACTGCAATGAATATTGGATTAATCGTCAAGCGAGACAATCGCATTTTTCTTACTAAATTAAGAAAGATCTAATTTAAAATTTCAACACAAATAAACTTTTTCTATGAAAAAACAGAAATATAATTCTTATAATAATATAATCCAATTATTTCGAAAAATAATTGATTCTCGACAATATTCTGGGAACAATCTCGACGGAAAGTTCTCATCTCGAGGGCTCCACTTCACTAAATATAACCCCCATATTTCTCGACGTATACAAAAACTATACACAAATAGACTGTCTGAATTTAATAAGAAGGGTTTTTTAGACAGACTGCATTCGTAAGATAAGGGAAATTTCGTCATATCGGATCATTTCGAAACGTTTCCAAGCAAGTCGACCTTTCACAAATATTGCCAAGTTACACGCTCCCTTTTAATCAACTGGGTTTCGTGTCGGGAATATTAATTTCGAAGGGCTTTACACGCACTTGTGGAAAATACAAATTTTCCCAAACGATTAATGTCATATTGATTTTTCGCTTAAAATTAATTCCAGACGATGCGACAGCTTATTTATTGTCTATTGACACAAGTGTCTAATGCTTACTTTTTTTCAAGTAAGTAAGTAAGTTAAGGTTAAGAAGCAATTAATTTGACTAAGAACTTCAAAGAGTAATAAGTGTATGAGATAAAATCCATTGAGTTCAATCGACACAAAAAATCAGCAGATCAATTTTGTAAAACTAATTAATTAATACTAAATACAAATAAAATGTTCGAAAAAATTAATCGAGGTATCTTATAGATAAATAAAAATGACGTATGACTCTCACCAACACTCAAACCCAGCATTTCAAGGATCGTGATCCTCGTCAAAGCATTTATAAACTCTTTATACATACAAAATTTATTCAATACTGAGAAATTAGTATTGATTCCTGGTAAAAAAAATGTGTAAAACATTTTTTATATTTAAATGGTCCCTTTAAATATTATATTAGTGGCTAAAACGTGCCTCGTTCATATTTGAGCAAAGAGGAAAATGGCTTTTCCTCGCAAAGCTCGCCC
Organism: Cheumatopsyche charites; assembly: GCA_024721215.1. Classification (NCBI taxonomy): domain Eukaryota; kingdom Metazoa; phylum Arthropoda; class Insecta; order Trichoptera; family Hydropsychidae; genus Cheumatopsyche; species Cheumatopsyche charites. The sequence goes on from CM045585.1 coordinate 10,418,118, forward strand.
CACGTCGAATCAAATACGTTTTTTTTTTCTGAACAGATTTTCTCAACGGAAGCCGTAAATTGGATTTCGATCCTTGGAGTGTTTAACGGTTTTCAAAAATTTAAACGATCTTACAACAATGGGGATCGATTTCCGTTAAAAACGAGCACGAGACACGTTCGCCAAAATCTGGATGATTTACGACGTCGTTAAATCAAAAAACGGTGTCACTTTTCGCCATAGTCGATACATTATGTCAGAAATAAAAGGGAGGGAATGTTTAAAAAATATATTTTTAGGCGTACCGTGTGTTAAAATATAAAGCTTATATTTTGAGTGTATTTTTTATTTGAGTCGTAAATGTTGTAGTAGGAAAAGTGTGCGTAAGAAATGTAAGATTTACAAAGGTTTTCGCTTAGCACACATTTGAAATTTCTAATAAAAAATTTAGTGTCTCTGAGTTCATATCATTTTTTTGTATTTAAAAATTTACTAACTAATAAAAATGAGATAAGATACGGGCATAGCAATTTATAATTAAAATAATTGATTAATTTAGTTTATTATCAGTACACTTTAAATTTTATTGTAGCATAGGTATATTATTTATTTATGGATTCCGTTTCGACATTTTCAATGATAGATTATGTTTTTTCGAATGATTTTTTTTCATTAGATTATATTAGTTTAACGAAAATAAAAAGTCAATTTCTAGTCCTAATATTATTTTATGACTTTGATTGATATTGGTAAGCAACATTAGTTCATGAATCGATTCTTGTCATTTATAAACAATTTTTGATTCGTGAACCTATTTTTACTTTACGGCATCGATATATAATACATTTTTTTGTATAAAAATAATCATTCGAGCATATTGAATAAACAAAAATCCACTCATTTCAAAACATTCGATTAAGCACAGATTCATTGAAAATCCACTCTCACGCACAAGCGTCTTTACGAGCACGCATTCTCCTCCAAATCTTAATTGAATCACTCACCCGACTGATTTACGAAGATAACAATAGAATATACACAGAATATACAGAGAATATACTCAGAATATCCACTAGACCCCAAACACACTTATACACGTATATGAAATCCACAAATCGTCTGATTTACTCCACTCGAAACCGAACCAAAACAGATAGAGTGAGGCTTTCACTTAAACCTGACCCTGCGATTGATCGAATTATACTAGGGAAAGTTCCCCGCGGATCTGCCATATAAATTAGTGAGGAGAAGCGTAAACAAGGCCTAATCGATGGGAAAAAATTCGTTAATCGAAGAAAGAATTCGCCTTGAGCGAGTTTTAATTCGAAAAATTGTATGTATGGTGTCGCGTGACAAGTGTATGGAGTGTTTATGGGGCGAGGTGTAATACATTTCGTGTTTTGTGGATGTGAAAAATGTGGGTGTTGTATGTTCAAATTACATTCTTCGGCTTTGTGTATAGTTTAATTAAGTACGTGTGTTTAAATTGAGCGCTGTCCGGTTTGGGGTTGACGTATTAGTGAAGTTTTTGCATCGTTTCGTTTGAATGAAAAATTTGGTGATGAATTTAGAATTAGTTATTTTTTTTAATTTAATATAAAATCTATTTCAAATTTAATTCTCACTCTTTTGTATCAAACTGTTCTTATTATTGTGAAATGATTTTCTGAAAACATGCAACACTTAACGTATTTATGAAGTGTCCACAATTGATTTCATTTATGTATTTCAATATTTTGTGAAGGATCCAAATCAAAAATATTATAAATATACACATAACAGACCACTTCATCAATTACGTACGATACAAAAAATAAATCCTCTCAACAAAACACAACTTAATAATCCTCTTTACGTGAAATCAATTTTCGAATCTTAAATTGATTTTCCGCGTAAAGAACAATTGTGTACGCAACAAAAACATATTTTTTCAAACTATAAACATACACTTGATATATTTTCTCATTAACAACCATTATTTTTATTTCACAATCAGTAATACACAGCATAGACTACGTATTGTACAATAGAGTCCATAATAGGCAAGTTTAATTACGGAAACGGACTATTACACTTCGCATACGATATTCAACTACATATAAATGTAATTTTATCGTCACGGTGTTCCAATTTAATTCGATTGTGTTAGAATTGTTATCAAGAAAATTCATCACGTGTCTTGATTCATGTCTTCTCGAAAATGTTCGTGTCAGTTGATTTTGGATATGTCGTGCGAATTTAATACGATATAATTAAAATTCAAAGAACGAATATAATGGAATATAAATTGCGACGTATAAGTTTTTTTTCATTTAGTACTCAATTATTTTTTATAATGTACGTACAAAATTGTTATGCAAATTGTGTAAGTGAAGTTATTTTTGCTCGACTGAAATATTTCACTTTTATTTTCACGATAAACATTCGTGACATTTTTTCGAAACTTTTGACAAATTCCCTATCATATATTCCGGAAAATATCCCCATAGGTATTTCCAGTGTATCGTACGCACATTTTTCGCATACAAATCGCCGTTTAGATTTATTTTTTCCACCTATCACTTACAAAGCGTATTTCATAGAAAACTTTAACGCGATCCTCAAAAATTCGTCTATTACACCTCTCATAGCTCGAATTACTCACAGAATTGTCACAAAGAATTCTTCACACGCGAAACTGGGACACAATATGAACCTAAAATTCCAACAGTGAGAAATTTAGGACAAAAAGCACACTATAAACCCATTTCTTGAACGACACGCAATAGTGGAAAAGTCCTCGAATCCAAGGGAGCAGCATCATTAGCGACAATAAAACTCAAACAGCCCTTCGATGGCTGAAGACGAGCTGAAAAGAAGCCATTGTTACCATTGATCAATTATTGGTCATGCGATGGAGCGATCATTGTACGAAATCCATTGTTTTCATAGACACGAATGTCGCATGATGAATTTTCCCTTTTACAGTCCATTTGCACGATATTTTCTTTGGGTATTTTTGTGTTTTGGATTCGTAGAGGGTTAATAATGGGGTTGTCGATTCAATTATTTTCTAGAAAGAGTGAATTTTTTTATCACTATGCTCATTGCATTTGAAATAATCACACCTTCATAAAAATGTGCAGTGGCTTTTAGTGTGAATCACTAGGTACAAAATTGTGATTGGTCTCAAATTGTACAATATTTTTATTTATAAAGAATAAGATTAAGCAGTACTGCTATATTGATCGAAAAAACTAGTCGATAGTGCATCGGTGTGAAGCGTTTGTGCATGCTACTTCGGGTTCGGTATACTCGTAATGCCAAAATTGAATCTTATTTGAGCTCTGACTAAAATCCCACGTCGTTTTTATTAATATATTACTTAAAATAGAGATATAATTGTTCCTTTCGAATATTTATTATATTTCATTTAATTCAAAAATAATGTTCATTTCACGCCAATTTGATATCTTTATGGAAAGTCAAAATATTTCAAGAGCGTTTGCACTCCTAAATAATTTATCTAGTTTGGAAAAAAGACTTATTTTCTTCACAAAATGAAGTGTAGTTTCTTCTAGTGTTTGGCAGGAGATGAAAAATGTCTCAGTAGATGCATATAGTAGTTCGCCTCAAGCTCACTCTCGTGTTGCACACAAGAAACTCGCTTTTTCATCGCTTCTTTTCAGTTGTGTTTTATTTAAATGTATTTTCAAGCTTGTAATGTTCTCGAGAAGAATATTTATCAATGTAACGATGAAATTTTCAGAATAAACAACGTTTTTCCGAAAACGTTCCGACATACGAAAAAATTTGCATGAGTTATTCAATTTTCCGTTTATTGAATGTAAATATATTTATTGCCATATTTTGTATCGAAAAACATATTGAGCTTACATTTACATGTGTGGAGTTATCTCGAGAAACTCATCTCGATCAATTCGATAAAATTTAAGCGATACATTCGATATTCTGTAGCATTTCTGAGAAGAAAAAGTAATTCTATGTTCGTTATTATTATTTTGATGTTTCACATGAATTTTAATAATAACATATTTCGTATAAAACAAAATTCAAAATATAATATTTCAAATTATTTCGTATAATGAATTTATTATATAAAACCTTAAACTCGAATTATTTTTCAAGGTTCATATAATAACACTCAATATTCATACATGATGTAACAAAACAGAATAGATAAGGCTTTATATCGAAACGTTTCATCGACACAATACAAAGAAAAACCCATACAACCATAACGAAATCTTCGAATCCTCACGTATGTGGGAAAATGCGAAAATCTGAACGTATCGACTTTCCCTCTCGGAAAAGTGAGCAGTGAAAATTTCCAGTGGAAACGACACTCGCCCCATGGGCTTTTCCCACACCGTGGAAAACTCGCAGACGACCTGGACGTGGAAAAACTGGGCTGCTCTCGAACCGGAAAAATTTGGAGGTCAACAGGGTCCCAAATCAATTTCGAAACGTTGATAAATGATCTCTGACACGAGTAAGTGCGCTAGGGCTTAATGAGAAAATTCATGGGTGTTTTTCCGACTCGGGAAATCATTAAATGAAAATTAAAAAAATATATGAAAATTCGTTTTTTATTTAGGCTTTATATTTTTTATACTTAATACAGTAAGTTTGTGGAATTAGTAGTGGACACTTTTCGTGTTATAAATGTTCGTAAAAAGTGTCTGCAATTAATTCCAACACTCTTTCTTATCGCTAGACGTATTTACAAATAAAAATTTTGTTGTTAAATTTTTATATCGTACTATGCGTGAATGTATGTGATAATGTTAAATTTTAATTTATATCTAATGATTTTTATAGATAGATATAGATTTTTTTTATAATAAATATTGGATTTTGTCCAGTATTTTTGCATTGAAATTGTAATTGCAAAAAAATTCAGTGCGTCTAACACATTGGTCATGCATATGTTCTGTATGTGTGTTTTAAAAAGATAGTCTAGATAGATTAAAACTAATTACTTCCCGTTGCTAATCAGATGTATAAAAATATATAATAAATTAATTAATATTAAATTTATCTATCATGTATGTTTACAATTTTATCACATTTACATAAGTTTTATAGGAGTGATAAAAAAATTCATTTTGTCACAAAATACGCACGTTTGAATCATTTAATACGTTTGGGTCGATAAATAAAATATGGTCCGCTTGTATAAGATTTAAAATTTCGTTAGAAAGAATTTTAATTATCATCCATACGATACCTTGTTTAATTAAACGAAACATCTTTCGTTTTCAAATCCATATAATTTAAATACAAATTTATTCAACGACACTTAAAATCTATTAGCGAAAGCTTTGTTTATTCTGCAACAAGCTCTAATTAAAACTTAAACGAAAACCTCGCAGCCTATTCAAAACAATTATTCCGAAACGAATTCGAAAAACAACACAGAACACAAACAAAAACGCGAAGAAGGAAATCCACTTTCACACCGGAAAAATCGCTACGGGAAAACTCGCCATATCTGCGAGATTAGCGCTCGGATTTTCCCGGGCTTTTTCCGATTTTCTCACGTTTCTCACACCACGTGGTATTGTTTTCTTCGCTTTTCTTCACTTTTTTCCCTCTTTTGTAGAAGAGGAGTCGTCGACACACATGAAAGCCTACGCTCATTTCCGGTTTTGTAGGGGAAAGTTGACTTTTATGACGGCGACTTATCTCCGAGCTTCAGCAACAGATGCCACGAACAATCGATATTCGCGAAAAGCCTTTGTGAGAGGAAATTTTCTCTCCTGTGTGTGTTTATGTGATACGTGAGATGCGTGTTTTTGTTTGTTTCGTGTGTCGTTATTGTCGAGGTTTTTGATGTGTTATGTCGATCGTGATGATTGGGAAATTGGGAAAATCTCGCGCTTTCTGGTTTAAATGAGCACGATACGATTGTATCGGGTTAAATTGCTTCTTATTCTACAATGTATTTTATGATACAATTTTTCTCCACATATGATTAATATTTTATATTTCAAGAAGAAAATACTAACTTAAATTGGAAAATGTTTCACTTATAATTCACTTCACGGCATATTCACAATGTTTTCATATATCCCAGTATTTGTATAACGCATCGTATTAGGTACGTGTAGATATAGTTCATAATATGCACGTGGTACGGGTACGAATAACTCAGTATTTTCACTTGATACGTGGTCATATAGCCACTATCTTTTTCATCGTTCTAGTAATTAATCAATTAGTAAATCAAAAATTGGTTAAAAAATACATAGAATGTTTGAATTCTTTAAAACTTCTAAAATAAATTATTCCATACATACAAATGATCTATTTAAGATAAATTATTATAAAATATCATGAGTGAATATTTTATTAATATTTTATTCAAAAATTTTGTTCTTCTTTAATATATTGAGTGTTTTTATATGGATATTTTTATATGAATCGTATTTCAGTTTTTTCTTCTTCAATATATGTAAAAGTATAAGAAAAAATGAATGATTTTTTCATGAAAAAAGAGGGTAACAGCTGCATAAACCGAGATACAAATATGAGCAATCTAATATTATGAATGATATGCAAATATATAATATTTTTGTACGTTCAAATTGTTTATAAATATTAAAATTATTTCACATGAAAAATATTTTTAATGCTTGAATTGCTTATAATATGAAAATTATGATTTAATATAATAAATAATAATATTCTCATAATCAAATAAAAATATTTTACGAAATGAATTTGTATACCTGTATAAATGTTACATCTACGAATTTTCATTTTTTCGATCAAAATATTCATACATGAAATATTAATATATTTAAATTTAAAACATTTCGACAATATAGCATATGTAAAGCGATGAAAATCACCTTTTCATCAGAACAAAAATCAAGATAGACACGATCGTAAAACTCGTACGACACTCGAAGGTTTTATAGCGAATTTCGTAGTACGAATCCATCGCTTGTATCGAGGTCGATGTGCGATTATTTTGAAAATGAATGTCGCATTACACTGAGGTTAATTGGCTGTGCTATTTTTAACTAGCCGTTTTTTTTTCGTCTCTATTTACATTATAGTAATAGAAGTTTACGAGATCGCGATCATCGATTAAATTTACACTTTGGGTGGTCTGAAAATAGCCCCACTTCTAATCTTGTGTAGAATTCTGAATGATATGTTTAGAATAATAGCTCAAATTACTTAACACCTTTGTGTTATCGAATCGAATTAGTTATTTCATTAGAAAATCGAAAAAATTAAAGAGAATAAATGACAAATTTAAATCACTGTTTTTTTTTCTTAATATTTTAATCTTTGTTTATGCTTTGATGTATAATTTTTATTTAATCAATCGTAATATTTTATATCGAATTAGTAATATACAATATTTAGAGAAAATATATTCATGTGACATTAATGACAAATTAATATTTGACATCAAATAAAATCAAACGTTCGTGAAATTGTTCCTTTGTGAAAAAATTTCAATCCCGAAAATCTCAATAATTTCATTAGTAACGGTTTTCCAGACGATTTTCTTCAAAAAGAAAATTCGGTAAGCGTTTCTACCGTAATTATGAGATTAGTATAATCACCCTGTATCCATAAAGGACACAATATAAGAACCCTAACGATCGAACCTTAAAGCAAAGGACAAAACGAAAGTTAGGCTCGTTACGGAACACGACTGTATTTCCGAGAAAAATCCATTCGACTTTTCGTTTGTATCGAAGTTTTTTTTTTCATTATTTACAATATAAAAGGAATATATACTATTTTATAGTGTTTTGTTACATTTTTGGTGAAAATATTTCATTCTTTTCGAAGTGCGATTATTCTGACATTTTTTTCGAAGCACGTGTACAAATTTTCTGAAAAGAATCACTTTAGAAGAGCGACGATTTAATTTGTGGATGAAAATGTATTATTTTTTTTTCATCTAAAATGATTGAAATTTCTTTGTATTTTGGGTTGAAAATTCTATTGAATATATTTCAGAATAGCCGAACACAATAGAATACCTTTTTCATATTGTTAGCATGTTTGAATGCATTGTTTTCGTTACAATCTCGAAAACTATTTCCATTCTATACATTGATTTTATTGGAAGCTTGAATCAACATCACAAAATGATAAAATAAATTTCAAATACAAAATAAAATAATATTGTAAAGTACCATTTACTTTTCCTAAATTTTCATTTTGGAAAAGTATTCGATTTCCATTCTCTACACGAGAAAAATGGTTTTTCTCATACTCTCAGTAACTGAAGGGACGCTCGTCGTTGTATTTTACATGCGAATATTGTTGGAATAAAAGGGAAAGCTGACATTAAATACAAATATACTGCGCATATGGTTTCCACAATAAATAACATTGTACTTGAGCAAATATGGAACCACAATTTGAACTTGCTTGATTTGCGGTTTTCTGCAATGTTCCACTCAGTTGGAGATATTATATTATTGAATTTACGAACATTTCTCTGTTTACCATTCGCATCATGTTATGAAATGGTTGTTCGAACTAATATTTATTTCATTATGTTTTATATTGTACTTTTCATATTATGAAAAGTTATGTTATTTCATTTACAATCGAAATGTGAGTTTAGCATAATATGTATTTTATTTTTTTTATTTTAAAACTAATTATATTCAAGTCTATCGTCCAAATCAAACATTGGAATATTATCATATTTTTTTTGGTACTAATATTTGATTATACGTAAGTAATTCGTTAGAGATATCGAAAAAACGTCAATACTTACGATTAGCTAAATAGCTTTACATTCAATCGAAAGATCGGTTTTTATTAGTAATCAATATATAAATATAAAACAAAAAAACAAGCTTTTACAAAAAGTTCTTATAAAATCTAACTATATAATAGCGCTATTCTGTATGTCTTTGCGTCTGTGTGTTCATGTAATTATCCAAAATTGCGTTGATATATTCAACGGGTCGATCGCTATACATTATAAACTCAAATTGAAATTTTCTACATTTATTCAATCGATATCACACATTGAGTTTGTGCATACTGCGCCGAGCTAACGTAAGTGTTATCATCATGCTAATTTCAAGTCTAATCAAATACTAATAAGTACAATGTTCATCCCTTCCACCACGAAAAACGCCTCTATCGCCTCTACCCAAAAGACTAAATTCGCTTGATTCAACACTAGAGCAAGACTGAAAAAAAAAAGATTACATCGATCAACCTCCCAAAAGAGCTTTGACTCGAATCTATAACCGAGAGTCGAATGCGACCAGAAGCAGCTCATAATAGAGATGATAATTGTGCAATAAACGTTGACCATCTGAAACGTGTCGCGCGTAAGCAACGCTGCAGCCGAATTATGGCCCATTGTGTTGAAGGCGTCTGGCCGACAAAAGCGTCGTCGACAATGGCGTCTGCTCTGCTACAAGGAGTTGTGGCGTCATCAGGAAACATCCTTGGCTCCAAGCTTATGGGGAGAGATTAATTGCCGCCATTGTGTCCGATCCCGGCGGAAAAACTGTGGATGCAAGTGACTATGGAGTCCTGTAGGGGTTTGTATCGCCGCCATTTTGAAACATCAGAGATGTGCATGTGTTCTGGTTGAATATCAAAAAAATGAAGAGGGCAGGTTGCGAGGGATTTAGGTTTCATCGGGGAATATTTTTGGGGATGGTATTGTGGGAAGAGATTAATCTTCCCCATTGTGTCCAATACCAGTGAAAGTACAGAGGGATACAAGAGGTATTGTAGACACAAGTCTACAGGTCCTACAGAAGAGCCAGTTTTATTGCATTATTAAAATAGAAACATCACGTGAATAGAAATGAATGTAGTTGCATATTGAAAAAACTGGACACTATACGTTACAAGAAGTTGTAGCTTCATCAGGAAACATCCTTGGTTCCAGGTTTATGGGGAATAGTGCTATACATAGCAGTGCATGTACTCTACAGTCAAACGTTGAAAACTGTTAAATTGAATTAGGTTACATTTTAAGTATATAAAATCGGACTGAATGTCCGTCCATTCAATATGAAAATAGCCCTTTCTTCTTTTTACTTTCCAGATTTGTTCTCAATAATAAATATCTTATTGTAATGATTGTTTTTGCTATGCAAACTCGACATTCATTGCTAAGCAATTAAAAACTTTATCTATTCGATTATTTTTAGATATGTTTGTTTATAATAGAAGGATTATAAGATCTATGTAGTAGGTCTTAACTATCATCAAAGTGTAATTGAACCTATTAATTCTACGAATTCGTTTCGGTTCCTTCGAAAATATGCCTATCATCTATTACATTTATTATACTGAGAACAGTACTGTATTAATCATAATTCAATACCGGATATTGTCTATAATAGATGTGCTTATTTATCGTTTCCATTTCTAATTACCAATGAATCATAGATGATTTCGACAGGGGAGGACGCCACTTGAACAGCAATGAACCATAATGTATTTAATACATGCTATAATATTAAATCTGATTAAATAACATATATTATATTCACAATGCAAGATTGTTAATATAATTTCAAATAATATTATTTCAAATTTCGAAAGTTTTTATTTAATTGTATTATGAATCTCGATTATTCATATGATGAAATTGATGAATGTATTTTTATGAGTAGTTTCGTTTGTACATCGAAATGTTAACGCTATGAAATAATCTTATCGATGGTGTTACGAGCGTGCGTTGAATTAATTAATATGCTACATAACCATAATATTTCAAATGAAATTATAATAAGGTTGCGTCTCTAAATTAAGATCTTTTATTGCAATATTATTTTTCAGAATGAAACACGTCTCATGTTAGTATTGCTTTGACATTTAAATAAACATATTTTCGAAACTAATCGAAATTTTCTTAAGCTATAAATTTGAATGTAAAAGTATTTTTCTTCATAATTCACTTTGAAAATATAAAAAGCAGCATTATGAATAAATAAAAATATTAAATATGAATCGCGAGAGAAAGTTTCATAAAGCTCGACTCTGCAAAACTTCGACAATTTTCTCATGAAAATTTATAGAATTTCCACACACTCGTACGTTCCGTTTTAAACAAAATGCCACATTTTCAATTTGAACAATTTCAATAGAATATTATTGAAAATTCCATCCGTCACAATTGATTCGCATAAACTAATCTGATATAATCCTATGCAAGGCCTTGGAGCCGTATTTCGGTTGACCTATTTCGATTATTTCACAGAGGAAAAGCGGTGATTTAAATAATTTCTTAGAATACATCCACAAAAGGAAAACGTATCAATTTAATATCTTCGGATTCAATCGAATTCATTTTCTCATAATGCGATAAAGAAACCTGAGAAACGTTATTACAATCAAACCGAGGGTGTGAGCCTTTATCGCGGTTCTTTGAATGAAAGATAAGGACAAAATCGAAATATATATTTTCAAATTTAATAAATAGGTACCTGAATATTACTATATGAGTAGATAGTTTGTTATTTTTCTGAACTCATTAAGATTAATAATTAAAATTTATAAATTCGAATATTCAATAGAATTTTCAACAAAATAATCGTAATAGTTATACGTATGATATACAATCGATTTCTATGAAATACAAATATGAATCAATCTAAAATTTTATAGCTAACCTTATACATACATTGAATCTAACACAACATATACAAGTATCGGAAAAACCATTATTCTCTTCTCGCGTCACTTTCATTCCTACATAATATCGATACCTTATCTCTAAACATTCACACCGCAGAATCATCGAACAGGACATCGAAAACCCAACACACATACAACCCCTACACAAGCATCCCCTAAAAAAATATATAAAAACCCTGAAAGATAAAAGACCCAAAAGGAAGAGGGAAAATTAATCTTCTTCCTCGGACAGAACATAAAAGTGACAAACCGAGCGTAGAACCATGACGCGTTTAACACGTAGTCATCAAACGGTTATTAATTCAACACAGAGGGTAGTTTTTTCAGGCAAAATAAGACCAGGTGGTAGTTGTATATTAGGCTAAATTCACATGGGATTTTTTTATTCGATGTATAAGAAAATTGTACTATGAACACGTCGAAAGGATTTGCATATCTACTGTGCGAACTATATTCAGACAAAGCTTCGTAAAAGACATGTAAAATTGTCTCTTTTTATTTGGTTAATAGTATCATTTTCCTATTCACTGAATAGAAAATATACAATACTGTCTAAATGCATCTTTAAGCAGTGTTTACCCTGGAATATTCTGTCCATATCAATACTCTTTCGCGTTCCATTTTACATTTGCTATTTATTTTCTACTTAGTCTCATTTGCTCTATTCAGCTGTATCTCAGGAAGCTTATCCAACAACATTGATAGAACTTTTACACAATAATATCACTACATAATTCGATGATTATTTTAGGTCAATTTCCAATAGCATTGTGCACAAACATCCGATCACCTATATTCATCAAATTCGACGAGACTACAAATCTTCAATGAAAATTCTAGAGCGTGTTTATGAAATCGACTAATCTGTGTGAACCTAGCCTTAGTCTTGCCCTATATTCTGTCGAGAAAAGTTCGCATAGTTTCTTGTTAGGGCTTATTTGTCCAATATCAAGGGTGTGCGGTGGACGGGTGGGTCTTGAGAAATGTCCTACGACAACTGGTACTGAAACCATATATTTCAGTCTGGCTGAAAGGGACGAGTGTGCTTGCTTTGTGCTTTTTTCACTCTGTATTTCCTTTTTTTTTGTAAATTTATTCGGTACGTTAGCCCTTGAAAGGGATGCGAATTGTATTCGAATGTACGTAACGAAAATATTGTGTTACATGACTCAATATATCCGCGAATCGTTAATAGGATTATTAAATCGAATATGTGTTTCATTCGTTTGTAATGAAGGGATTCGTTCATTAAAAAATAAATGGAATATTAAAGAAATTTTGCCTTTTATTACATGCGTATTTTTTTATTTCGTAAACATTTTTTTTTCGAAATTACTTTCAATATTGGAAGAGTAATATTCGAACACGAACGGAATGAACTGTTATATGTGATATTTATTAACGGCAGTAAAACTTTATTAGATCGATACGTAAAACTAAATGCAATTAATGTAGGTATAAAATGATAGATCCCCGCTATTTGACATTTCAACTAAACTCATATTCAAATAAAAAAATATAGGTACTTATACGACTAACTTCTGTGACTTGGAGCAATTATGAACTGTTTTATAGTATTTACAATAAAAACATAAAATCGAAATTCAAACATTACATTACGTCATGTGTGCAGATTATGCTTAATATTTTTGCTAAGACAATACAATAAATGTTAAAGGTTTGATGCGTTGTCGATTGTGAAAAATATTGACGCAGTAAACTTGCATGCAATAACTGAAATGTTTTATCGTAAAATATTAAGCGATTGAGGTGTCTATAAATCACAAACTAACATATTTTAAGTAGTTTTCTATTATATATGTATCGACTTTCCAAGAGATCAAATTCGAAAAAAACTCCGATACAATCGAAAAAAATCCTCTGAAAAAAAAATTAAATTCGCGACCGAGCCAAAAAGCTGAAAGCACAGATAAAACCTTCTCTTCTCGAAAGTTTCCCTTTTTTTTCGCTTTCTCGGTTTTCGTTGTTGCGGTTAAGTGAAACCGTGTTTTGTATGCGACTCTTGCCAGATTAGGGCTGAAAGTGGAAGTCTTCGTCCTTCATTAGGTCTCCGGCCATCGGAAGTACAGTACAGGGCGATAACAAAATAACCGACAATACAATCTCTCACAATAGTGGAATTCCGTGTCTGGAAATTGTAGAGAGTTCACTCTGAAGAGTTCACTTCGAGAGCAAAATCTTTTGTACGTTTGTTCACAATGGAAATGATTTTTTTATTTAGTTGAATTTATATTTTGTCTTTTCAAGAGATTTTGTATACCTAAGTTACTAATTTTGTTTAAATTTGATAAATATTAACTATAATTTAGGCACGAATGCTGGAAATTTAGGAAAATCGACGATTCATAATAAATCTGTGGTCAAAATCTAATACTCATATATATGTGCTGAAATTGACTCCTGATTCATCATAAATCGTTAAATGATTTTTTTCAGTTAACCATTATTCAAATCTATAATAATGATTTTATACAAAGTTCTTAAAAAAATATTGGTGACCGTAAGTAATTTATATACAATGTCCTTGTTAGATGGTTATCTTAAAAGTTTCAGCTTGACGAAATATAGTATTGAATATTATATTGAAGATGAATTTATTGTCGAATATAATGGTCATGTTCAACCAATCGAATTAAGAAGGATATTTTGGGAAATTCACGCTAAGATGAATTCTAAATATCCTTCTATGTTACACAAGGAATATGATATCGTGATATAGATAACATTGAATTATATACAATATCTAATTATTTATATAATATAATAGTTAATTTGATAGCTACTATAATATATTAATGGCAAATATTATAAATACTACATGAATACACAATTAACATACTTATGTAAGTAAGTTCAAATAAGTACTATTAAGATTTTCGTACTTGAATTGATATTTTATTATGAATATAAGTTATTTTATCATGCCTATGTAAAATAGAATGAATACGTTTTCGATTATAATCATTAATGAAAAACACGATGAGGCATTTTCTAAAATTCTCATACAAAGTTTCTCAGAACCTTCAACAAAACTCACTAGTGATACACGTCAAAAGCTTTGAGAGCAAAATCTTAACATTTTACAGAGGATACTCGAATAAAAGCGCACACACCTACTCATATTTCAAAGAGAACATTTTGTATTGAAAATTTTTATCGTTATCTTTGAACCGAAGACGTTTTTCAAACTGAAACATAAGCATTTTTTTTTCAAATATAACTAATGTCGTTCAGCAGAATTTACTTTGAGAAATACCCGTGTTTACATCGAAGATTCGAACTCGATCTTTCATTGTCGAAAGTTATCGTAGTACAAAAACAACAACCCTTTTATTCGAAATATTTTCATCTCAAATTTCCCAGTATCAATATCAACACGAAGCAATTTGCTTTTTTTGTTTGCGGATGAATTTCGATTCTTTTCCAACAAAAGTGTCATCCCCTTTTGTTCCTTGTGTATCGCTAGAGTTTTTCAAGCGAAACATTAAATAGCGAATGCCAAAAAAATATTAACTTATTTATATTATACAATTAATGCGAATGGCAGTTATTAGCTCATGCTGAAAAAAAATTCAGCTTTTAACATTTTCAAAATGAAATTTTTCAGACGAGCTTTCACTTATCTAAATGGCAATGTCGTGTCAGTTGAAAGTTATTTTCATTACGTTTAATGTTCGAGCTCAACAAGTTGAAAAAATAATACCTCTTAAGCCTATACGTTCGAACAAACTTTTTGACGAGTGAACGTTTCAATTTTACATTGCAGCAACTTTCTAACTAAAAATATTAATATAAAACGATATAAAAATGCTTTTAAAGATCAATACATTAATCGGGTTTCTTATGTAATTTTGCAATAACTTCTTGACGATGTAAAAAAAAAATATATTTTTGAAATGGATATTATATCATTAAAATATAATTCTCCATTCGCTCTAAAAGATAAAATTTTCAATTGAATATAAAATAATTTTTTGTTAAGTACATCATTGAATATTTTCTCAATTAAAATATACATACATATATAATATAAGAACCTATTTTCTTTAAAGAATTTCTTTAAAAAATATATATATTTCAATATAAGAAACCCGACTGTACAAATACTGGTCGAATTTACAGTATGGTAAATTGAAAAATACTCACCGTTTGATGAAACCGTTGAATTTTCTAAATTGGCACGATCTTCAAATTACACTATTCATTAACACGGATCGTATTAGCGAATTTAAAACAATTAATTGCCGAAAATTTGATGTCGAACATCGCAAAAATCTACCGGTATCTTATTACTAATGAATGGGTCACAATTTAAGCCTCCAAAGGTCAAACAACCCGAAGCGAACGAGAAAAAATATTATTATTAATTAAATTACGATAGAATTGACTTAGTTTATCATTAGTTTAGTTTACGCAATAGATGGATAGATAGTTATGCAGATAGCCAAACACTTTTCGCGTTAATTTGTCATTGAAAACAATAAAGACGGACAACAATCGCTCTAATGACTTCCTTACAAGCCTTTGACCTCCCGCTGCTTCGACTCGTCCATTCATTTAATTTTTTAATTGTAAAATAAATATTTTCAATAGAATATATTTAATATTAATCTAAAAATATTTTTATATTAGATTTTAATCGAGATTTTCTGCGTTGAAAATAGAATTTAACGCGTGAAAATTATAATTCAGTTGTTTTATCGAGCACTGTGTTTTTAAGCGAGATTTGGTTGAATTGTTTTATTTCATGTTTCGTATGTGAAACTTTCAGTTTTGAGAATCTCTGGTGGAAATGTGTCGACGGTTGACTCTACGAAAGCTTGAAAACAACTGACGAATTTTCCTCGTAGTCTCAGCGGGCATTTTCATTTTCCGAAGGACCGCACACACGTTTGACATTTTCCGAAGAAAATTTATTAAAACTTTCAAAATAATTACATTTTCAATGATTATAATTGATTAACAATCGATTTCTTTTCTAAAAATTATCAAAATGTTACATCAATTTTAAAATACTAATGTAAATATTATATTTTTAAATACATATATAACTTTTATTTGAATGTTTGTTTTGGATACAATTACATACAGATATTGATTTATATTTTCAAATTTAGATTAAAAGAAAAGTTATTTAATAAAATGAAATGAAATATTAAACGTGTGCAAGGACTTTTAGAATCCCCTGTCTGTGTACTTACGATACGTTCGACGTAATTGACTAGTTCTATGTAGTATCCAAAAAATAGTATACATATACATATTTTAATTCAAAATAATAAGTTTTGATGAAATTTTTACAATGTTCAACATAAAATCTAACCATCGACATGAAAAAATGTACGCACTCAATATACATTTAGATTTTTTCATAAAACAACATCATTTCATATTCAAAAAGCAACAAGTCTGAAAAATTCTGAACGATCAAATTAATTTCACGAGATAACAATCAAATTATAATTTCATTAGATCCGAATCCTGGGAGCTAATTTAATCCCGGTGAACTAACGAATCGTATTTTTTTTTAATGAAAGAAAATTAAATTTATACGAAAAGCCAACGCAGTTTATTGCTCGCAATAAACGGCAACATTTTACAGCATCCTACAGTGAAAATGTGAAAAAAAAATAACCCCATATTAACGAAACCATCAAAAATTCTTTTATGGAAACCCGTGAGGGATTTCTCTGTGTATCATCCCTTAAAATGAATACTGTAAAATGATCTATATATATTTTACAGTGAGTTCGTGTCAGCAGTGAATTTGTGACTTGTCCGATTTTTTTTTCAATTTCAAATAAAAAAATTATATTTTTTATCCAGCAAATCATGAAAATGGTAACTGCAACATACATATTAAGATAAAGTTTCATGATAAGATTCATTTTCACACGTTCTTCGAATGGTATTAGCTTTCACTGGAAGCTTTGAGATGTTAAGCTCTGAAAGATTAGAAATTTTAATTTAAATAATAAATTTTAATCGATTTAGAACTGGATTTGGAATTTGATTTTTATTTATTTAAAATTTATTTCCTGATTGCTTACGGTTTTAATTGAAGGAATTATGAGATTTTGTCGAGCGATGAATTTCTGTGCGGTTTTTCTTCTCGTCAGAAAATTTACACAAATTTGAATACTGAATGTTTTACGTTCTAATTTGAATTTTCATAACTTTCCCGGTTTTAAGGACACTTTTAATACGTTTCCTTGAATGATGTTATAGAGTCAGAAGAGTTGATGAATCGTCGTTTAGTGAATATGAAGTTGAAATAATTTCATTTTTATGAAAACTATGAAATCTATCTCAATGAAAAGTTCAACCCAGACGACTTAGTCATCACTTTTTATCTGATTTATATATTTTGATTGTATAGTGAGATATAAATTCATGCCGAATGAAAATTCGTTTCTCAATGTGTTCGAATACGAAAAATAATCAGGTATGTATAACTGAATATCGTGATTGTGCTGTATTCCGAAATATCTGAAATGAAAATAGGATCGTGTTGAAAAAAATGTTGTTTTCAGACATATTGCGAAAAAAATCAATAAATTAACTCTAAGGTGACTTCTTCGTAGATATTTTCCCATTTTCTCTTCCGATAGGCTTTTCTTGCAGTGCCAAAACACACTCAACTATATTTTCGAAAAAAACTAATAAATTTTGTTAATTCCGACAAAATGGCTCAGCTTTATATGAACATATACATTTATCACCAAATAAAATTACATATTTGATATATTTTCATACGAGATTCTTTCTAATATAGACTATTCCATAATGCTATGTATGAAAGTCCATATTCTCAAATGCATTCTGTATTATTCATAGAAAAGAGACACTTACGTGTGGATACAACTTTAAGATATCATTATTATAACACTTTCAAAGCAATAAAAGCGAAATAACGTAATAGACATTTTTCCGATTTTCTTTTCAATCGTTTCATTATTTCAGTTTCAAATTTGAATATTTTCTATGTCGGAAAATCGTCTAGTCGATGCGATGCATTTTCCCGATGCAATTGTGCTCTTTTCGCATTCAGATGAAAAGAATGAGGTTGCATTTTATTTCAGACGTTACGATTTAGGTTTATTAAGTAGTTTTTAAAAAGAGTTTTTCATTTAAGACACGTCCCGTCGACACGGAAAGTATTTTACAGAACTGCCTGTGACATTTTTCGTAAATTTCACGCGAAATAGTAATTTCCGATTAGCATAATATAAAGGGTCATGATTTTTTATATGTATATTAAAAAAATATTTATTTATTTTATTCGTTATAAATAAAATAAATATATAGAGAGTACAAAGCAATCATAATTTTGTTTTTGATTATCAGTAGAGAGTAAAAAAAATAGAATTGTAATAAAACACACACATTTTAATATTTTTAATAATTCTATTGAGTTGATTAATCAAATCATTAAGTTATCAAATTGTAGTATTGTCACACTATAAAACTAGCAAATCAACAATTACTATCGAGTTATCGAGTTATACTTGTAAAGTTACATAGGATTACGTTACTAAGTTATCAATTCGATAATTTGACAACATTCGAGAAAAATGAAGTAACGACAACGCGAGCGGCAATATGAGTATGTAAATTGGGTATAAGTATTGAGTGTTCCCGATTACATTTTTTTCAAACTTCTATTCATCACGTGAAGAAAATATTTAAAAAAATAATGTCAGTACAATCGAAACCTTATTGAATTTACATGCTACTATTATTAAAAAATGATGTTACGCTTTTGATTATTGTGAAGATGATCAATTTTTATTCATAATTATATTTTTTTTACAACATTAACACCGCGCAAATCAAACGCACTGGCAGCACACGACCACATATGTCAAAGTCGTATTCTTAACGAAGTGACATAACCTCAAAGCGGCAAGATGCCGTTCATGAGAGGCCCTGCCCCCATCAGGCGCACGATAGATTATTTAAAATCTGGAAAGCTGATCTTCAACAACCAGGTGCGCATCTTCACATTGAACTACAACGTGCTCGGGGATAGGCACTTAGGAGTCAGGGAATTCGTCTTCTGGGAACTTCCCAAACTTCAATACATGAACCCCAACGTCCAGATAGCTACCTTCCTCAACATGAACCCTCTGCCTTACATCAGAGCTTACATGGATAACGGTAGAGAGATGCTCATAGACGTAGATAATAGAACGCAGGGCCAGATCTTGGATCATCTCATAGCGATGCTCGGCAAGTCCGAGACTGCGGTAGATAGGGATTTCGAATTCGAACAGAGGAAGAACTCTCCGGCCAACTTCGGAGTAGGATGTATGAGGCCGTGCATATGTGAAGTGCGCGGTCAAGTTCCATGTCCCGGAGTTCTCCAGCTTCCGAAACAAATGCGAGGGAAATATAAGTATTTCTTGAAAGAAGAATTGGCCAGTATGAAGAAGTGAAAATTTAATCTAAGGACGTAGATGAAATTTAAATTTGAACTATTAACAGTACTGAATGATTACATCCATAACATAACTTGACATAACTTATCCCATTAAGCATTATGTTATTGGTATAACCATCCAGTAGTATGTTAATATATGTATAAAATTTTGATTGTTACGAATGTTTGCAATATAGCTATAGTGATATTTTTTTTATATAGTCAGTTATTCATTTCACTCTCATGTAGTTTAATTGAAAAAAATATCACTGTAGATACATGTACTTTTAAAACGGCGATGTCAATGTGATGAGTAGTATCTCGATTAAACCATTTTAATGTAAAAATTTATAAACCAATTTGTGTATTTTTGTACATTAAAATGATTTTCTTATATCAAATGCACTTGTTTGATGTTTTTAGTTTAATAAATTAAAAAATAAACAATTTATATAGTTTTTATTTCATTGACTTAGTATTAAAAATATCTATTTCCATAACTGATGTTTCAATGGTGGACACATATCATTCTAAAAATCATCGTAGTTACAATCCCAGAGTTCTACATAAAGCGTAATATTTTTTAGCCATTCGAGGATTTTTGAGACATCCGTATAAATCATTAATTTTCAAACAGTCCGTTTTGCTAAGATTTTGCCTTTGGCCGAGTCTAACACCTTTCATCGTAGCAGTTATTGTTGGCTTTCCTCTTACTTTTGCAAAATAATCACCTCCATAATGCATTATTGAGTCATAGTCATATTCAAATGTGTAAGTTGTATTTTTTAAGCTTTGCTTCTCAAAATTTGAAACGTATTCTGAAAAAAATGATAAATAAATCATTTTTATTATTTTTACAATTATAGATTATCAAACATACGGGGCACTATATTATCATAATGTATCTTCACAAAACGATCTCTATCAGATCGAGATTGCTCGTGAAATATTCCTAGAGCATGCATAATTTCATGAATCGCTCGTCCCTCATTTCCTAAACAATTTGGACCTCGATGATTGGGTGGTTCTAGCGACAATAACTGTGTACCGCCTAATTTTCCCACAAACGACCAGCATCCCTTAAATTGCATGTCATTAGAAACTAATTCACATTATTTAATCTCAAGTTCTTTCTACCTTCGGATATTTCACAGGCCAAATCAATAGATAATCTTTTGCTTTTCCATTCCATGGGACAAATTTCACACATGTCATGAATCCTAAAATTCTAATTGCTTGATATATCGTCACATAATCAGAAGGTTCGTATAATGGACTGATGAGATATGGAACTGTAGCATTTTTCCACAACTTTTCAGGAAATACATCCCAACGGATTCCTACCCTCCAATGATTATATAGCTTAAATTATAAATCATCTATTCATATAACAATCATCAATTATTTATGTATTTTAATTATTACCTCATCATTCAAAGCCATATCACCTTGAAATAGACCTGGTCTTATTTCTGGATTTTGTTCCGATTCTTGTAATTGTTGAACAGTTTCACTGTCCAATCTAGCTATAAAAATATATGCCAATACAATGATAATGAAAAACATAACTTAGACTGTTGTTATAAAAATTGGTTAGTATTTATAGTTAGTATAGTATAGTTTTTAAGAAAATTCTTACAATTAGAAGGAACAGGAAGATGCACGATGCTCGGAACTTTCGGAAATGTATATCTTGCTTCATAACCAATTATCAGCATCGTTATTATTATGAACTTCTGCTGTATTCATGAAATGCTGTTATACAAGCAATTTCAAATAATATATAACACGTTATAGAAAATATACCATTGTTAGCTTTAAGCTATTGAATCCAATTGAAGAATGAATCTTCCGATCTCTTCCAGGTATGGTCTCAATCGTTCTGAGCTCAGATAAGGAATAAACGATTCGAGTTTGAACTGAGCGCGCCATAACTGTACTCGAACCGTTAAACTAGTTTGCTCCACCGCACAGATAATTCAATAGGAATACTAATTGGTTGTGAATACATGCTGCGAATATTTTATATCACAGGTTCTCCAATGATCCCTTGCAAAAAATTTGTCGATCGACCACATTCATGAATTGCTGCTTTATATTCGAATTGAATGCTCAAGAAATTTACAGTGCATAACTACAATATGTACAATAGTGCTCACAGTTTTAAAGTGCGTTAACTAAAAAATTGCAAAATACGAGATTTTCACTCGTTTCAGTCTACAAGGTCTACAAGTAAAGCATTTAAGATTCCAAATTTTGAAATATATATGGAATTGAAAAAAATATGTGTTCATTGTGTCATCACTTTCTGTTTCTAACAAAGTCAAACACAAAGCATGAATATTTTAAATCATAACATGCATTGAATTTTTTTGGATTAATAGACATATTGCACAATTTAATAAATTTTGTACAAAAATATTGAAAATCATTGAAACTTATAATATATGTAATATTATAATATAATATTATGCAGACTGTGAAATTATTCTAACTAGTTGAATATTCTTTTTGTGAAGATTGCTTTTATAACCATCCATTAAATAAAACCTGTTTGAATTCTTTCTAAGCTATATGAAGAAAATTTATTGTTGAAATTTAACATTAACAGAGAATGTTTATGAATATAAAAGAATTATATATTTTGTGGATGTGTAAATTTTTCGTATAATCAAATGAAATTGGACATATTGGTGATGTTTACAGTTCAGAGAGTGAAACCTGGTCGAGAATATTAAGCAATTTCAATTGACACTCCCTGAATATTTAAGCACAATTTACACCTGAAAAACTCTACAAATAAAACATTTCAATTTGAAAAAGAAACTTAACAGTAAACAATGAATAAAAGAATAATCTGTTTATTAAAAAATGCCGGTTATATTTATAATAGGTTTTCGTAAATACACACAATAATAACATAATGAGAACTTTCGAATTGTCTCTAAAATTATGATAGATGAAAAGTGATAATATCATAGAAATGATAAACACAAAAATGAGCAAAAAAAAAAACTTAAAAATAACACCAAATAATACAACGAGAGCACAGCACCCCAGCCATTTGATAAAATACTTATATACCATACCAACATCACAATTTTGTTTATACTACACCAGTTTTCGAATAAATAATCATCAATAATACATGTGTAACTTGAACCATTTGTTGCCCATAATTATGACAGTGGTGAGAGTTGAGAAATTGAAAAAATCATTACATTCTTAATTTCGATTCAAATTGTTATATAATATAATACAATATGTTTCAAACTTCAAAAATTTTGTAGATTCAAACGCAAACTGTTAAATATTTTGAAACAAAAGGAAATATGACTTATACCACTATCATAATGATAGACAAAGCTCCCTATAAAAAAATTAGCATTATACTTTGTGTTAAATGTTTATTATATTATAAAATATAAATCTGTAACCTGAAAAAAATACAAAAAAGATAACCACAAGTTAAAGGTGTCACTGGAAAAAGTAACGAAAGGGAAAATAAGCAAATACAAAATCACAAAAATAGGAAAGATATTCAAAGTAAACTCTAAGTGACCAGATAATTCAATGGCGTTGAGTGGTATAGGATTGTTTCACATAAAAAAACACAGATACAAAATTTCATGTATAAATAAGTCTTTTTTTCCACAAAAATAATGAACTGCTAAAGTTTCACAATATTTTCCCCGTGTTCATGTGCAAATTCACAATAATTAATTTTTATAAAAAAAAAACACTCGGCTCGTTAATAAAACCTTTTTCTGGTTTTTTCTTGATGTTTCTGGTAGAACATGATTCCCATGACGACGCACGCTATCAGCGCGATTGAACCAACCATCAAAAGTAAAAATATTTTTATTCCTGATAAAGAAGATGGTTTAGGATCTTCTACATGATCTCGAGGCGGTTCGAAAAGAGCAGCGGATGGTAACAAATTAGAACGATCTTGTTGATTATTTGGCTAAAAACAGAACGATTCATAAAAATGTAAAAATTTATCAATATTCAGCAAGATTTAGTAAACTATTCTTATCTTACATCATTAGATGATTCCAATTCATACATTTTAATAGAATATACATCGTGATTATCACTCAAATCACCAGTAGTGGCTGAAGCACCGAAATAATAGCCAGTAGGCAAAACTATGCCTTGAACTGAGAAACATTCTTTCCACGCATTTTTGCCTTCAAAATCTGTCGAAACTATTAACAAAAAGTTTAAGAATAAATGTGAGATCAAAATCTAAGTTTAAATCGATAGAAGAACTAATATAGTAACAAATTTATACTTTTGTTGTTTACACAGAAAAATTGTTTGATTAATATCAAAATGTCTTACCAGTTAGTACGTCGTTTTCATATCGAACGGCTATATGCGTGTCGTCGTTAGAATTACGGAAGTTAGCTTCGCATCCGGCGATTTGAGTGTGAGTGCCATCTCGATCATGATCGTAATGTAATGTTCCATTATTGATCATGGCAGAAATGTACGGATGTTTGTGCTGTTGATATCAATTACAGTAAAATGAAGTCAATTTTATTTACATGAGAATTTACATTGATCATTACTCACATTGTGAACACCATTATGATTACTGTACGTATCTAATATCACAGCGAGTCCTACGAAGTAGTCCATGTTGCCAAAAACTGGGCCGGGATTCATCCTATTTCGAGTATACCAAATGGCCATGCCATCTCCGTACAAATCGGTCGCTTTTCCATGAACTTTAAACTGAATTTGAACCTCCCAATTCCTCGACATACATGGCTGGAAATAAATATGATACGTTTTAAAATGAATTAATCATTTTGAGTTTTAAATATAAATAATTTATTACGGCCGAATTCCATATGGCTCCACTTCTCGATTGCTCATCTGGAGTGATTCTAACTTGTTTAGGAGTGACTATTGTGTGTCCTATGAGATCCCAATAAGGTATCGTCGTTCCAGTTCCTGAAATTTCAAAATAATGATTTGAAAATATAATTGTTGAGTTAAATTGCAATGAAGTGCATTTATTGAACTAAATAATTATGTTAATTATTGTAATTTTTACCGTTTTATTGATTAAAAATCTCTTAATTAAAAAAATAAATTTTACATTATAAAAATACACTTTTTATTGTAAATTAGTATTCAATAGACTTTATATTGAATTGATAATTGTCAGTTTTTTATCTGTCAATACTTAAATGATTATATGTATATTAGTGTTGCACAATATAATTATATAAAAATATAACATCCACACAAAAAGATCAAAAAATGATACAAAATATGAAAGAATCTAAAGCAAAAACCTGGATTTGGGCCAAAACGTCAAATAGCTGCATAAAATAACATAATTTACATATCGAACAGTGTTCGATTGGCATAATAACCGCGATTATGCGAAGAATAAAAATTGAGGCGTAATTTAGTGAACAAAGCGACTTGAACCTGTGACATTGAGCAAAGATTACCCTTCGGATAGAGATGACTAACAATGATGACTAACTTGATTGTGCAAAAATTGAATTAAATCGTTTAAGATTCGAACTAGAATGAGTTTACTGTGGAATGGGGTTGAAATTAGGTAAGAATTTGAGTTGAACGAAGATGATTATGAGTGGGTTATCACCTTGATAGGGTCTAGTGAGCGAGTGCTCTCGCTTCATGTAGTCGTTGGTGTTCCAATCGGCGAGGGCGCAGCCCCACATCGCCGACAGGGCCCCCATCAGCCCTACGATATGCATTTTATGCAATTATGCGATGAA
The DNA here is from genome assembly GCA_024721215.1 of Cheumatopsyche charites. NCBI lineage: Eukaryota > Metazoa > Arthropoda > Insecta > Trichoptera > Hydropsychidae > Cheumatopsyche > Cheumatopsyche charites. Next base: position 10,443,966 of record CM045585.1, read on the forward strand.
AAGCGACAAATCCAACCTCAACGGCGCCGGCGCCACATACAACTGTCAAAAAACGTCATCCCATTACGACAGTGTTGCCATGATGAAAAAATTCTACATTTTATTAGATTTTTCAGTTTTTATCATTTTTATTTTATTTTTTCTACGATTTTATTTTGCGTTTTATTGATGAATACTTCCGTTTCAATATTTTTTGTGATAATTTTTGCAATCGGTATTGCGATGAATAGTTAACGTTATTTAAATTTTAATGTTGTTCTATAGATGGTATTAATAAATAAAATATTTAATTGGATTATTTAAATCATTATATGTATTCTGAATGATTTAAAAATTTAAACTTGCATGACAGCTGGAAAATTGTACCGTTATATATAAAATGAATTTCAAAGATTTAAATTCGACACAGATCTTTTACTCACGATCAATAATATGGCTTACTTGTTTTACTGAAACAATTTTCAGCTAACCATGAACAAATCATTCTATTCAAAAATTAATCACATTTGTGCGTTAAAATTTCATTACAAATGTTTGATATGAAAATTCATATTGAAATTCTTCTCTGGGAATATTCATTGTCAGAGAAATGTTAAACAATGTTCTGAATGGAAAAACGTGAACTCTGACCTCGCCACACTCGTGGGATTTGAACCTGTGACCTTTCCTCTTAGTCACCGTAATGCAGTATGGATCTCTCATGTTCGATTACAATTGAACTTATAAATGAAACAATCTTAACAGTTCCATGATAAATCAACGATGATTCAAATGAAGCATACCTAACTAGTAACTTCAGATTCATTATACATAACTAAAACTGCTCAGTGCACATTAACGATGTCAAACATCAGTTTCTTTCTATATTTTCTTAAATTTATGATATTCTCAACTTGCAAATTTATCATTCGATAAAGACCCTGAAATCATATCAAATTCTACAAAATATCATATCATATCGATCAATCGGCTTCATATCCATCTCTACGACGATATCGTCAAAATATCGCGAATTCAAATTTGCCTCCATAAAAGATCGATGACCGGTCATGTTAAATCGTTCACACCCACGAAACACGACTTTGACGATTCTTGAACTTCCTCAGACCAGCGCTACGATCCAATTCCGAGATCTACGAAGATCTACAAAGACTCGTCCCGGAACTGGACTTCCAGAGTCTCAGCAGAAGCTGCAGAATCCTCGAAGGACATGTAGATATAGTTCATCAATAATAGAGGTCCATATTGACCAATTCATGGTATGGGTAATGAATCTATGCCGATCATTATATTGTTAGAAATGACTTTAGAAAAAAATTGAGACGTTCTTAAGTATTATAAACTTAAATAATTATTGAATGATTGGCCATCATAAGCTTCATTAAACTATTCTCACAATCAGAGGAAAAGTCAGTGATCTGAACAACTTTATACACATGCTTACAATCAGGTATCATCAAATTTTTTCTGAAAGCTGAAAAATCATATTCAATAAGTTCAAATAGAAAGCAAGGACTATCCTTTTCGATTAGAAAGGACTTTTTCAAGACTAAAAATCGAAATCCTGACACTTTTCCGGATCCGCCCTCGCCGATCGATTCGACTCATTCGAAGAGCGAACTCAGGCGCATAATTCATATCCACTATATAAGAGCATACAGGAATATCTCCACGAGAGATGGAGCTGGTCTGAAGATGGAAAGGAGACGACGAGGTGAGGTGAGGAGGGCGAGCCAACAACCTGCTCGTCTCTTCCTGTATTGGCCGAGACCAGAATAGCTCTCAGAAGAGCGAAGCGTCTTATTTGTACGTGAGCCGACACACGGACGTTTCGAGATTCGAGAATCGAGACTCGAGAATGAAGCTCGAATTCGAGAATGGCTCCTGGAGACTGCTGCATGAGGAAATCTTGAAGATTTTGAGGGTTTTCGGGCGGAAAATTGGTTCGCTTTGAGAATTGGGATCGTTAAAGTGCAGTCTTTCAGTGACCATAAATCTCTGGCTAGTTAACTAAAGCAGTGAAAGAACCTTTCCTAAGTATTTTATGTACTTAAAAATGCAAGGTATAATATCCAATAGTAAGTAAATATTTATATGAAAATTTAACTCCTTCGGAAAATTCATTGATTTTTCGTGTTCAATAGAAAATTTACCCATTTGGTTAATGGTGCATCATTATATTAATCGATAACTTTTTCTGATACGTTATCGAAAAAACATCTGAAAATCGTTTACTTTATCGTTGTATGATAAATTACACTATCGAACCAGTAAGTGTAATTAAGTGAGTTAAATTACAAATTTCATTAATATCGACATCTAGCATCATTAACCGAATCCATCGTTATTAATCATACAAACATCATTATAATTAACCCAAAAATAACGATAATCACCAATGATTTTTCTGAAACTAATATTATACGCAATTATTGACACGATACAAATTTCTAAGATCGTTATTGAAAACTGAATAATATTTATCAACACAATTCATATAACAATTCTAATATGGATTCATTGGTGTGAACGACCTGACGATACCTGAATCTGAAAATTGCGTCATTGTCTCATATTGAAACACATCTAATAATAAAATAAAAACGAGTGTTACATCGAAAATCATAAAAAGTCAAAATTACATTCGAATATCAAAAGATTCATAACGTGAATGAAAAATTGCACGAAACCAGTAATGAAACGATACTTTCAGCGATTGGAACATCACCATTTTATAAGCATTCAGATTGTAAATATACAAAACGTCGAGGTGATAAAAATGATGTTAACTTAAGAGTCGTAATGACTTTTGCCATAACGTTAATAAACGCATATGTAATATGCAGTTTTCTAATTGAAAAACCCAACCGAAGCTCGTTACGTTCTAATTGATGCACTTTTCCGCTGACGTTTTATTTGAAAAGTGCGTGCGTGAAGTTTTGCGAAATGAAAAATGACGAGATTATAACGCAATTTTTCATTTCGAAGTGAAAATTATTCACGAGGGTTAAAATGTGTGAGAATGTTTTCGTATCTGATCAAATATTAGGTAGTGTGTTGACGTATTATTACTAGCGCCTTTAGTGAAATTTATTTGATCGACTCGTGTGAATCTTTTGTGCTTTTTAAACAATTAATATTACATATAAATTGATAATTTATAGGCTTTCCATTTCATGTTAAATATATTTAATTTTTGATCGAATTAGTTTATTGCAATATTTCAAGGTAAACAATCGATCTTGAATCGAAGAATATTTAGTTTAAAATGTTTTATTTAATTCAAAACGAGAAACCTGTATATTGACGCATTTCAAAGCTATTGATATGCACTTGATATTGATTGAAATATTGAGCACCTATAAATTGAAAATCATATTGATTATGTTAAGAGCACTTTAATTACTCACAGTTGCTAAGATACAAGGAAAAAATCAACAAGTTGTGATATGTCAATAAAAATGAATCCAACTCATTTAAAAATGAATATTTTTTTCAAATTATTATAATTTTTTTATTTAATTTCTCCTTTTTATGTCTGACAAAGATATTAATTGTTTTACAATACATTTATGAAAGATTTTTCTAAATAATATCAGTCTAAGTCCATCACGCCTAGAATCTTGTACAAGTCATTGCACCGTTCGATCGTAAGTATTATGTTATGTGTTTATATTTTGTATAATATACATGTGAACGTTCCGGTCACGATTGATATTACACATCTATATAATACCACAAAACGATCTTCGTTTGCCCGGACAAATGGACGACAAACGAACAAACCGACAGATGCATCTACAGTGCATCCTAGATGCACAGGAAAGGCTATCTGAGATAAATATAATCGTCTGTTTAATGAAAATTTAATGTATAATGAGTATTTTCAATGATAGAATCAAATTGATGATGTTTTGATAGGAAGAATTTTCCTTAATGAAATGTGTGATTCATTTTTCATTCGGGAAAATCTGAAGTATGGTTGGAATGGATTCTCAGTTTTTTTAGAATGATTCAGAATTTTGGTGAGACTTGTTGGTTGACCATATTTAAGGTAAAAATTAGTAAAATATATAAAAATTTGTAAATATGAGATCATCGGATGCAAGAAAATTTTTCAGTTCAGGAAACATTTATAGGTAGATTTAAAATTCAGCTTATTTTCATGAATAAAATTACTGAATCAAACGTGAAAAAAAAGAACTCAAACAAAATTAACAACAATAAAAACCACGAGGATTCTTTTTTCAAAAAAAAATCTATTATGTTACTTTATAAATTTGATTATAACATGACCTAGAAAGTCATGAAAATTTGACAGAATTTTCCTCATAAAATTTTTACAAAGCAATGAAAATTGCTACATAGTAAATGTTCAAATTTCATCTTAATTATAACGAATCATAATTGGCTTAAGAAAGCTACAAAAATGCATCATAATTCATCTTACAAAATTTCATATAAATTTAAATGAAAAGCACCATAATTGGCACAAAATTGCTACGAATTTGCTTCGAATTGCTCCGAATTTGCTACAGTGCTTCATATTCACTGTATTTGCTACTTTTTGTTCACAAGCGTCATAAACACAAAATTTTCACACAAATCTCAATCGAAACCTAAAAAACTCACATTCAAACAAATAAATCCATACTCGAGTGTATCTAGACATAAAGGACGTGCACAGAGGAGTCCTGGTACGGGGGGCTGCACCCGAAAATAAGTGCATTTTATTTTCGTCGAACAAATAAATAACCGAAGACGACAACGACCTCTCGAGAAGAGCACTCGACTGTTCTGTCGACGAGTTAACTCATTACCGGCTCGTAATTGTGATGACTTAAAAAATTCGCTCCTCTGGTTTCCGCGCTTTTTCGGGTTCGGGTTTTTTCAATATCGAATGTTTGCCGATGGTGTTTCGAGTGCTTTTTCACGCGAGAGACGTTATTGTGAATTATTTGTTGATCGATGGTTAATTGTGAAGTTGGATTCGTGTTGAAACGATCGGTAGATAGATAGAAACAGGCTGGAAGAATTATTATTGTGATGCTCAATTTGATTCACTTTGTTGATAAAAGTTTTTATTTTTCACATAGTAATTTAATATCGAACACATCATTAAAATTTACAAATGATTGAAAAGGCCAAGGGGTACAAGTGACAAATTTATAGGAATCGCTTCTATGCACATTCATTTATTTGTTGGCAAAAGGATACAAACGAATTTGGAACGAGTACCGAGATAAATCATCAAATCACTCGACCTCCTAATACATGTAGGTACATGATCAACTTTGAGCGTGCTTTTCTCGAAATCATCGCGAAGTCACTTGTACCCCTTAGCCTTTTCAGTCGACAAATATTCTAGAAGTTTGATTTTTCCTATTTATCTACAATATCCTATTATGAAATATAACCTGGGTTGGATTCAGATTTGTATCCATTTAGATCGTCTTATATGTTTTTGATTAATTTATTAATCATCTTATTTATGGTCTATTTAGATCTCAATATTCTAAATTGAAGCTTTTTTGGTTTATAGACAAATCATGTCTTGAGTGAGAGATTATTTTATGGAGATAGTTAAATTTTGTGTCTAGTAAAGATAGTTGAAAATTGGCAATCAAAATAAAAAGGTCCTTCGATATTAATATCTAGAAAATCATCTTCAGAAGAAAGAAAGAAGTTGAAGAAGAGGAAGAGAGAAATCTTTGTGACAGCAATATAAAAGACAATTTCGGTATTTTGAGACCAATGACCTTCTCAGGAAGAAGAATATTCAATATGCTAATAACAAACACCATCCAATAAGAATAAGTTCTTTATTAGACTCAAAACGCAGCTCACCTGCGGACACTCGATTGCATAGCGTACATAATTATTATACATTTGGAGAACGACCATCGACATCTGGAACTGGTAATGCGAGTTTTCCCTTCTGAATCACACCGTGCAAACCTCACGAATGTCACCGTGAACCAGTTAGAGGGAACGTTTTGATTTAGAGATGTTAATTTGCCTATCTCCGGTGCGACTCGCCGACCACAAACCAGTTCCCCTCTCTCTGGTTTCGACGCTGTGTCTTATATTACACATTGTAAATTTTATGTGAATTTAAATATAATAATTACCTTCGACGGCCGTCGAAAGGGGGGCAATTAAGTACAAAAGGATCCGCTCTTTGTGAAGAGCGCCGGTTTTGGTTTTTGGTTTTTCGTTATGGGCTTTGTTGTCGCATCTGTGTTTGATTGACGCTTGATTGACGATGGATTAATAAATGCATATGGCTTTTGATCTGTGTTGGGATCTTTGTTGGGAAAATTGCACTGGAGTTTTCTTGGGAAGCTGTGGAAAATTTGTGATGCTTATCTACCATTCTAGGTATTCACATTTGATTTAACATGAATATTCATCGATAATCAAGAATTGTATTTATGTACATATCTTATATAAACCTGATGTACTTAATCAATTTAATGAACCTTGAGAATCTAGTCATTATTAAGATTCATACTCCTTTTAACTATTCCTAGTATTTGTGGAGCATATTTTCCACATGATACTCAATCTAACCTAAAATGTTACTCAATTTACAAATAAAGAAAATACCTAACCTAACCTAAAATCTGACACAAATTGACCCAAACTGATAAAAACAAACCTAATATATCCTAAAACTTAACTGTACCTATCCTTATCAATCAAGCATTGCAACAATGATCTTCCCACAAATACTCTATCCCTGAAGCTCACTCAATTTTATTATAATACTAGTAGTGCCACGGATGTGTATCAAAATTGTTCGGAATTAATTAAATTTCGTATTGCCATGGATGTGTTTATTGCCATTTATGTGTGAAATAAAAAAAGATTTTACACCTTATATACATTAAGCGGTGCAGTTTCGTAATTACGACGCGTAGTTCGGAGTGTAAGGCGCGGGCTAATAAATTGAAAAGCTGTGGCTGAAAATTTCGAGCATCGTTAGCGTATTTATAATATAGATATTCCATGATCCCTCAAACTCTCTCACGTACTCATCAACTCCTTTTCCATCACTCAATGCTGCGATTTAACATAAAAAGTTCAGACGTAAGATCCAGAAAGTAACCAAACTCTTTAGTCCTCAACCACAATACAGCCAAGCCAAACTATCACGCCTACCCATCCACTCCATTCTCACCTCCCATCGCTGCCATTTAATTTTAAACGATCAGACACAAGATCCAGGAAGCGACCAGACTCCGAATTCAACTCTTGGTCCAGGACCACAATAAAGCCCGCCGGCCATCGTCCGACCCAACCGCACCGGTGATTTATCATCCGGGGAGTGCAGCGTTGTTTATGTGTGTCAACACCGTCAAACTTTTTGCCGTTCAAGGCTCTCCGGAGTCGCGGAAACGTGTCTGGGCTGGTGGACGAGGTCGTCGCACCCGTGGGATCCTCTCCAGCCAACGACAAGGCGTCGAAGATCGACCTGAAGTCGAGGCTGATGCGAAATGTTGCAACATGGTTGCGAATCGAGTTGGGTTGCCTCGTGAATGATCGTCGCTTAAAACTTGTGTAAATCCAATTATTTGCTTAGTACATAAATGTCATAGAAACTTGTTAAAGGGTGAAGGATGTGGTGGATGAACTACATGAATGTCATAGAAACTAGTTAGAGGGTGTAGGAAGTGGTAGATGAACTGCATGAATGTCATAGGAACTAGTTAGAGGGTGAAGGCAGTGGTAGATGAGCTACCTAATGTCATAGGAACTAGTTAGAGGGTGGAGGCAGTGGTTGATGAACTACACATCGATGATTCCTCAAGTTAAGAAGCAGTTAGTTGGAAAAGTGCCCAGCTTCAATGCTTGATCTAGGATAAATCATTCACTTAAGTAAAGAAGTAGTCGCTAGAGGGCTTAATATGTTAGAAGACAATCAGCGAACGAAAGATGTCACTAAATTTGATTGAAATCAATCTGAATAGGCAAGCTGAAGATTCATGTTTGAGACCTGTTTCCTGAATAGTTAAATGAAATTTCATATCAAGTAATTATTTTGAAAAACGACATGTGATTCTTTCAAGCATCCGACAGAACTTGAAATAAGTATCATAAAAACACTAATCCCGCTACAGTATACACTACTATGCTATCAGTTAGATCATTTAGAATCATTTTATGTAACTTCACCAAACATAAGTAAAGAAAACCATCAATACTCAATTTAAAGTATCACAACTAGAATAGTGCAAGGGAACTTTTATCTTCCCCAACTAGACTCTAGCTTGAAACCATCACCTCTCTCCCTCTAAACACAAACAACAAATCCTATTCAATCAAAAGAAAACCACATCACAACCAATCTAAGCACCTAACCCAACCCTCGACACCCGATCGACCATCAAACCGAATCCAGTCGACAATCGGAGAGCCATCTTAATCGCGTCACTCCCGAGGACTGGTCCACGCTCCCGAGACGCAGGATCCCTCTCGCTCTGTCCCATGATGTTTGTTTGTATGTGTGTGTGTCCGATGTAACGCGCGGTGTGCGTACGCGCACATCTCTCTCTGTCTGTCGGTAGGTGGTGCGTTCACACAATACAGTAGGTGAATGCCCCCGAGTGAGTTTACTGGGCTAAAAGGTGAACGCACGCGCGCGCGCCGGTAACAACACACACCGCGCAACAGCGTATACATGTGACCGTGGACGAGGCGCCCAACCGGTGGGGTGCGGTCGGAATGTCAAGTTTTGTTTCGTAGAAAAATGGTGTGATGTGTCTTAAGGATGTTTTTTAATGTTTGGATTGATCAGAGTTGAGTGTTGGGGGTTTGAAGGATTTGTGTATTTTGTGTGCACTGATTGGCTATGAGCAGATTCTTGTGTGGTATAGGTAGGATTTGAAACACTTTTCATTTGTCTAATTAGGAAAATAGTCTGTCTTGCTCTAGATTCAAGCACTAGATCGAGAATGGAGAAAAATCTAGGTGGAGTCTAACTAGAAAATAAAAGCGTTTTCTTTTGCAATCATTACTGATTAAAAGGTACGCTTTTTATTCTGGCTAAAGTCTGTCTAAAAACCTTGTTGATGTTTTTGCCCTAGAATTTGTACCTAGAACAGGAAATGCAGTTGAATTTCTAATTAGAATGAAAAGTGTATTTTCTCATAATTCGTCTCTGGCTCTGCACTAATTGTAAGTTCCAAAGAATTTATTTGAACGAAAAATATTTACAATTGGAGTGCAGCATAAATCTGAAGCAAAGTAGATCTGATTAGAAAATTTTCTGGTTTCTTATTGGAACGATTTTCCGAATAAAAAATGAAAATCAATGAAAAACTAAGAAACGTTATCGAAAAGTTATTTCTTTTCAATAAAGTATTCATGTTGCTTGATTTAATGGCAGCTAAATACAAGATAATCTGCACAAACTCACATATTGAGCAACATGCATATAAAAAGTATTTTCGCCCTGTTTCTATCTTGGGACTGAAAATATTGAAACTTTCTGACACTTTCAAATGATATAGTGTAAATACATAATAGAATAATATAAAATTAATGAATTTTCATGTCAAATATGAACTATAAACCTAATTGTTCAAACGAACAATCAAAAACACATATAACGCCTCAGTCTATTCCCAATCGAACAATATGAAACATAACAGAAATCACTCCTATACACAAAATTTCTATGAAACAATTATCAAAACTTACTCAATCTAACTAAAATCTATTATATAACGCCTTAGTCTATTCCCAATCGAACAATATAAAACTTCACAGAAATCATTCTTAGACACAAAATTTCCATGAAACAACTATCAAAACTTACTCAATCTAACTAAAACCTATTATATGTATAACGCCTCAGTCTATTCCCAATCGAACATTATAAAACTTCTCAAGAATCGTTCCTATACACAAAATTTCTCATGAAACAACTATCAAAACATATCCAATCTAACTAAAATCAATTACATAACACCCATTACCTTCAAAACGGATCGCAAACCTCAAACTAAGAACGACTGCCCTCACTTACTAGAGGTTGTTCCCCACGCGCGGCAGTAGGTATGCCCGGCAGGTTTGTGACGAACATCGAACCTCACTATTTTATTCATATGCAACTTTGTGCACACCACCGACGGATGGGTGCTTCGGATCCTCAAGGCCTCCCACGTGCTCGCAATGCGCACATACACACGCCTTCATATACGTATGAAATAAAACATGGCGAGTGTTACCATAAAAGAGCGATCCGCATTCGCTCGTGTGCTGACGATGACCGAATCGGACAACGCGAAGACTGTTTGCTCGTGGTTGATGGCTTTTTCGGGGTTCGGGCGTCGATGATGATGGTTAGATGGGATTTTGTTGATTTTGTGAGTCTGTTTGGTTTGATGGTCGTTTTATAGGTTTTTCATTTTTAATTGAATAATTTTAATTTAAATATTGATTAGTTTCGAGGAAAACAATTGAATTTGATGTGCAGAATGTTGCATATTAAATGTTGAATTTAGTATCGAATTTGAAATGGAATTTATTCGAATTGATATGGTAATTATTTGGCTGGAAGTTGAGAACCTGTATGTTCATAAAATTTTCAATCTCAAACTTGCAATCTTGAAAATGTATTGATTATTCGAATGAAATGTAATGATCAAGTTTGAATAATTGAATAATGCAAGGTTTGTTTGATTAATTTTGTTTTCTTTTGTTTTGTTTAATCTTTGAAAAATAGTTAGATATATTTTTATTTTGCCTAATTTGATGAAATAAAAGAATGACATAAAACCTTTTTTTTAGTTTCTTTATATCAACGACGCAGAAATAAATCTTGAATTATAGAAATACAAAAAAAAAACCTATTTGAATTAATTAAGTTCTAAAAATAGGTATTTATCCTTTACGTTTATCAATTCAATTGAATGATTTATTGAATGTTTTATTCTAAAATATTAAATAACTTTTTTAGTACCACTCATTGTCAGCTCTAAAGGACCACTAACCTACCTAACTAGCCAGCGTTATTCTGATTAGGTAATACTCACCTTCGTTTCAAATGAAATTAATGTACAATCATATGCGATTAGATCAAATTTCATATCTAATAGATCGAATATCATATTTATAATCACATTTTCCTCAAAATTTTCTTCACCTTCTTATGAAAATCTTCGGAAAATCCACGAAAATTCCTCGCACAGACTCTTCGCAGGCCTACGATTTTTTCCACACGGACGACACGGAATAGTGCCGTAATAAATGTCGAATCACGACGTGTTCCGATCGCCGGCAATTGTGAGATAATTACTATTTTTATGAGTCAGCCGCGGGCCGGATGAATGCAATCGAGTCGGCAATTTGGAACTGACCCACCAATACGGTCATTGACTTCGAGGTTACGCGGGTAAGCTCGTATAGTGGCCACCGTGTCTTGTCTTCATACATATATAAAAGTATATACAGCCTCCGATCGCTCTATCACTATGAGAGGATCACCGCTATATGCATTGTGTATATGTATGACGACTGAAAAAGTCAAGGGGTAATAGTGACTTCGCAGTGATTTCGAGAAAACATGTACCTACATGTATTAGGAGGAGGTCGAGTGATTTGATGATATGTCGAGGTTCCAATTTCGTTTATATCCTTTTGCCACCGAATATATGAGCATGCATAGAAGCGATTACATGACTTTATTTTGAGAAGTGACACTTTTGCAGAAATCGAGTTATGTAAATTAATCTAGGATAGGATCTATATTCTTATTAGGTATGTATGTTGTGCTCTGTCTTGCATGTTCGATTTGTCTATCAATCTTTTACATATCGTGCTCTATTTCACGTATTCTATTTATTTACCTGTTCTGCTCTGTCTCACAAAGTATTATTTATAAGTTAACATGCAATTAGCATACGAAAAACAAATTTCTTTTTCTTTATCTTAGCGGTTATTTTGATGGAAAATGGAAGAGCCGTTGAAAATCCAATCGAACACGTGTTATTTTTATTAGAATTAAAAATTAAATCGCATAAAATAAACGTAATATATGTATATCTATTAAAAAAACATTTGATAATTTGTAAGGTAAAAAAGCATAAATTGAGACATTAAGGACCTTCATAGACCCGTGTGAACCTAATATTTCTTACATATATTCATTTGTCTTCGTGCTTTATGAAAAGTTTTTCTAAAATAATGGTTCTTAATTTCGATTTATATTATAAGTTTCTAATAAAATTTCAAAAAAATAATGGACATTCTAGAATAGAAAAATAATAGAAAGAACTTCTAGTCACGAATAAATTAGAAATGCCAAAAATATCTTGAGCATATACGTAGGAATAGGTATAAAAATATTAATTAATTAATTTCATATCAAAAAATTTGAATTCGAAGTCGTTCTCAGTGTAGTTTTAAGAATCCGATTCTAACATAATATGCTAATCGAAGGTTTTACGTAACGAATAATGTCTGTAGGGCTCGGGTGTTACGTGAAAATGTCACGTTAAGTTTAGGCTCGTTTGCATTTATTGAAATTTTCGTTCGTAATCAATTTACATGTTTGAAATTGCAGATGATTCTATATGCAGGTGGAAAGCTTATTTCCCGTTCGAATTTACGTAGGATATGTGATATAAGCTGTTGTTGTTCGTATTGAAATTTTAGGTCAGTCGTTGATCTGAAGGAAATTTGCTTTAAATCGCAAATTGGATCCGTTCGCTGATTTGATCCCAGTTTAAATAAATAATCAAGTAGGAAATGTGCAAAGCGGATTTAACGTATATTTGAATTGTTAATGATGTTGTATAATTCAAATTTCACATAATTAATGTTAATAAATTGCTTTGACTAGTGTAATTGTAACTTAAAATAAATTTTCTTCGTTTATATAATCATTATTTTTATTATTTATATTAATCTTAATACGTGGAAAAAATCACGTCGATTTCATCATTGCTAAAATAGTTAGGATTCTTACATACATTCATTACACACTATTTAAAAATTACGTGAGAAACGTCACGTTTATTGCTTCATATTATAATTGAATAAAATACATGAGACTTGCATAGTTAATGATTGCAGAAACATGCATAGAATTACAAACAACACAAACAATATTCTTACATCGAATACTATACAAACAACATTCGATACAAATGAAAACTTAAATCATCAAATATAAAAACTCTCATCTTGAAACAGCATATTTTAACATATTAGATTTACGACATAACAAACGACACATTTTTGTTTAAACGAATTCATACAATTTCCCATATAACATAAGTTACACACCATAAAGTTCGGGTAACTAGCAGAACTTGACAACTTATGACCCACTCGATAATTTCGTGTGATAAATAGTATAACTACGATTCGTGCTTTAAGTGAATCGCAATACTACGATTTCTGCTATCTATCTCACGGTTGTAGCATCTGTAATTTTGACAATGTGTCAATTTGTCAATGGATTTGGGTGGCATATATCAGTCAAATATCTTCATATTTCTAATACTTGCATCATCTATAGCTTCGATGACTGAAATATCACTTCGTTAAACAATTTGATTTATAATTCATCCTCATCTACACAGTATATCGACTTCTTGCTATCGATTTTGACCCCTAACCAAAAGAGGTTGCTGAGTTCTGAACTAACAAACCCACCTCACCACACGACCTCTATCAAAAAGGTCTTCTGGTAAACACACGTAGCCATCTATCTCATCTATATAGGATGGTATTCATCACTTTCGGTGCGAGGTTTTCTCGTTAAACCTCCACTTTGATGCTCAGAGACGTTTTCCCGACCGCCGAGGAGGAAGTGCAATCATCGTATCGAGGAAGCGCATCAACGCCGTGGCACCTCATCATCGCATTTCAAATTATCTCAAATTGCGGTCGTGCAATCTTGACGAAAATGTCGTATTCCATCCACCGCAAAAATGATCGAAGTTGGCTAATTTTTCAGCCAAAGCGAGATTAGGAATGAAATTGATCGATTGTGCTTGGGAGGAAGTTTTGTAACTTTTTTTTTGCAGTACTTGGCTCTACTGGCCACTAACCTGCCTAGCTAAGCGTCAAGCGTTTAAATTTAAAATTTTCTAAGACCTTCATAAAAACCTTAGGAATGATATATTTTTAAATATGTTACAGTACAGACAATAAAAAAATATATTTCTTTTGCTCTGATATGGATTCATACAGATGATAAATTTTCATGGCTGGAAATTGCAGCCTCATACCTACATTGGAGCGAATGGAAATATTGTTTTTCTAAATACTCATACAATAATCTTTCTAAATTAGAACACAATTACATAGACTAAATACTTGATTTAGATATAGAATATAGTCTATTTCAAAATTTTAGTGGAATTTTGAGAGGTTACGAGGGTTCAGCGTGCGTTGGCCGCTCATTGTCGATTTGCACTTCTGCGAATTTATTATTCGCCGTCAGCCCGAGGAACGAACGGCTTCTTTCAGCCACGACAAATCGATTCGATACAGAAACATGCCAACTTACTTCCTAAACGAGAAAGAAAAATCGAACGTAACAACTTCTATCTATGCGTGTGCTGTGCCATCGCTTAGATGTTGTTTTGCGCAAATCGACAAGTTGAGAAATTCTTTTGATGCTAAAAACACATTTACTTGTGTTCTCGATGTGTTAGGCATCTCAAAAAAATGAGAAGTGTTCTTCTAATAGATAAAATTTTATGTTTAGTTGATAGTTGATAGTGTAATGATATAAATAGTTTGTGAATGTCGTATCGGGCTTCAGTTTCTTGTAATGTCGGATTCGAATTTTAGTTCGATTCACATGTTTTTTCTTTAATTGATATGATGGGTCGATCGAATATTTGATTTGAAAAAAAATGACAATTTAACCCTTTATAGAACAGTTCTTAAAACTGAATCCATCACATTGCCTGATTAGATTAAATTCGATCGATTTTAGCTCTATTTCTCAAGCACGGATTTCACTCTTCCGAGTTTCTAGCCTAGTGCTATCTTCTTTACTTTGAAGTGGATGATCAATAAAAAAATGGGTAGCAACACCTTCAATAATGAAACAAATGAGATTCATTTATCATTCCTAAAACAAAATAAGTTTGTTTAATTTAATTTCTCAAATTTTCCGGAACAAATAATCACCATATCAAAAGGACACTAAACAATCCCACCTCGTCCATCATATCAAGCAACAATCCACTCTCGAACCTGGAAATTCCTCATCCGCGTAAAATCCAAAACCCATTCCTTTCCCAAAAAATAGAAACCCACCAACAATTAGCATATCGTAACACAACACCAGACGTACAATATCTTACGCAGCATTGCACAAGAGCACGTGAAATGAATGGCCGCGGCACGCATGATCGGATTCGACACGTGTCCATCGAGCCCACCATATAAAACTGTGCATAAAAAGGTCACTCAACTTGACAATCGAGTCACATGTGCGCTTACGATTCATAGGTCTCGGCCATTGTCGATTGTCGGCGATGGTCGCCGCGTCGGCCGTCAATGTGTTAAGTGGTGAATGATGCCATTGGCGATTGTGGAGGATGCACTCTGGGTCGTCGGAATCGAATCAAATCATGTTCAATTTGAGATATTGGTAGAATTGAAGTGTGGTTATAAGGATATTCTTGGTTATTATACATCAGATTTCTTTTGATTATAATCTAAACTTATTCATTGAAAACGTTTAGGGCATCTTCTCACTGCTCTAATATTAGCTAACCATAGAGTTTCAGTCATCCTTTAACTACAAACTGTCGAAATCCATTTCTGCTCCACGGATTTTCGATAATTTCTAGTTGAATAACTGACTGGTTAGTTATCTAGAGCAGTGAAAAGATCGTCCCTTAATGTCTCTACATGTAAATTCTTGTTAAAAAAGTAAATAAATAGTAGGATACTATTGACATTTTTAAATAATAATTCGCTTTCATCTTGCATTTTCTTTATCTGCTTTCGATTTGAAAGATTATTTACCCAAAATGAAAGTTTAAGTGAGGTCAATTTAAAAAATGATGACTTGATTCAATCGAGTTAATGTTTAAGTTTAATTAAAATTTTGATAGTGAAAATTCATCAGAGCTCTGACTATGAAGTTTATCAAAGATCTCGATCATTACATTAATGTTAATGAAGCTTGAAGAAGAACGAATAGTTATATTATGTTTTGAGTTATTTTTTATTTACATATTTATTTTATTCATCTCATTTTATATCATTATAGTAATTACTTGTAAATCATTGAAAAATATATCATATCGTGAAAAAAAATCGCATTAATCACAATTAAATTACAATCTTGATTAATTATACACAAACATCTTAAATTCCGATCATAATTCAACAGAGTTCAAACAAAAAATTCCAAAAAAAGAAACGCATATTTATTAATTTTAAAATAGCTAACCGAGAACACCCATTCTTAAGGCTGGCAGCTCGATCAACAATAACAATTAAATTAATTAAAACCCGAACCTAACGACCGACTCCATTGTTTCGTCGACGCAACTTATTCAACATAAAAATTTATACGGCGATCGTAAAACGAAAATTATCATTAAAATATTCTGACACATCTATCATCGGCTCTCGTTTCTCACGGCGATAGGCGAAAAAAGCGCGCGAAATTTGAATTTGAATTTTTTTTCGAACCATTCGTTACTTAGTATTTAAATTCGCGATGTTCGAGCGCAATTACGAGTTATTGTGGAAGAAATTTTGTGAATGCTTTTTTTCTCGTCTCATTATCGCGAGAAGCTATCTCGGTTCAGTATGAGCGTTTTAAACAATTTAACGAACGTCAGATATGCAACGACGCATGATATTTTAATATTTATTATGATTATGGGGGGGAATTCGGGTGATTTTGTATTGAATATAATATTAATTAAGTAGTGATGAAAGTACAATGTTTAATTAAAATAATGTTTTTAGTTTGTTTAATATTAGATAGGATTTTGAAGCTCAAACATTAAGTCTTTCTGTCTCAAAACTCTATTATTTACGATAAGTGTTAATTCTTGTCTTGAAACTATGAATTAGATGTAATTATAATATTTTATATAAAATATCAAATGAGGAGCCCATTTTTACCTAACATCATTAATTTTGTTGAAATGTGATGGAGATGTTGTGGAATTGTGATTATTAAATGATAGTGAAGGACGAAAATGCATCTCTCAATAATTTCCAAAGAAATATGCTAAATATTGACATTTGATGATTGGAATTCTATTTTTATTATTTCATGACTATAATTTCATTGCCTTTCTACAAATTTATCTAGAGTCAAAGTCATTATACAGTACATATTGATATAAAACTGAAGTTTTATTCGTTAATGCATATAATAGCTTATAATTTCAATAAAACTCTAAAGAATCAAAATATTCTTTTTGATGCGGCGTTCACATGTTGCTATTGCTTTTGCCTCTTTCATCTTGACGTTTGGATCTAGTCCTTTTTCACATACTCCATAAAATTGATAAAAAATCAAATTTTTATTACATAAAGCAATATCTCACAAATTCACAATCGAACGAATTAAAAACCAGCAAAACACACGAGGAAGTCACGAAATGTGAAACCGCACATAATTTTCTCGGCATTTCTCCGGATTCTGGCTTCGATATTTATTATTTTCCACGATTTTCACGATGGTCACCGAATAGTGTCGTCCCGACTGAATAATTCAGCACTTGTGTGTGGATATGTAATTTGGTTGCTTCGCAGAGTGAGAGAGATCAACGAACTCGATCAACTTCATCTCACACGAAGCAAAAAATGAATCAACTCTCTTTGTGTTAAACGTATGTATATGAGGTACTTGACTTCAGACCGTTTTTTATTCGCCACAAGTTTCAGCTGCATACTGCTCTATAGAATGATTAGACGTTTGATGCAATATGGCCGTTTAATTTTAAAATTTCAATGTCTAAGTAATTCCAAGATGTCGAATTATGCGAATTATCAATACATTTCATATTTTATAATAATTCGAAAAAAAATTCATGTGAAAATAAATTAAATAATCTTTTCATAGTAAATCGATAAGTTTTTCTGAGAAGTGAGTAATTGAATCATTCAAAGTTGAATGATGTATAGGTATACAGTTTTTTAGCCCAAGGCATAGGTTAAAAACACCATTATAATAGTAACAATATAATTTGATAGTACACGTTCTATTAACGAAGAAGCGTTACTTACTTGAGCGTAATCTTAACACGATCTGCAAACGATGTTATCTGAATGTAAATCGTGCCTCGTTCATCTTATTCAAATTTCAACCTATAAGTGACCGTTTGAACTTTTTTTTTCGTTCTATAATGAATATGATTTATTAAAATTGTTTTAATATGAATATTAATAGAATTTCATTTATTTTTTTACATACAGAGAATTTGATAACAGATTTTAATCTTTCAGATTTGCGATAAATAAAGTCATCGTAGCAACATAAAAGAGGCACCAATAGATTATAAATTGTTGTATTGTAAAAATTTGTTGGTAGAAGTATTACTCAAAAAGAAACTACCTAAAAAAAGAAGCAGAAAATATGCAATCAACAAACCCTAAAAGTCAAAGAAAGTATCAATTATCACTTTAAGTTAATTAAATATTCAAATAAAACAACCGATTCGTGCTTAAGAAAGACGATATGCGATTCTTACTAGATTTCAACAAGACTCGAACCCATCATCACAAGAACACTGATCCCGACACAATTTCTACAAACCCTAATATCGATGCACTATTATCTAGTTTCTCTTATACTCACTATTTTTACTATCTGCAGTTGATTCATAAATCAACTGAATTGTATCACCTAATTTTACTCGATCTCGTACATCGATTTCCCAAAACTACTCATTGACTGAAAATCTGAAATTTTTCAATACTCGGACAATGTTTCAAGCATTTATCCTACAATTATCACTTATCGATTAAAAAACCTACATTTTACCATCAAAATTAATTCGAACTTCCAATAAAGACCCACAGATCCACGGAGGCTTTTCCGCGCGAGTTTCCACCTCCTCGAGCTTCAAGATTAACGGTGTTCGAGCTTCTCGATCTCCCCGGCGGCCATTTGAGCGACAGCCTCCGTACGTCCGTTTGTTAACTTATTATCGCCGTCATCTCACCCCAAAAATGATGCGGTTAATCAGGAAGGCAACAGGTTCCAAAAGTCCGGTCGTCGAACCCGGCTTGCTGCTGCTGCTGATGCTGATGCTGCTGCGGCAGCCTCCACCACGCTCTTATTTGCCGAACGGATTTTTTCAAGTCGAGAATATGAGGAGATGGAGATTTCGATGACGGATGGATGTGTCTCCTCTGCTCATATGCATGTTCCGGTTCGAAACAATGTATGGTTTTGGATATTGCTTGAGAGTTTTGTATGGATGATGTTAAGGTTGGGTATGTTGAGGGTTTTCCGTTTTTATTCGATTGATGATATTTCGGTTGATTTTTTTTTCATGTGTGTAGTAAATATATACTTGTTAAGTTATTCGAAATTTTTATATTTATGTGAATTATTGACTATATTTTATACAGTCGCAGCAAAAATGTTTAGTAGGGAGTGATTCTTATAAAACCTCAATTCAAAAGTTTTATAGATTTATCACTTGTATAATAGTTTTCATAATCGAAATAGAAAAGGTATCAGTTTTTTATTCAATAAAAGATAATCCTGGTCAGTTTTTTCGAGAGTATCGTCTTATTTAATCCTGATGCTTTTGGGGGGAGATTTGAATTTAGGTGTGTAAATGGGCTGAAAAAATTCAAATCTTCTAAAGTCATATGGAATAAGAATCATAGGGTGCAAAAATATTTGAATCATGAAAAATGAAAAAAATCTTGTAAATTCCATCAAAAGAATATTTTTCATGTGAGTTTTTCGGTGGGTAATTCAAATTATCCATCATAATTTTTCACATTTTCAACTAGATCCCATTTTTTTTATATTCTTCAAATTTGATTGTCTGTTGTACTATCAATTTACTTGACAATAATTAAAAAAAATTGAACGAATATTTATTTTTTTAACGTCACCTATAGGATTTTTCACAATTTTCCGTACTGTAAGGCCATCGACCCCACCATACGCCATATACCACGTACGAAAGCTCTCGCGATGACGACCAGCCTATTTTATCTCATTTTGTTTCACCATTTTTTCCCTCCTCTTAACGATATTACGACGTGTACACGGCACCGATCGTTTCGCAGCGTGCGCGATTAGGATGCCTCGTGCTTCTTATATGGCCATCGTGTCAGCGTCATGCCCTTATATGAAGGGCCTCCGACGACGTTTCCTGGCTGCTACTTTCGCGCCTACAAGCCTACGAGATGGTGGAGGAAGTCGGAGGATGGAGACGGATCGAAGATCAAGATGGAGGATGAAGAAAGTCGAAGGAAGGAATATTTGGATAGATCGATCGGGATTGAAGATGAAGAAAGTCGAAGAATGTTGGGATAAATCGGCAGTCGAGATGAAGGATGAAGAAATTCTAAAGGAAGATATGGATAGAATATCAGTATTTTAGATGCAGAAAGACTAAGGGTCGGTCTTTTCACATCTGGTTTGAAATAAAACTACACGTGGTCTTTCGACTACTAACTGTCAAAATCTGGGGGAAAGAGATGCCTGTGTGTATTGTTGAATGTACTGTAGAGTTTCTGTCTCTTTCCGGGGCTGTTTTAACAGCTAGTAGTTGAAAGGACGAAATGATTAGATCGAAAACTAAGATGTTAGATGAAGAAAATCAAAAAAAGAATATTTGGATTAATCAATAATGCAGTAGAATGAAGTTTGTTTGGGAATTGAGTTATGGACAGATTCAAAAAATTCGTAAGGTGAAGACATATTAATTGTAAGCAAATCTATCTTATAAAATAATACCACTAATGTGTGTGTCTGCATATGTTTCTACGTATCTAGTGTGATGCTATGATATTGTACAATTCAATTTTCGATACACATTTACAAGCTAAAAACACAATTTCGTTCATACTACCATTCGAAATCAAACGACATTTTACAACTTTATCCATAACACTTATCATACACATAAATATACTTGCAAATACGAAAGCACTCAAGGATCGATAACTCATTATAGAAAACAAAAATCCTCGAACACAAATTAAAATAGTAATCGGCCCATACGTAAGGCATCTTTATATCGTCTTCGTACACAACACAACATAATACAAGAGAGAACCGGAGGATCACCGAGCAGGAAGGGTTGTCCTCACCGCGAGAGTCCGTTGCCCTTTTAGCCCAGTAAACTCGGTCGCCCGAGGCGCAACTCCTCCATTCAGGTTTGAGCCGGTCTGCTGCTGCTGCTGCTGGTGATGATGATGGTGGTGGTGGAGGACAATCGCCAGCATTGAACCTCGTACAACGGACTGCTGCAGCATCAGCGGCAAACTCGAGCTGGTTGTCTTTCGAGACGATGCTCTTCTCTTGCGCCAAGTTTATAGCGTTATTTTGACTGAATTCGATCGTTTGAATGATTTGTTGCGCGATGAATGTTTTTCGCTTCGGGTTGAATAATTTTCAATTTGTGTTCGATGGTTTTTCTAGAGATATTGAGAGAAAATGATTGAACTTGAATATTATATGATAACTAGCGATCAGCCCGTATAATATATCAACGCTCAGTTTTGGAGCGTTACATGGATATACTCACAGATACACAGATGCACACACAGAATAGTACTATTATATAATTAGATAAATGATTATAATAATCTGATTTGTTTGTCTGTTGTTTGATTCTCGAATCGCATTTTGCAAACTGCAGTAAAATAGGCGCAAATAGTTCAGTAAATAAATCTTACGACTTTTTTCTAACCGGGCGTGCGTCAATATTTTTGTTTGCTGTTTACTCATTTATTTTAATAAATAACAAACTAATTGGCGACATTGTACTGAAATGTAACTTGACTATTAAATTCATTTACAGTTTATTGACTTCTGATCGTTAATACTTTCACAACATATTTCTAAGCTATTATCTTAAACATTAGCGAGTTTTTGCGATAGTTAATAGTTTAATGGGAATAAACTTTCTCTATTTTTCCTGTAATATCATTAAGTCGACAATCATCAACATTGTTAGAAAATATAAGATAAATTAATTCTGATCGACTTAATTTAAAATTACTATGTCTCAAAATTTATTTCTATGTTCGATTAAATGTTAATTATATTGTAATTATTCGATTTCAGCTTGAATACATATTATACAACCATGTCTATTTTATACTGAACAACTGTTCATATGAATCGTTCAATACAACGGTTTATGAAACTGTAACGAAGGTCGAAGGGGATTCACGTTACGAAAAACTCATCATAATAAATGATCACGAATAAGTAAACTCAATTTAAAACAGTTTATTATTTTGATTCGATTCCATTGTTATTTTTTGAATTTTCATTAAATTGTATGAAACTCTAAATTTGAAATGAATTTAAAAATGAAAATTTGATTCAGATTCATTTATTTTCATTTTTTTCACATATAAACAATTGTGAGCTTCGCAAAAATACACATCTGGCTTATAAAAATCTTTCTAAACAATTATCTTGGAAATATCTGAAAACTTCTAAGTTTTAGACCAGAGATGGTGTAAGAGGAACGCTTTTCTTTTCTAGTTAGACTTTAGCTTGAAATTATTGCTTTTCTCACTTTAGATGCGAACACAAGACCAAAAACTAATCTAATACATAACCTTACTTAATACAATCCTGAAATTTGAAGCAAACACCTTTTCAACCTACTCTTTTTCAAATCTTTATCATGTTCCAAGTAGATTTAATAAGAATCGTACAAGATTCTGATCTGATAAGACGAAGATTCTCTTAAAAGACGTTAATGATTCAAATCTACCCAAATCGAAAAATGAACGAAATCCTAACTTAACCCACCTACAATCGTGTCTACGATATCGAATTCAAGCACCCATCGACCATCCAGCATCGGAACCCAATCGGAGCACTTCTTGCCGAGTGAAAGTGGGCAAGACGGTGAAAATGGACAATGAGGCGACGACACTGACCAAGTGAACTTGCCGTGTCGGTGTTGCCGACCTTAGAGGCGAAAGTGAAATGAGACGTCGCACTTATTCAGTACGGAAAGGGTCTTGACCTTCCTGAGAGCCGTTCCGTTCCGAAGGACGTGGCTCTCGGCAAACACTCTTCGTTGTTTTTGTTGTTGTTCGATGTTGTTCCATGTGTTGGATTGTGTGGTTCGAGGGGGTTATTGGGTGTTTGATAAGTGAGCGAATTTTATGTTTTTATGGAATTCTTATTAACAGAAATCTATAGTAGTTACTTTTTTGTGTTAACTTCTTTCGTGAATAACCTAACTTCTTATTATGAGAAGGTTGTCTGTACTTTGCATCCGCTCGGTACCAAACTCAGAGAGGTTTCAACACAATCACAATTCACATATTAAATCATAAAATACAAATCGCATAGTTCTTATTAAACTTTTATGGACTAAGGTACGAGACTCTTTTAATAATACGATTATATGTATTTGGCACGGTTCACATTCTCATTTAAACAACTTGGAGTTTTAATTTCAAAATAAAAGATAAGATCATCTCCATCACTTATATTAAATAATCGATGTTTTTTTTCTTCATATTCTTGTTATTTCATTGAGTAAATATAAAAGGAAATTCTTACATCATAAGACACAATTAAATAATAATACTTCTAACAGAAAAATTCAACTGAAATAAAAAAAAAAGTTAAATTCATCTGTATCTAAATTATGGACTGATTTGATTTTACAATTTAGCATCTGCATTTCAACTGTGATCAGCATATATTTGAATCGATCGATTTAAACAATTAATTTGGTGAATCGTAAACGAGTAGTTCAGATAACGCATAAAGATAAAATAAAACTGATAAAATTTTAAAATTATTGTTGCACGTCTGCAAAATATGATAAGTGTGATTTTAAATAAATATGAGTAGAAATTTGTTGATAAACCTGTTAAATTATAAAATTTCTAATCAACTAATTACATGCTTATTTACTTAATTTTAAAAATATGATAAAATAAAATAAACATTTGATTTTCAACTATAAACAAATTGAATGATAAATTTCAACACATGATGAAACCAATTGCGTTCAAATAATATTTTTTACCATTTTCATCACATCAATTTCACCTTATTTCGAACATTTTACATTAGTTATCAGGTCCAGCAGTACTCACTGATTAAATCAACCAAATTCCCGACACAAATTTTCGACATACGTACGTCATCTATCAATTGAATACACAAAATAATTCATTTTCGACACGTGATCAATACCTTCATTAATGAAATATTCATAGCGTAAAAGCGAAAACGAGATTGGCCCACTTACGATTTCGACTCTTGAATGATCCCTTGGTCCAGTTATCCGATCAAATTAACCGATTCAATCAATCGACACAAAAAAATAAAACGATCTATTTATACGAACGTGGACTACGTGATAGGAGAAGGGTTGATGTGTTCTCAGATATCAATTCAAAGTGAATCGACACGTTCGCAGATTAGGAAAACGGCATGTGCCAGTAATGCGTCTCATCGTCCAGTACACAGGTAAAGCAACGTGTTTTCAGCATAATCCATAAAATTATCTCAAGATAATACAGCCGATTAATTCTGAAATGGTGCAGCGTTGAACCCGATAGTCGAGAGCGTTGATCTTAATCCATTATATTTCAAACGCTTGCAAACAAACAACGCATTCTCGAATAACAAAGAGCGTTTCCATTATTTCGAAATGTTTTCAGTGAACTGATTGACTTATATAAGTCTTCAAAACGATTTTGATAAAAATATCAGAAAATTTTCAAAGACATATCGAATTTATTCAAATGATGCATTTTCTATAGAATAGATTTGAATGAGCGTATAAGCAACTAACCCGTGTTGTTAATATTTCAAATCTTATTCAGAAATTTTCTTGTTTAACATTTCAAATAATCACGTTTCCATAAGATATTTCGTGTTTTTATTAAATCATCAGTTTATATTCGCGTCAATTTCCATAGGGTTCCTTCGTTGAACAGTCGCTGAAATCGAGATCAGGCAGTATCCGTTCGCCGTTTAATAAAACATACGATAAGCAATTCAAAACGTTTTTCCGATCAAATCGGAAACTGAAATTTTCACATGTCAGAATATATAAATCGACAGATGGAGGTTCAAGGTCCGTTTCGTAGACGAATATTATAATCGCTCGAAGATTTTCTTTCGCGAATTTATTTTAGATTTTAAATCAAAAGTACTTTTTTGTAAATACTCAAATGTCATAGTAATAGAATAATTATGAGTTAAATTTGCATCGTATAGAAAAACATTACACAACATTTAAATCCTTTGTTGTAAAATAAACTTCTATTGCGCAATAAATGGACCAGGTTTGAACGAAAAACAAATATGTGCATAATATGCATCGCATATGTATCGATTCAGATTTCTTGCAATGGAAATCAATGAAAACTCGTAAACACAGACGACACGTGTTAACATCTTATAACTCACTCGAAAAACCCAAAAAAAACTATATTTTCATACACGAATAAACTTCTAGAAACTCATAAACGTATTCTAAGCTCACTTTTTGCGAAATATGTTATTATGTTACGCACAATATGGCGATTTTCACCGAAGGAAACATATGGCGGGAAGGATTTGTCAGGACACGCTCTTACAAAAATTAGCCGGCCATCGGTCAAATTTAATCTGCAACCCTTTGTTGGGATACGCTTTCGATCAATGGTCGTTGTCCATTGTAGCCGTTTTTGACATGTCTTTATTTTTCGGCATTTTTACAAAACGGCTAGGATATGCGAGATTTTTTTTCAGCAGGTGAAGCTCGTCTTGTCGCACATCCGCACTTCAGAATAATCCTTTCAATTTCGAACGCTAAATTCACTAGTATCACAATTGAAATGAGTGTATGAATGTACCATTTATATAATTTAAAAGTGATGAAAAAAATATTCGAAAATAAAATGAAAGTCTTTCATGCGGGTTATGTTTAATTTTCGATTTTTTTTAGTTTTTTGTTTTTATTTAAACTTTTTCTTATTTAAAAAAAATATATTTTTTAAATTTTATCAGATATTTTTATTGATTTAATCACAATTATATTTATTTAATAGTATAATATTTCGAATTAATTCATTTAAAAAATGAATAAAAATTAAAAAAGGTGCTATTTTAGTTTTTTTGAGAAAATCCGTACAATCCTAAACGAAATGTGGTAAATCCATATTTAATGAAGTGTTATGGGATAAATCGTCCATTTCGGTTTTGAAGTGTCTTCCTATTTTTTGCCCTCGAGTTAAACATATTCAAATGCAACAATACAACTACGAACTATAATATCATAACTTTTCATTTTAAATAAAATAAATATGTTATATTCATAGAATAAACGAATCGAAACACTTCAAATTCTACAAAGGAAGATCGATAGTAATAAAAAGTTAACTTTAAGATGAGATCATTAAAAGGAGTCGTAAACTTTTCGACTCTACCTGTAATCTTGTACTTTTAACTCGCTCCTGATCGTTTTTTGACCTGCGATATATCGAATGGACAAAATTAATGTTTTTTATATGAATCGATTATATTTTAAAATTATTTATGAACATAAATTTCTATCGCTCTTGTATATTTTTGATTTGCTGAAGTCAACTAGAATTAATTTAATATAAAAGAAACTCTGCAATGTTAATGAATACATAGTATTTTGTTATATTTTAAATTAAGTTTGTTTTTGCATTTATATTGATAAATTCCACATGATCGATCACTATTACAAAATGCGGAAATACCACAATGCAACCCTCAAAGAAAAGTCATCATCGAATAAATTATAATGCCGTAAAAAAATCTTCGAAGCATATTTCATGCGTTTCACGATCGTTATTCTGAAAAATGTACATAATTTATCAAGTGCGATGCGTTTGATGCAATTTCGGAGATGCACTTTCGGAGACCAGCTCATTCCGCAGGCGTTAATATCCCACTGGAGACCTTTTTATGAGGAGACTGGTTTTTTCAACCTTACACCTTAAACTTTTACGATCTCACGAGCTTATCGTTTTTCGAAGCACTTTCCAATCATTTGTCAGAACACTGAAACGAATTTCAATGAAAAAATTAGCTCCGAATTTAAATATTATACTTTTATAAACAACTAGCTTCGGTGACTCAGTATTACTCGAGTCTCTTTAGATTCAAAACTGATTTGGTCAACGATTCAAATTTGATTAATTTATTTTACATTTTTTTATAAAATCTTCACAACAATTCAAAAAATATTTCCATGAATAACAACATTTAACATTTCAAGAGTTATCAAGATTTTTCATTGAACCATTTTAGACTAGGAAGCGCGTGCTACGTGTGATCCTTCCATTATGTCGCACGTACACCACTCATACGTGTGTTATTTCGTTTATTTTTTTTTCATCATAAGTTTGTCCAACCAAGAAAAGGTGTTTCCACAACAATTGACCGACTCTGGTCCTTTACAAGGTGCTGGACACAACAAGGTGGGCGCAACACTTCGATGACCGCTCAATTGTCACGCCACAGCACAGGACTATTGTTGGATGCTCAATAGTCTGCGAAAAACGTTCGTACAAATATGTTTCGCGGGCTATTTGGCAGCCAATTGTCGGAAATAAATGTTACTTTAAACGATTCGATAATGTTGAAATGTGTTTTTTTTTTAATAATAATATTTTATGAACTAAATTAGGTATTTTTCTGTAAAATTTTATGCCTTTATTTTGACTAACTCTCATCTCACAATCGACTCAACAACCAAATCTGATGAAAAAATTAAATAAACACATATCCTAACCCTATATTTAATCTATAAACTGATAGATTTGTCAATGTATAATGTGCCTGTAATGAAATAGGAACGATCCTCATATTATTCTTCATTATCTTTCGAAGTGATAATGAACGATTTGACTGCTGCGAAAATGTAATAAAATGTATGCGAAGATGATTTTTTTTAAATTGTCGTAAATGATTATAATTCTGACATTTTGCATTGTTCTCGAGTGTT
The DNA here is from genome assembly GCA_024721215.1 of Cheumatopsyche charites. Classification (NCBI taxonomy): domain Eukaryota; kingdom Metazoa; phylum Arthropoda; class Insecta; order Trichoptera; family Hydropsychidae; genus Cheumatopsyche; species Cheumatopsyche charites. The sequence continues at coordinate 10,472,120 of CM045585.1, forward strand.
ATCGAATTTCTCATCATTGTTCTGATATTCATTTATGTCGTTTACGAGATTTATTTCGATCAAAATCGCGCTGAAAAAAACTCAAAGCATTGTTTCATAAATCCATTATTTTTCATATGAAAAAAGTTATGAAAATTGAATTAACCATGTTTCTTTTATGTATAAAATCATATCTATATGAAGAAATGTTTTTTTCAAGATCAATTTTCTTTATACCTACAGAGTAAAAATATATTATGGTCTATGATAAAATTATATTTTTTCATATATTTAATCGAAGTGAAATATTATTATGTTATTATTGAATAGTTACTGAAAATATACATCCCTAATCATGCATAAAATATTTACTAGCAAAATCCTATGCATTTCTACGAAAAATTCATTCACCACAACCATAAATCACAAACATACAAATCACTTAATTCCACTAAAAGCCACCATTCACCTGAACACTGAAACCAATTTCCTCACTAATCACACAGATCATGCACAATAAATCATCCAAATCGGTAGCCAGGACGAATCATCTTTATCTCACCGACAACACAGCCTCTGAATGGAGCCTTCGGCGCCAGGAACACACAATGGCGACAACGCACACGAATTTTCGCCGTTTCATCGAACCGTGCGATAAATCGTCGATAAATCGCCGCAAATCCCCGGGGGTACAAAAAGCGGTAGGACGAAAAGGATTCCCTGGAAGGACTTCGATTATTATGAAGACATCAAAGTACCGAAGTTTTTTTTTTTAAGGTGCATGTGACAATCGAATGTTATCGCGTGGACCGCCGTGGAAGACTTGCAATTTTCATAATGTACCATCTAATGCATAAATCGTGGTCGATTTACGACTTTCGAGAATCGATTCTTTCAGACCTACCGGGTTGATCTTTTTTCTGAAATTTTGGTTGTGGTTTTGTATCATTTCAATTAAATCTCATTTTTGATAGGAATTTAATTTAATTATAAAGGTGAAAATATTAATTAATGATCATATGATATATAGTATTCTGATTTAAACAATGAAAAAAAGTTTACTTGGGTTTACTAAAGTGTCAAATAATAAACATACGAAATGATCATTTAAAATAAATTGATAGAATAATCTGTTTTTCGTCAATAAGATTGGTGGGAGCATTTTATCAACGAAGATGAAGGATATTCAATGATTTTTCCTAAGAAAGATTAATTCTACAAGATAAATGTCTAATTGACAATACAATACGAAGGGTAAATGAAAACCATAATTGTGACTTATCGAAATTACATTCCCAGACATACTTTCTTTACTAGATCTTATTTAGAGATAGAATTGAAAACATTGAAAAATAAGTCTAATTTTTAAGAGGACTTATTTATGAAAAAAAAACCATATAAAAACATAATTTCTAACACAAATCCTGTCACATTCGACATTCGAGCAGATTTGCTGACCACACATACTCGATTATAATAGATCCATCGCTTCGTCTAACAAAACTCCGATTTTTTTCCCCAAAACGCTCCTTGAATGAACCTATTCACGACTCGCCGAACCATTGTCGACGACTCGCAGAATCCTCAAGGGATCCGCTCCGAACTTCGGACTCGGTCACTCCTCTGCATGCTTCGGAGACTTTTGTGGCGAAATTCACGATTGTCGAATTGAATTGAATTGCGCAAATGGTAGTCGTAGGCAATCGGGCCTGTATTGAGTCGGGCTCACGAAGCTAATGGCCTTTGTTACCGAAGATGGTCACCGACCTCTCCTCAGGCCACGGTTAGTGTAGGTCAGCTCTCTGCTGCCGTTTGCCGTTGCTGTTGCTGTTGCTGTTACTACTGGTATCGATTATTATTCATCTGATTCAATTTTTGATTAGACTTCCGAAGAAAGTTTGTAAATTTATGCCATATTCATTAGATAAAATTCAGGCGCGTGTGTTCTATCCGCTTAATACTGCATAAATTTAACTTAAATGGTCCTAAAACCTGATTTTATTTAACCTAACATAAAAAATACAAAAATCTAGCATAAATAATAACTCAACCTAACATAACATGATCATATGATGAAATAGTGCACAAGTACCAAAATCATAATAACATCATGTTTCTATAACTTATGAATTGTTAACAGATACGTTAAAGGGTTGTCTATTGAATTTATTGTATTTAACGGTTTATTGCGGAATTTATACGTAAAAGCTTTTAAATATATCTTTGACAACTGTTTTAGATGTTAGAACATAATTTAATGCTTATGTAGCGGTTACAGTTTCCGCTAAGCAACTATTCTGGTCTAGTTGATAATAGTAGGCCTGGTATTGAATAGAACGTATAATAATACAAGATGGACGGAGAATAATTTCATTGTAATGAACTTAATATGAAAATAACACCATATATAAGTATATTCATTCAGTGAACAAGTGTACATTATATCTTAACTGAATAAGAAATATATTCGGATATCATATCGAATTTTCATCAAACACACTATTAAAACATTTCTAATATAAATTGTAAAAATGACAAAGCCTCTAACTGATCTCACGAGAAATCTAATTATTTTTTTATAATAGTTTTCTGCTTCAAGTTAATTAACATTCATTTCAAGACAATTATCTCAAAAATGGATAAATGCAGTCCCTTGTCGCAAATATGGGTGACTATGAATTTAATATTCTCATAATGTTCCAAAGATCAATTTCAACCTAAAAACCATGAATTTCGTGAAAAAATACAAATTAAAATCAGTCACAGAGCGTATAAAACGACTTTTCGAATGAGAAAATTAATTTTCCATGAAAATCCCATATCAACGAACACTGAAAAGTCATCACGCACCAACATGCATCAATTCGTTCACATATGAAATCCACCAATACCGAATTGAGAATCTCATTTTCACTCATCCTCCTTTACACAGAACCTGATTTTCCTAAAACACCAACTACACAGTGTACTAGCACCACTAATATTGAACTCTAGATGGAAAACTCGCGTCCACTGTGGCGCATACACGTGCCACGCCGAGTGGGAGTGACTCGCGAAATTCCCCAACAAAGAAAAGCGAGTTGCCGGGCGGAAGGCCCGAGTGCGAGACCAGTGTCTCGGAAAAGAGACGAGGCTCTCGTCTCTTGCCAAGGAGGAGAGTCACGCCGAAAAAGCCCGAGCTGAAAGATGAGATGTGGCGGAAGGCGATATATACAGGCGGTCACCATCTCGGCTGGGTCAATGATCTTGCGCTCTCTCGATTCTCTCTCTTGCCTCGCTGGGAACAGATCCGTCCGATCTAGTCCGGATCATATGTTCGAAGATATAATACAATGTGGCCAGCGGTTCTCAATCTGATACATACTCGCGATCAGCACGTTGAATATATCAACGCAGTTTCGGAGCGTTACACCGGACACACAGAGAGAAACACGCACACATACTCACATACATAATAGCGCTATTATACATATATAATAGTTAGATGTAGTTTTGGAGCGTTACATCGGACACACAGACAGATACACACACACACACACACATATAGAATAGTGCTATTATATAGTTAGATTTTGGTGCGTTACACCGGACACAGACAGATACACACATTCACAAACAGAATAGTGCTATTATATAGTTAGATGTGGACTGTGGTTCTCAGTTTGATGTACTACCGATCAGCCCGTTGAATATATCAATACGATTTTGGAGCGTTACATGGATACACATAGACACAGGCTCACACACAGAATAGCGCTATTATATAGTTAAATGTCGTCTGAAGATGCCGAGAGGTTCGAGTGGCGGTTTTGCCGAAATTAAGTTATGTACAGGAATTGCTTCTCATATATTTGGTGATAAAAATATATACGAATTCGAAACATGTGCCAAGATATGTCATCAAATCACTCGTTCTCCTTCTAATACATGTAGGTACATGCTCAATTTTGAGCGTGCTTTTCTCGAAATCACTATCCATATTCATTCAATTTTTTTATACTTTTAGATTTTTGGCAATATTAATTTACGACTTCGAGTCCCCAAGTCAGAGCCCTGTTTTTTTCCCTCCCTTAATGAGGGTCTTTTATATTTGATCATAGTTTCGATATTGCTGAAGATTCACATTAACTGTCCAAAAGCACATCGAAACATCCTACCAATACTTATTTCAATATTTATATTTCCTTTAGACTTTAGACAAATTAAGATTTGCATTGTTATGAGAGAATCTTCTAGATTTTTTCTTGAAAATGCAGTCACTCAGATACAATACAATTCGATAACGTAACACTTCTGTCAATTCCCATCGAACTGTTACCACTCGGAAATATACATACAACGAATCGACATCCGCATACTGTTCGAACGGATCTTTTTTCGAACCTGCACAATTGAATGCAACACAATTCGATCTGAAAAGCGGTTTCAGGAAGCAGATCGAGCTGCACGCGAAAAAATGCATCGTTTCCTCGTTTCGTGAAAATCGAACGTCTCTCGGGCGCGGGTCATTAACCGTCTTTGGACGAGTTTGCCTTTGCGAGTCTTTCTTTGCCTTTCCGCATGCTACGCTGTCGTTTTGCATTTTTTTTTTCTTCTTCATCTCTCGAACATTTCGAAGATATTGTAAGAAATTCATAATACACGACAGCAGGGTCGAATCCAGGCGTCTACGTTGAAATTTTTATGTTTTTGCTTTTGGTTGTTGGAAAAAAATTGAATTAAAAGTCTCAAATTTTCTAATTATGTGCATATCTAATAAATTTGTCTATTGACACATCTATGTTAGAGTCGCAATTGTAACAACACAATTATTATAAAGATTGTATAAAATAGCAGTAGATAATATACCTACATAGTGTATGCTTCTCATGACTTTATTCGAGCTAGGTGCGCGTATATATAAAAAAAAAATACGATCTCATTATTCGTATAGAATTATAGAATTTATTAAGTCAACTTGGAATGAAATTTTATTAATTTTTTAAAAATTAAATTTTGATTCGTCTCTGTTCGAAGAGAGAAATTTGCATCGTTGAACTGTAGAATTCAATGCTGACTTGGACGTTGACACTTATCGTTAGTTGATTGAAATTTCGAAAATTTTACAGATTCTTCATTTGAAGATAGTATGAATACATTTTTTTTAATACTGGCTATTGAATATTTATATCTGAAATGCATAAAAGTTGTATTCACCGATTTAACTATTCGATTCCTCGATCCCAAATTTCTAAACATTGTAAAAAAATATGAATATTCAATCTGTGTTTTTCTTTGATTTTTAGAAATTTCTATGATTTGTATCGGAAGAAAATAATTTCTATTTGAACTATCGGCAATTTAAAGTCACGTGTGTATGAATTTTCTCACGTGCAGAATCAATCATTTGACTTTTTTCCATCCGAGAGCAAGGTCTATCGGAACAGTTAACGGCTCTTACCAAGAAACAAAAACAAAAGTCGCAGAATAACTGTTCGGCGAAATTAGACACACGATCGAAAGAAATTCTGGTCGGAACTTTCACCATTTTTGCTTTAGAAATTGAACTTTTTTTCTCTCACACTTGTAGCCTCGAGTCGAATATCTTCTACAACGCGGCTTCGGAACGAGCGCATCCGTTATTCGCGAAACGGCAACTTTTGAACCGCATAACGGCGATCGTTAAGATCGTTAAAGAACCATTCGAATCCGAAAGACAATCGTTTTTATTCTCGCGCGATAAAATTTTCGGGTCGTTCTAGATTTTCGCAATTTCTCAGAACGTATAGTGGGCGACTGCGGTCTCAATTTCTTTTCTTTTGAAACTCGAAAATATAGCGCAGATTCAAAATCCGATTTGTGACTCATTCGAATGTGCGAGATTCGAAATGTATGCCAGTTCGAAAGGTGAATGTATCTCGCGGTCCGTAGAAAAATCAAAAATCCCTTCGTTATAAAACGGCGATGGTCTATTTGAGTTCGTGGATTTTCTCTTATTTTGATCTGAATTTTAAATTATGAAACCTTTTAGTGACTAAAGTGAATGAGCAATAATGGAAAAACACGTTGACACCAAACGTGAATGATTCTAAGAATTGTTTAGAACTGTTTTTAATATGAGAACTTTACTTCGAATTTAAATTATATACCTACTTCACTCAAAATATTCTTAGAATATAGGTAAAAGACATTAAAGCTATATATTTCCCATCTAAATACATTAAAGATTTTAAACAACAAATATTTTATACCTATTTAAATCTGAAACTGTATTTTAATTTCAAAATAGATAATCAAGAAAAATAATTTTCCGTGAAATTCACGTTGAGTAGTAGGTACTAATCATCTATCCCTACACATAAACTAATTTTTATTACTTAGGTTGATACAATCCTATTAAAGGTATTAAAAATTGTCGGTTTAATGATAAATAAAATATTCAAAAAAATAACCCTCATTTATCCATATAATAAATAACATAATATTCACGGATTTTCCGATAGACGATGCAAATTTTCTTTTCAGAAAATTTTCAAAAATGAAACTCACACGTCAACTTTTCCTTTCCGGTTAAAAAGTGTTATGTAGAAGCGCATACCCGACAACCATCTGTCCGATTGCGAAACTGCTAAATTGCTCACAAATTACGTGTTCGGAGCGATTCCATGAAACGTATACGGGTTAGTTTCGAGGAAGGTCTATCTAGTACGAAAAAAAAAATGGATAAATTATCCACTCGGTTACGGATGAGCTATGATTCGCCTACTTTCTTGACCTTCTTGCACGCATTTCGGTTGTGCACCGATCGACGTCATCAGTATGAGGAAAAAGCGTCGGAAAGATATCGAAAGTCATCGTCCTTAACGGGAACTTGAATTAGGACAGTAAGACAGTAAGTTAGCTTCCACTTTTTTAACGATCGGAATGTTAGGTGTTGGATCTCGTTAGCGTTTTTCGCGTTAATATCATTTTTCATCCTCGTGTCAATACTAATTTATTTTAGCAACATCTAATATACAAATCAATATTATACATATTAGACGTTGTTGAATATCATTTAACAATCTTCATTCAAATATTACGTCGAATCAACAATAGGTATTCAATATTAAAATATTCACTATCAAAATATATTTTTAGTGTTAAATATAACATATCAAATTATTGACGCACATAAACTACTTTCCAATACGTTTGCTCAAAAAATAATCATTCTAGACATTTCTAATGGAATCGAGACTAGGTTCCATAGTACATAGTTCAATATCACCGCACTTTCACACCGCAGACTAACTGCGCAGTTTCGTGCATATAAACGAATAAATTGATCACCTTTATACTATCAATTCTCTACATAAAGTGTACAACCGACTTTACAGTTACAAAGCGACGTTCCCTTATAACTTAGCACCACAATAAAATTAATATACGAGAATCATTATTGTGGATTCGATCAGGTTTTCCTGGCGTAAGTATAATACAATTACCGATAATCTGATACCGCATGATTCATAATGACATTCATATTTCATGGTGAAAACTAGAATCGATATTGATGCTGTAGGTTCAGATGTCTCGCGGTTTTCGGAACGATCTATCCAAAGTTCAACGGCCCTCATTAGTGAGTGTAAAAGCTTCAACTTGAAATATAAATTTTGCTCATTTCAGGGTCGTACGTCCAATGAAATTACAGATCCGGCGATGGTACATAGTTAATTGCACTTAGAAAGGCAACGCTGATCAATGCGGAAATGAAAGCAAACTTCCCACACGCTTAGAATCACTTCGCATCACACGTATGCATTTATTCGTTCGGATATATATTGTAGTTTTTTTTAGATACGACTTTCTCGAAGACAACAAAAAGACTGCATTTTATTTGGCTATGCACAAAATGTACGTTGACCCGGCGATTTCGAATTGGCGCCACGAGCAAAAAATAATGGTCACTTTCGTGATTAGATTCGGTTTTGAAAGTTGCAAGTTGAAAGTCGTCGGATGTAATTGTGATAAAAAAATATATAAACGCGTATTTGATGTATTAATTTGAGAGAAATTTTATTGATGATGTGTCATTTTGATTATTCGCTGCGATATGGACGCACGGTTAAGCGCGAAACCCATTTATTAAAACTTCTTATTATTTCTTCATGTGTCGTTTTCTAATCAATTTAATTTTATATTCATGTACTACTCTATACATCACTCGTTAATATATTTTCACAAATATTATTTATATATAAATCTGAATACCGGTATTCTATAAAATTTTCTCGTTGAAAACTATCTGGAAAATCAAGATCAACTAAAACCTCTACCTTGACTTAACGTGTAAATTATAAACATTACTATTTTATTATAAAAAACTTAAATGCTTGTAGAATATACAATCAACTCAACATACAACAAAATAGGTTAGATTGGGTTACATTTTTAGCTAGATTAGTTTAGATCGAATTTCGTGATAATAATTTCCTCGGCATGTACCAAAATTTGATGTCGAATTTCGAATGTCACACGTACTACAGAAGTTTTTGCTACAGAAAATCATGCTAAAGGGAAAATAACTGTACCAACTTATTATCAATCTAATATCAAGCAACTAGAAGATCGATCTTATGCGAATAACACCGCGTGACCGTCGTCGTCTTGCGATCTAAGCTTCCTAGAAAGGCCAATTTCTCCGAGACTAGTTTCTGCTTAGTTTACCAGTTCCACCGAGCCGGAATAGACTTAGACGCTGGCAAACTGGCTTAGCATCCACTCTTGCGGCCAATGTTTCCATTATATGCGCTCCTCGGGTTCTACAGTCGAGCGATATTCGCATTCGAAAGTTCGCTGCTCGAAATGGCGGCGGGGTCGACTCTCTCTTCGTTGTAGGAGAATGCGATGTCAATGGCTTAGGTCAAATTTCTAAGTCGATCGGATTGAAATTTGTACCGGTTTGCATTGGGAGTGTGTCGTGGTTTGAAAAATATTTCTGTTTCGAATGTTTATAGATTCGATTGATTGACGATATAATAAGCCTCTAATTTTGCAAAAAATACGTACTTATACATTTTGGAAACTTCTCTTCTTAAAAAAATATTTTCCAGGTCGATATAACATCCCTAAGTTTGTCTACTTTATCATTCGCACAAATTTCAAAAACTATTTTCTTGCAAAAATAGAGATTTTCCACCTAAGTACAGGTAGTGGAAATGGTGATTTATGGCAACATTGTATCGTGCGTACTTAATCTCGCTGTTTGTATGTGTAATTACACGGTAAATTATCGAACACATTATTCTATTTTCTCCAAATTAATCGTGCACTGATAATTATGATTTTATTGTGGAAAAACGGGAAATTTCCGCATGTGCGTATACATATATTGAGAATTCGTAATCATAAACACAGGAAATTCACACGTGAAGCAGATAGCGTGCGTGAATTTAGTATTACTAAATTAACTATACGATTTATCGATAAAAATCTACTATATGGGAATCATAATTCATATAAACCTATTTAAGAAAATTCACAATAATATACAATTATTTATTAAAGGAAAATCTTTTGATTATTTAAAATTACTGAGTATTTTCTTAGCAATAATATCATCCAATAATACTGCGTACTTATGTTTATTCAAATTTTTAGTTACCAATGAATAATATTTTCTACGCAAAAGAGTATTTCTAATTATTTTGAAATCATCTAATTAGTGTCATTTACGATCGAATTTATTGCCAGTTCTAGAGTACGGAGTAGTAAACAGCAGGAACAAATGATAAGTACATACATACATAGGTACACTTAAGCTATAGACAGACACTCAAATAAATTAGCACATTAGTACGAATAAACATAAGAATAAATTCAATCGTCCTGAAAACACAAAATATAAATACAAAACATACTGATCAACCGATGCCTGCATTTACTGGTCATCACATCACGTATTCACCACGGTGCACACAGTGGGTGTTCGCCGATCGACGAGTGCCACTTTTACGACTCCCTCGAACTAGGAAGGCTCGTTGGGTCATTCGTTCACTAGACTCTCTCGCACACAATAAAACTCGCCAGGATATTCTGTTTTATATACGTTTTAGTATATAGTGTGTGTGTGTTGCAGTATGCGAGTTGCTTTCCTTTTCCTGGCGTTTCGATTTCGACGGAATGCATTTTGTGCGTCGAGTCGAATGCAGTATTTTTTACGATGTGCTCTAGCATATAAATCATAAAATAAAATATAAAATCATACTCTAGTATGTATGATTCTAATCTGCTAAATAAAAATGATATATCTATTCTTATTTGTTGATTTTTATAGATTTTTTAATACAAATTGATTACATTATTTTTCTGAAAGATTTTTCTTTCATAGGAGGTGAAAGATATTATCATTCGTGACAAAATCATTGAAAATGAAAATTAACGAAAAATATTGGCTTCGAATCGATTCAATATGACTTAAATCGAATGATTTATAAAAATAGCAATTCAAACAGTGATATGTTATGAAGATGTTTCTAATTTTCATTGTCAACACAAGTAAATGTATCACGATTTCTCTAATATAATAATTCAACTTTATGCAAAACGTCAATTCAACTGGATAACTTTGAAGCTCATGACCTCCTTCCTGAATCCTATTTATAATATTATTGTCGACAACAAATTCTAAGAAATTCATTATTATGCAGAATCGATTGTAAATCTGAAAATTTCTTCGGAAACGCTGAATAATTTAATTTCAATACAAAGTTGCAACAAACTCACTATTCTATTATTGTAGGTACAACGAATGTAAAACTTTGTGTTTTGATTGAAATTTGATTAAATTGATAAATTAATATGATATGAAATGTTTAATACACATGTGCGATTTAATTTGAACAACACTCAACTTTATTTGATCAAACATAAAACGTAATAATAACATTGCCGAAACTTAACACGAAAAAATTTAAACCACAACTTAATTTAATCTCAAATCTAATTTACATTATTTAATTTGAAGCATTGAGCATCACACAGATGTAATAGCACATAAATACCAAAATACTTTAACTTAAAATTGAAAAACACTTTCTTTAAAACACTGATCGAAACTAAAAACACACAAACATCTATTCCGAATTCAACACTTTTACTCAAACAAATAAAACTCAACTACCAAAAAAAAAAAAAAAAAACTCAACAAGACAAGAAAAAAATCACACAAATTAAAACGAAAATAGCAACTTTCGACATAAACAAAAGCGCGAATATTAGAAAAAGAGATAACGAGCTGTAAAAATTAGCATGCGAATCGCGGGCGTCGTTAATTGTCGCGGTTTCGTCTCGTCTTTGGTTCGGAAGTCGATGACGATCGCCAACGCTAATGTCTTATTCAAATAAGTGTCAACTTTTGACCCAAATAAAGGACAAATACGTGGTTCGAATGCCGAACCGGCCACTGTCAAGGCGTCGACGACGACTCGTTTTGCCACTCGCGTGCTTTTCCTATGAAAATCGCATATTATGCTGTTGCGTAGAGGAAAATTTTTAGGTTGTTTTTTTTTGTGTATGGTGCAATATGTTTTTTTAGTGTTGAAATTGTGTATTGAATCATTTCAGATGTAAATTTATATTTTTAAGTGAATACGAATCGATACTGATTAATATACAAGTTTTTTTTTCTAACAAATCATCAATAAAAATTATTCTTATCTACTTCGAGGGAAGCCCACTATCTATTCTAAGAAATTTATTATTCTTATCGAAGAAATTAAAATATTAATACGGAATATTTGAATTTAATTCTTGATTAAAAATTAAAAATCTTATTTAATTCTATGACTCTTATGGAACGAAATTCAATAGCCTATACATGTATATATTGAATTTATAATTGAGTTTCTTTATTGACATTCAATGGATATACTCAATATAATAGATTGGTATAATATACTTCAAGAGCAAATACAAAATTTTGATATTTATTTAAAGAACATTTGAGTTTAATTTCTAGTTTATCTTTTTTTTTAAGAAGAAATCATAAATATAAGTCAGTATCGGTACATATTCACAGAAGAATATAAATTCTCTACGTAAAATGGCATCGGTAAATTATCAAAAGCTGAGACATTTCCGTAATCGGCCGAATTCTGTAACTGGTTTTATCTTATCCAGAGATTACCAACATGAGTTTCGCGATATTCTAAGACGCTTACAAAAGAAATAATTTATTCATAAATCTTTACATGCAAATCAGACAATCTTTGATTAGTCACATAATATTGTCCTTTGGCTTCTTGAGTCCTTGTTGACAGGTTCAATTAGTTCACCTTTACACTTAATGTACGTGTAATGAATCTCATAACTTCGTGATTTTTCCAGATAATAACACATAAGTAACCAATCACTCACGTCTCTTCAAAAGTTACACTGCAAGTTGCATAAATGGACACTTCCTTACAGTTTCAAGTCAATTACACAATATAAAAAATCCACTAATCGATATAAAAGGTTGCAAACCTCTAACATGATAATACCAGTTACGTCGAAGAGTCAAAAAGTCAAAAAGTTAAACGCGTAGCATTGCGCGTTCGAGTACCGTTCGTCGGCTAACAAAAACGAACCATTAAAGAGCCGACGTGGTGCAAAAAGCAACTGTGCCACAGGGTCAACAACACACCGAGACCAAGGCTCCACGCAAAGGTCATCGATCACTTGAACTTGAGAGCGAAGCACACTCGGAAAACGATGAAAAGTCCACCATCTATTGTCTGAAAATGCTGCTTAACGGTACCGAAGTCGAGCGGCTGAAGTGAGAAAGATCGCGTGGAGAAAATGCCTCTCGAAAGTGGTACGAAATTAACAACGCAAATAACCACCGTCGACGAAAACAATGCGTTCTAGATGCTTGGAAATTGTCTTGGAAAAGTGTCTAGATGCTGAGATGAGTTTATGCGGATGTGCTGTCTTATGGTTGGGTTTTATTGTTGTGTTATTGTTGCTGAAGTAAGAGCGGAATGATGAGTTTTAATAGTTCTTGGTAAAGCTTTCACAATTTCTATTTATCATTGGAAATTTTAGTGGTACTGTGAATTTTGTGACTCATAAATTTTCATAGCTGTGCAATATTTATAGATTGAGTTTCACTCGAGTCTCAATATATCTACTCGAAGATTTGTTTTCCTGGGAAAATTTTCTTGGCTTCAACATGGATAACAATATGTTTGTTAGAAATAATACAAAATCAGAAAATAACAACATAATTGCATTCAAAACCTGAAAACCATTTGAAAATAATTAAATTCTATAAAATTCTATTAAAAAAATAATATTCAATTTGAATTTTCATATTATATTATAATATTAATTTCGAACGAAAATATTTCCTTGAATAGAAAGTTCAACTGAACAAAAAAATCACATTGCTGAAAAAGTCACATTTCAAAAGAAAAATATACAAAATTAACACTCAAAAAAATACAATGTGTCACGGAAAAAAAGCACAAATATGCCAAACGAATCATGCAAATGTCGCACAAATCGCCAAAAAATTAAGCGGGTCATCGTCTGATTGAAACGTCCAACAAGAAAATATGACACCTTCTTTCTGTCAATATTGACAGGACGAGCAAAAAATATCTATGTCATTTTTTCGTCGTCGATCTCAACGAGATGACGCAACTCCTCAATGTTTGCGCGACCCCGATTCCTTTTACAAGACGTTCATATGTGTTTAATACGTTTTTTCTCCCATTTCGCCAAAGTTGGTTATTTAAATACAAATCTGTGTGTCGTTTTTTTTATCCGAAAAACGAAAAAATCTAGTCGGACGAGAAAATAAACGTCTCTTTTGGGGCCAAACGGTCAAAATGATTATGCTCGCGCTAAGGAGTGTGTTTATACGTTTGATTTGTTCGCGCATATAATGAAGTTTGTGTTTACGTTTGCTTTTCTGTGTGGGACGGAGCTTTCGGTCAATTCAGTCAAAGTGTGGGTCGCGTTTGCTGTCGACGAGGTGCTTTTGTGCGGATATTGAATGGAGGAAAAGTTTAATTCAGAAAGAAATAATTTTTATTTCAAGATATGGCCATAATGTTGATTTGATGTAAAGCATATTGAGAAGTGTGAATTTATGATTTTTATAGTGTGGAATAGTATATCGATACGATATTTAAATTATTATGTTATTTTCTTTTAATTGTTTCGGTTAGATTGAACTGCGTTTTATATAAAGCCATATTAGGTTATGTTTAGTGTCGATGATCTGCTCCTCAAGTAGCGTTTGTAAAACACTGAAATTGAAATTGTCCTTGCAACGATAATGTTCTTTTCTATATTATATATTTCAAATATTATTTAAAATCGGACAATTTATATGCTTATTATCTCAATTGATATAAATATGATAAGTTAACATACATTTTCAACAGACTATTACCTAATTCGTATTCATGCGAACACATATCATAAATTATCGGCCACAAAAGGCATACATAGGTACATCAGGCACATAAGATAAGGTATATGTATACATAAGCTATAAACAATTAAAGTAAAACTACTCATCAATTAATAACCAAATTGAATAATACAAAATTTAGATATCGAACAAGCATCAGAAAAAAAGAACCCGAATCACAAACGTCACAGCACAAACGATCATCATAGTGAGACAAAATCATGAACTACTGACGCATACAATTCAATATCAAGTCGATAATTACATTTATTAAGATAACTAGTCGAAAATGGTACTAAATATTAATATTATATCGAAGTTTGAGAGGCAATGGCTTGGCAGGATAATGTTGCAGGACGGGCGCTAATAAACTACTCGCCGGGCATATCGTGACCCACTTAGCCGGGCCTTCCGCATACCCGAGACAAGACACCAACGCAGGGGTGTACTTTTCGATTCGTTCCTCTCATTGTGCCTCTCTTGTGTTCCTTCTAAATTATAATATGTTTATAGGATGTTCGTTTTGAATATAAAAAATGAAATAAGCCATTCGAATATTGTGTTTACGGTTGGTAGATTTGTATTGTCGTTCGAGGCTTCGGTGTTAGAGTTGTGCATATGTAAATATTTATTATACCTACTCCTATTACTTTTTTATTAGATTTTTTGAAAAATAAAATGTATTAAAGCTTAATTTGGAATATTCCAATAATTCAAAGAATAGTTTTACTTTATTTAGCTTTTTCTAATTGAAAATGTGTGTTTATGACAACATATGAAAATCTGAATAAGCGACGCTACATCTTTATCGAATCAGCGATTTTCCTCTCTTTTTACCTTCTAATATGTTGTTTTGAACCTCCTACAGTATTTACATATATGAGTAAAAATTAATAATAGAGTATCTAGCTGTCTATATACTATATTTCCTCGAACGATTCTTTTAATTTTTACAGAAATATTTCATACATATGTATCTAACAACGGTTCACTATCAACGTAAACTTCATAAATTTTAAAGCAACATGGAGCTACAACATTAAGTGCCGATCTTTTCATTTACCTCGACTAAACTATATACTAAAATTAGCCAGTGACTTTTTGTTTTTAGAGTTCAGCGCAGTGAACTCTTAAGCACACCTTGACAACTATCAATCTCAATAAGAAAAAAACACTGACTAAATTTTAATAATAGTTTTAAAGCCTTTAATAATTTATTATGAAATCACATCCAAATGACTCCTATACAATTTAAAATTAATTCAAAAAATCCAACCCTGATCATCAGCCCATCGAAGGAGTGCGTGCGCAGAATCGCCGAAAAAAAAACTCGTATTTTCGCCCGCGAGAGGACGAGGTGGGAGTGTGCGACAACTCTTCGGGCCATCATCATCGTCGTCGTTTAAATTCAATATGCCTCCTCTATATCGAAAGGTTTTAGCGATTTCGAGTGCGTCGAACTTTCGGGCCGACCTATATACGAGGGCGCATTGTGATGCGAGGCGCGAAGGATGCGCGAAAATCCGACTCTGAATATGAGATTGGGAATAAAAAAGAACGGTTTTTTTTCGATCTTTTGTCTTATATGTATATGAGGAGTCTAGAAGCCTAAAGGTATAAGTGGATAAAGATGGATGGGTAAACTAAAAACACCCTCATCTTTAGATTTCAAAGGTATCTTAATCGATACGAATTGGTATGATGATTTTTCACTAAGACATTTGCTCTATATTTAGGAAATTAATATTCCGTTTTCTAATCATCAAACAAATCGTTTTGTATGAATCTCATTTTTTTTCTTTATGGCTTTCTCATGATTCGCTCGTGTGCTCTTATACCTCTTGGCATTTGGGGTCCTCGTATATATTCGAGTGTTATTCGAGTCGTCGGACTGGTTGTTGACCGTTCAGGACTTTCAGGATGCGATCGGATTGAGTAACGGGCTGTCCTACTTAGCGGTCTCAAGGTTCAAAGGGAAAATCTCATGGGAAATTATTTTTTTTCTCAGAAGGCTTCGTGAGGGTTTTGCATTTTGAGTTTCCTCGTTTGCTTTTGTCGAAATGATCGTTGAAAGGAGCTTTTGAATATGACATGTTACATTCAAAAGCCATCAGCTTGAGTCCATTTAAGCTTCAGTGGATATTTTGCAGCAATTATTTTTATGAAAAATGAATTGCACTCTAAATTATTTTGATATAAAATGAAATTAACGCATGTTTTCTAAGTTTTAATTTTATAATAATACAATATAAAAGTATCAGTAATACCACAGTTTTTCTTTCCATCACAAATTTTCCATTAATGGGCCCGTATCCACTCATACCACACGATCGAACAACCTCAAGCATTAGTGTATGCGTTAGAGAACATTATGTGTTCAAATAAGACTAAAATATATGATTCCGTTATATTGAAATAAATACTTTTTGACCCACATACGTTTGTGCACGTAACGTGTAGGTGAGCAGAGTTCGCTAGATGTGCCATTGGCCGCACTAGTACAAAAACGTTTTTCCGGACAAATTTCATATATTCGATTCGTTTAACATCTAATTTTGGTTTCTCCGATGATTTAATATTTCGTCTGTCTACCTATGAACGTCACGGTCAAGTTGTCTGAAAAAAATCGATAACCCTTAAATGACTTTACGATTCATATCATTCACATATCTCTATCTTTATAATTCAATATAATAAAATTTTAAAATATGTAATTACATTCAATAAATTTGACCAATGAAGTTGTATTTACTTATTTTTTAATGTTTTATATACTTTTTGGCTGTTCTATAGGTTTTTTTTTTATTTAACAGGTTGTTTATGGTTAATTTAGTCGAGCTAAGTTTATTCAACGAAGTTCGATATACGTTTATGCAATCTGCTAACAATATACAATGCTTAAATCACATCTTATATCATGAATTTTGCTTAAATCTTCTATTCTGAAACGTTATACAATATGCATTCGAAATCTTCAACGAATAGCGAATCAGCATAATCAAACGGTATAGTTAATATTAACAGAGTTTCTCCATACATATAAAACGAATTCATAAATGCAACAAGTTTAAAACAACAATATGCAGATTCAAGAAAAATAATCTTACATGTTTGAACTATTTTATTTATTTAAAATCAGCATTAGATACACTCAAGCTGCATTATAACGTTTCGTTATATCACAGCATCAAATATGTATAAACTAGAAAATCTAATTCCAATTACAAATATCAAGTTTTGCAAACAATTTATCTAACATGTTTTTTCAAAAATAATACCTATTTTGAATATAAAATTCGATACGCTTTCAAAAATTTTTATAAAAATAAAATCCAATGAAAAAATATTTTCCGAATTTCATATTCGGAAAACACGAACATACACTGTGATGATATGCTAATTTATATGCATAAAACTGATATTTTTAAAAAAACATACTATTATCGCTAATCTGTGTTTCTTATCTGATTCTATATTATTGTCAAAACTGAATATTCGAAAATCCCACACATTTACGAACTGAAAACATTGTCTATTAACCTTTGTGTACAATACTATGCCTTTGTTCTTCCATCTTCATTTGATGAATATGGTCACACACAAATATACCAAAAATCAACATCCAACTGATCGATCGCTGAAAACATTCTGTTCGTCCAAAATAAAATATTCAAATATTTATCGATCCCATTCGAATATTTAAGCTGATCGAGATAAATGACGACAACAAAAGTTCTCATTGACTTTTTACCTTTGTGTACAATAATATGCCTTTGTACGTCCTTCTTCATTTGACGACTATGGTCATACACAAATATACCGAAAATTAACACCCAACTAGACGATAGCTGATAACAATCTATTAGTCAAAAAGAAAATGTACAAATATTTATCGATCTCATTCGAATATTTAAGCCGATCGAGATAAACGACGACGACAAAACTCCTCAAGAGAACCCACAAGAGCCAAAGTCATCGGACACGTTACATAATTAAGAGTACCGGTTCTCGGCATTGAACCGCGAGGGTTATTGTGATCCGGCCCTCAAATTGGGTCAACCGTTAGTTGGCGACCCTTTCGACCCACGCGAAACCTTACTGCAAAATATTCTTTTGGATGTGTGCTTGCGAGTCTCACGTGAACGTACATTAAGATTTTTAAGACGGGCGTGTCGAGAAAAGTGGCTGTATGATGGTGTTTTGATGATAGATTTTGGTTAATTGAGGATGTTATGGATTTATGTGGGTATGTGAAAGATTTTACAAAAAGAAAGGATTTATTAATGTATTGAAAAGTTTGGTTTTGATGGCATTGTCAGTTTCAAGATCAGTACTTAGGATTTTCTAAAAAACAATATTTTCAAACAAATTGGAAGTCATTTGTTATTAATTGGTTCATTTATTTTTGTAAAATTAATTCAAAAGCAAAAACATATGTACATGATTAAAAATAGTCAGTTTTATTTTGTAGAAATTATTAATTTAAACTTGAGTATTTAATAAAAATAATGATCGTGTTCGTTTACGATTTCATGCAAATTTTGGAGATGTTTTTCTCTCTCCATTATATAATTCTCAATGAAAAATTGCAAATATATACCTCTTACGTATTAAATTATCCTAAATATCAATCGGATATCCATCGAGTCCTTCGAATTTAACGATAATTCATGAATGAAATGTAAAAATACGTATTTTTTCACTATAGTAATAAATGAAATGTATTTAGATCGAATATTTCAATACATTTTATGACCTAACATCAACACTCTTCTGCTTTCTCATATGACAATTATAAATTATGTAACATCGACTTGTAAATCGATCTAGATCCAATGATCCAACTCATTATACACATGCCACTTACATTATACATCAATTTATCTTAAAAATGTCTGCCACTTCGAACATTTAACTGGAACAGTACTAAATTGAATAATGAATAAATACGTTCGCAGATCACGTTCTCGATATGCAAATAGACACTGATTAGAATAAACTTCGTCCCTTTAACGAGTCGAAAAAAATTACGAGATTTTGTTTACCACGTATTAAAAGCTCATAAATTAATCAGAGACGAGAGAGTGAATCAAAACAGTCGAATTTGCATACTTCGAATTCGGGACAAACACGAGAAACTCTAAATTTTCACATTAGAATTAACCGCATCTCATTCTTCAACAGTACTAAGTCCTTAAGGTCATCGTATTGCAACAAAGTAAAGCCTACATCCAATTATTCGATTGGAAAAGCCTTCGGGTCGTGAGGGGTCAGCTCGCATTGCTTTCCCATGGTGTTAACTAGGGTTTGTACGAAAATCAAAATATGACCCATTGTCGAATCTCAATATTTTCAAAATACTGGTCGAAAGACATTTTCGAAAATTAACATTCAAAATTTTCAAAAAAAGAATCATACTTTGAAATCATAATCGATATTTGAAAAAAAAATCTCTAGAATCTAATTCTGTTGTTTTTTTAAACATTTGAACAAATTTTTCATACTATGCTCAAATTTTTGTTTTCGTCTTCTTTGTTCATTCATAAAGAATTTCAGGTTATTTTCAAATATATTTTTTTATATATTTCGAAAATTGTTGAAAGTAAATGTCGGTTTTGATTTGAATTGACTGTTGAATTTGACTTTGCTGGAAACTGACATTTTCATGTGGTTTTTCAAGCCCTAAAGTTTTACCACAAGAAGTCGATATGCGGATCTGAAAATGGTATCGAAGTGACGAATTTTCTCGGAAAATCTTTAATCAATGGAAAATCTATTAAATAAGGAATGGCAAAATGGCGTGGGCTAAATCCTGTTCCGGTGTGATGTCAAAAGCAATCAGCGTCAGAAGGAAGTCGACAAATGGAATTATGCCATGCATATAAATTTCGAATACGTTCTCGTAATTCAGCTAAAGCGGATTTATTGCTCGATATATTTATATTATGTTAATAATAAATGCTAGAATTACATCATTGGCGACGTATAAACGTGGATGTTTTCTGTTCTCGAAGGAACCTATGTATATAAATCCTTATTCTATTCTAGGTCGATATTCTGATTTATCGCCGACGATAAATTATTCGATTAAAAAAATTATAAAATTAAAATTTAATAAATCATAGAAACATCGCGCGTTTGAAAAGCGTGAAATTTTAACAATCATTATTATTGAAAATAGTAATGGAATAAATAACCTTTACAACTAGTAATAGATAGCAACATTGTTACAACAATACAACTGAATTACGGCCGACAAAAGGTTTCCTACGTCTAATTTAAAATATATGACTTTATTTTATTGCCGCTCTATGGTGGATAGTTGAAGAAACTCGAATAGGATTGAATTATTTACATTAGATACATTGCAGTTGAGTCGTATATCATTCGGTATGCAATTTGATAAGTCATTTATTACGTACAGGGTTGAAGCAGTAATTTCAAATGAAAATTTTGCTATTATTCATCAGTAAGGTTTCTTCAGAATTTTTATCGAATCAACATTCAAACTCTAACGTTCGATCACTTGAATGATTGATTTCGTAGAAATGCGACTAGAATATCATCAGAAACCGCTGTCTTTTACCAGCTTCATCGATATCACTAAAAATGGCATTGTACCGACCATCTTTCATAGCAACACAGTGTTCCTAGTTCTTGTACCACGACAAAATCACCTCCCAGGAACACGCATGAACCGTTTCGAACACGACCGAGAACTCCTTGTAAGGGACTAAAACCGTTGCACGTAAGAAACTATAATATAAAATATGTTAGAGCGAACTAAGGTTACCGACTAAACGACAATCGATTCCCAGTACTCGCTTAACTTCCTCATCCCTTGTATTTTTTTCAAATCCCACTACGGAATGAATGGTTATCTCAATGAATACAAAAGCTGCAATTGTATGTAAAAGAGTGTATCCAAATAATTAATTCAAAAATAGAGCATCCAAAAATTAATCTTAAAATGAATTTCATTTTATCGGAAACGAGACAGAGAAGAAAATTTGCTAGATACTATTTGCTTGGAAAAACTCATACGAATAATGACTAAACGTCTTTTATTTCAATATCAATATTCTAATCTTTAGTTTTAATCAGTTTCTCAAATTGTCCTATATTTTGTTAATTTGATCTTTAGTTTGAAAAATCTTTGAGTTTTTATCATTTTCAAAGACATTAGTTATTTCCCGTTTCAAGAGCTAATGAATATAATAAGATTTCATATCATGTATTATGATCTATGAAAGAAAAATCCTAACCCCTTTTTCTCTTCCATAAGTTCATTGTTTTATAAATATAATAATGTACATAATTGATGATGTATTATAAAACATATCATCAGCAAAACATTTAATCAAATCAAACCGGAACTAACACTTAACCTAATATGAAAAATAAATGTAACCTAACATTTAAAGAGTCATGCCATTGATCTACTCCAACAACTATCCAAATCAATTTTAGATTGAACCTAATTTCCTCTAAAACAAAAGTAACAACCTACCGCCAAATAACTTCATATGAGCAAAATAATAAAACACTTCATCTTATTTTCACAAAACTCTATATGACGACTTAATCTCACAAAGGACACAACTGACCTTTGTAAAAATGGTTCTTTACACATATGATACAGAACCATTTGCTACACATGACTTTATTTCAATAAAAATGGTCACTTGAGCCCTCTGTGAAACTCAGTCATCTTATATGAGCTACAATCGACTTCAACGAGCTAAGAAACAAAAATTCGGGGATTCTCTCAATTCTCGATCCGATCTTCATACATTTGTATACCGAAGTCGGGTCTTGCGCGAATAACAGGACACATGCCGTTCGAGCCGCGTGCGTGCGTCGGTTACGGTATTTTTTTTCTCATTCCATTTTGACACATCGGTTACGTAGTTCTTGCGGAGAACACCTTTGACGGATCGATCATATGGGAGGGCCGTTATTGCCATGTCGCGATTTTCCGGTTCTCGAATCGTGCTCGTAATTTCAAGCCCTTCCTTGTGCGCTTCGAGGTCTCTCAGGTCACAGATGGAAATTGTTAAATACTCGTTGCGAGTGGACGACTTGGATTCACGATGGTATGAAATCGTGTTGAAGGAATAATATGATTTCTTGTAAGAGTGGCATTTTTCTGATGAAAATGTTCATTGCTGAAAATTTTGTATATGCATTTAGGTTGCACTAAAATTTCCCTCTGAGAACTCATGAATTAAATTTCGTTCAATCAAATTTGCTACCTAGCAGCTTAAAGCTTTCTTTCTCCATGATAGGAATTTTCATGCATCTCGTAATTTATGTTCGACATGACTTCAAAGTTTTGTTTATTTACCCATTTGGGCAACTAAATTTGAATCTCTCTCCAAAAATATAGAGATTCAATTGTAAATCATATCTCTGGGAAGATTAGATATGACCGTTTCGTATTGAAAAAAATAATCGATTCCTTTTTACATTTAAATTAAGGAATTAACAAATACAAAACCGATGAGATATTTGTATTTTGGCTCTTACAGAATTGAGCAGATGTAAACCTTTACAATAAAATAAATACGCAATATAAAATATCAAATACATATAAAACAGTTTCATTTGTTTTATTCTGTTATGTGAAAAAAGTTTAACGATTATTAGTTAAGATACAAATACATATAAATATGAAATGTATGATTTGTGCATCATTTGTTTAAATTATGCTTAAGGGATGTCTACTTCAACTATTTTAATATTTATTTAAACGTAAAATTTTCATGTAACCTGTTTGAAAAATTATTCAAGATTTTCAATATGCTTACGTGATAATATTCAATAATATTATATCTTCCGCATAAGAATCTTTTATGTGAAATAATGGGAATATTTGCAATAAAATAACACATTATGGAAATCAGAGGACATTGGCATATATTTCTAAATATATTCAGTAATGATAAACTATATTTACAAACCGGTCTAAGTGGCTTCTGTGTAAAAAAAAATATTATTTAAATATTCGACGTGACGCTGTAACGGTAACAGAGTGCGTATCCAGTTACTCGCATGTAATTTGAATTAATATCAAAATAATCGATTATGTGCATAATTTATGAATTTATCAAAAAAAGACTCATATAAAAGTTTTTCTTGAAAGGAAAATGCACACGACTTAATTCGCCAATTTTAACAAAACTTCTCAGAAATGCACATATCGTAAGCACGTAAGTAAGTAAGATGTATTTAAGAGTATATAAAATAATAATATCGCTATTACAAATATGCCTTTGACAAAAAACTTTTACTGGTGATTAATTGAAAATTAACGTGTCATATTTTCATTCATCATAAATATTTCATATCTACACTTACCCTTTATTTCTACCAATATTCATTAAAAAATATAGTCCATATAATAAGCACCCCTTTTGAACCAAAAAAACCTATTTTTATTCTAGTTGGATTCTAACTAGTAATACTGTTGCCTTTCCTGCTCAAATGCTTTTATCTAGAGAGGCAATAATTTCTAATCGGAAAAACGAAAAGAGTTCTCTTATTGTTAGATAATTCATCCCCATGCACTCTCCTCGAACTTTTCAAATATGTTCAACTACTTAACAATGTATCAACATATTCTCCTGTAAATTTTGATATCTATCGATAACTATTGGTAACAATTGAAAACTCAGTCCATCATAATTCGAACCGATAATTTCCCCAAATCAGACTCCAATCAGAATCCAACAAGCCGAAACAAAAAACCGAATCTATTCATAGCCCGATCGGCACATTTCATTGAATAAACCCGCCGCTAATTGAACGATTCCGATTCACCGATCGGCGGCGATCGCTTCATTGACATACAAATCGAATCCAGCAATCGTCTAATTGCCATTCAATCGAGGCACGGAGCACAAAAAACACTTACTGAAATAAATACACGGAAAAAAATCCGCAGTCCGAAAGGTATTCGACTCCGAATGTAGGTTGAGGAGTCATCGCACTTGAGAGTTCTAAGTCGACTCCGTGACTCATGAGTGGTACATACGCTGCACGCTTACTCCGGATTCGAACCGAAAAAAATTTGAATCCGGTGGATGCGAAAAAAATAAACGACCGACGATACCGCAACTTTTGACGTATGGTCTCTTTAAAATTGTACGTGTGTGTTGAGAATGTGATGTTGAAGAAAAAAATCGCTCTTGGTAACAGTTCGGCGTGTGACCCGATGTCGTTTCCGCCGCGTCTTGTAGCGAAGCTTTTTCTAGAAAGCTCTTTGAGTAGTGTGATTTTGGATTTTTATATAATGATTTATTCGATTAAATTTATTTTTTGGAAAATTTTCGATTGAATATTTATTTTGAATTCAAAATTGATTATTACTTATTGAATTGCTCGAAGAGCAAGTTATGTCGTTCAAAGAGGTCTGTGCAATATTTTGGTTCACAGCTGCTGTGTTGAAAAGTTCGAATACTTCAAATTAAAAAATCAATAAAATTATTCAAATTTTTCTGAATAAATAAAAATAAATCAAGTATTTTGTAATTCGTTATTATGTTAAAATATAATAAATTTTAAGTAAGTCAAAATTTACATGAGTTCTGAAAAAAATATTACCTCAACTAAAAATCGTATATCTACAGAAGAAAAGTTTGGACTATTTTTAGTTTTAAGATTTATCTATGCCTAAAATTGACAATGATAAAGAACATAAACTGCTGATTAGACTATACTCTATGAATTAGACTGGTATTTAACAATTTAAATATCGACCCTAAATTGAGTTTTGATATCAATGAACGAAAATTAATAATATATGTATTTATAGAAACAAGTATTGCTACCCAATTATTTATTTATTTATTTTTCAATAAATCACACACTTTAAAATAAAGTAGAACCACTTGTCTAGAACCTTCTAAGAGTAATACCAGTGCAGGAAATAAATTTTTGAATATGATATCTAAATCAAATCAATTCAACTCTCAATTTTTTTCTTATTTTTCTAATTCAAATCAAATCATTCATTTTTTTATTATAACTAAATAACCAACCCTATCTTAATCAATATAATAAAATCATAAAATCTTAAATATCAAAACCATGCGACACTTGAACATAAAAACAAGCAAGCAGCTCTTACGCAAAGGAACAATCGGGTTAAGCCCAGTTCACGGTTAAGGTCGTCCCTTTGTTTCTTGGGCAATAACGTTACGTTACGTTACGTTACGTCGTAACGTTGCCGTTACGCCGTAGAGCCGATGCGAGTTGAGAAGGTGTTAAAGTGGAGCGATCGATTTATTGGCCGAAGGGGTCAACGGTTGTAACACTTAACGGGCCGTTGCGTCATCGTTAAGGACGCGCAATCGGACAGGGGTGCACTCCGATGCGTTAATTTTGATAAAAAAATATTTTTTTCAAATAATATTATAGTCACAATTATATATTGAGCCTTTATGCGTATGTTTTGAACTACTTTGCTACAATTCTCATTAAATCTACTTGGAATATGATGCAGTCTGAAGAAAGTTTTTCATCCCATGTCCTTGGTTCAAATTAGGGATTTGACGTAATCACGGATATCTTGAAAAAATGAAATAATTATTTCTGTATTTCAAATTATCAAGGCTAGTTAAGCATAAAGTCTACGTTGTTTTTGAAATCTACATTTAATCCAGAATATAATTGACGACTGAATTTCACAAAGGGCATAAGTGACAGAAAATGGTTCCATATATGATACAGAACCATTTTCTGTACTTAACTCAATATCGATAAAAAAGGTCACTTGTGCCCTTTGTGAAATTCAATTGTCAATTAATAAGTTACCATGTATTCATGTGTATCTTCAAAAACGTTAAGATGACCTTATGCTTCACTGAAATTCACACTCATTCTAAACAGAAATCAAAATGTTTTTTTATTGTCGATGTATTTTCTAATTAGAGTATACGAGCAATGATAATATTGCAAATTATATAAAATCATTCAATATGTGCCAACCCTATTTTATTGTATCATTCACTCGAAGTTTCTAGATTTAAATCATAGATGACGCCAGATTAAGGGCTGATTTCTCAATTTAAAAATTTTCATAAATCAATTTCATTCGAATCAATAACATTCATTCTAGAAGCAACCGTAAGATTTGTGAAAGTAGATACACTTTCATTTTACTTCATATCGAAATGAAATTCGAAATGCGCACATTCATCAATGAAAATAATTCATGATGCAATCGAACGAAGGAAATTCAACTGTTATCACAGAAAAACCCATTACGATACGAAACTAATGATTACCATTAAATTTGATAGTCGCACGAATCGCAGATAAATGATTCAACTATAAAACAAACTAAAATCATATGAAAATTTGGAAACCCACGAATTTCAAAATACCCAAACATACGAAAATTTCAACTAATACGAACAGTCATATTCGACTGTGACGAATCATCCCCAATTTTTTCAACCCCCATTCTAACAAGTTCCTGTCGATTTTCATACACAAATAATAGGGAAGCAATAGATGTTATACCGATTTCAACATCTTCAGACTACTGGACCATAAATAACGGTCTCGTCCCAGGTAAATAAACAATGCATCACTTGTCCAGAACGGTATATATTTTTTTCTTCCCAAAAGCCTGATGATTTAACGGTCCTGCGGGGTAAACAAAAAATACAGTTATCGATACAGGTAAGTGCACGTCTCTAATTTTTTGAAGGCTCTTATTGTGTGTTTTCTGGTATTTATTATTGTATTGAGGGTTTCATTCAAGGATTCTGTCATTTTCGGCACATTTTTATTTTCACGAAGACGTAATACAGTTAAAGTGGGTTCGGTAATATTTCGAATTATGTGCATACAAATTTGTTTGTGAATTCGTAAGAATAATACGTTAGCATTCGATCTACTTGATTTCTTTGAAAATTATAACATTATATCATTTTATTCGAGTAAAAGTTGATCCTAGATAATAAATTCTCGATCCTAGACGATAAATGCATAATCCTAGAAAAAATAAGCTTGATCCTAGATAATTTGAGTCGCACGCTGAAATTCGCAAGAAACAATCATAAAAATGGGCAGGAAAAAAAGGAAAAGTACTGTGCATTTATGATTCCTTTCACCTAAATGGTAATCCTTTGACTATGGTCTCGCTATCTTCTATTCCAGGATAATGGTAGTAAAATTTATGGCTTCTTTCTAGTCTCGAGGGAGAATCTTTTCTCCCGTGGCTACTGTCCTGTGGGAAAGTAATAGAAGGCAATCATCACTCTCAAAGGGTTGTAAAAGGCTCTCGTTTTTGTGTTATTCTCATACAACACTTTCTTATGTTGGCTTTTTCACATCCCCGACTCTGGATATATTGTAATGAAACTGCATGCACAATCGGCATTCCACGTAGATTTCTCTTTTATTTAGAAAAGGCTTTGGAGCGGTTGACACTTCGTACGTCATTCGTTTCGAATAATTTGGCAAGAATGTAAATTTATGTGTATGTTTATAATGCGCTTTGTCGGTTAAATTTTGTGAAATCTGTATTGCATGTTTAACATTGTTGTGAAAATTCGTTTTAGAAGTCACACCTATAGGTACGATTTGTAATAATATGGACAAAATTGAAGTCACTATATGTATTATTTTTTATTGATTGAAAAAAATAACAATAATCCATATAATCATATATGATGTCTAAATTAGTAGTAGCAGCACTGAACTTATTATAATTGAAAGGACGCATTTTAAATATTCATTTTCTAATTTGTGATTTTCTCAATCTATATTTTTTAATTATATAAATTTATTTCATACCCACATTTGTATGTATGTACAAATATTATAAAAACTAGTGACTAGGGCACGATTCAATTTTTCCAACGCTAGACAAATATTGACAGCAATCTATGCACTTTTGCAGCTTTATTGACAACTACACAGTCAACGTATTTGAATTCTAAAATACTATTCCCAAATAGCCGCATTATTCATCGAGAGGGTTGTGAATTTTCCTCAAACTTTTCCGACACTGCACAGTATTGAGATCGTGTTATGCGCATGCGCAGCTTGCCCCGCTACACACCAAGTAAGTATATTATTATAATTTTGTCAGTATTACTGTGGTTTGTCAATATTAAAATATAGCGTGTCAGTATAAAATATATATTAAACAGTAAGTATCCACCGATCAGTATACTAGTTCTCTGTATTAATATTAAATTGTAAGTATTTATATTAAAATGTAAGTATTAATGATAAAATGTAAGTGTTTATATCAAATCGTAAGTATTTGGAGCAATACCTAACCTAACGTTTTTTGGTTTTTTTGCTAGAGAAGGGAAAAATCTTCCAAAGATCTAGCTGCCCTGAACTTAACCTAGCACAAATACTTACATACAATTCAATATGAATACTTAAAATTTAATATTTTTAATTGGAAATAAATATTGTTATACTTACAATTAAGTTAATAAAATACTTACAAAAATCGACTAAAACACTTCCCAAATATTTTTTTATATAGCCATAATCCGCACTTCCACAATACATACGCATCATCAGCAATTAAAAAAGCGCCCAAATCATCGAAAGGGTTGCGAATTTTCCACCGAATTTTCCGACGCCCGCTCTCGTACGAAACCACTCATTGCGCATGCGCACCGTCCCCCCACCACCTCTCGAGATGCGCGCGCGCATTTAAACCGCGTCGGCGTCGCGCCGCCGCACTGCCGCTCGGTCCGTTCGCGCAACAGCACGTGCCGTTCACAATCGCGCGCTTCCCCCCACACCATGAACCCGGAAACGCTCGATCCCACCGGCCTCTACTGAACGCCGCTCTGACGCTACGACACGCGCAACGCACAATCCTAAAATACTGCATTGAAGATGGACGGCCTCGATCCCACCGGGCTGTACTGTGCGTCGGACGCCGAATCGCTCGACCCGACCGGCCTGTACTGATAGCGCTCACGATGCCCAACAACAACAACAGGTTCAAGTGCTTGGCGATGCGAGGCAGCAGCGAGACCTCGTCGTGCAGGAAGAGGAGAGCTGGATCAGCTGTTGGCGCGATCAGCTGACCGGTTCGACGATCCGAGCCAGCTAGAGAGCTCTTGGCTGCCGCAGCCGTTTGTGACCTCACGAGGTGAGTACACTCTCCACGCTCGAGGCGAGAAGGACTTTTTGTCGAGGTGTCCCCACGTTCTGTCTCCACAGTCGTAGGCTTCATTTTTATTCGGCTTCTGATCAAGTCTGTCCAATTTTAGGGGTCAATTTTGAGTCGAATCTGTCTGTTCATATAAGCTCGGTTTAAAGCTCATGTTAAGCACCTCGAAAATGTATTGCTTGTTCGAAATTGGTTGAGCAGTCACTTTTCGTAGTTATTTTGCTTCAAATTCTCGTCATGTTCTGTGTAGGTAGTTTTTCATAGTGAAATTATTTTAGAGATCTGTGACAATTTCGAGCTACTTTATGTATGAAATTCTCATTAAATCTATTAGAACTCAATATCAGTGCAGAATTGAAACGAAATGCTTCGAAAAGATATTTGTTCTGAATCATAATTTAAATTATCCTAAAATTTCTTCAAAAATCACCTTATCGAATAACTTTTATTTGTTGCTCATAATCAAATAGTTTAAATCAAAATCATCTTATTACAACTTCCGAAATAACTAAAACAAATCGGCTCGCAAAACCAATAACATCAGATATTAAAATTAAACTCAATCGATAACAATTCAATTCATCTGCTAAAAATAATTACTCCGATCGAAATTAACTTATTCGAAATTATTTAATAAAATTAAATTCGATCTCGATTCGTTTCATCCACACATAAATCACCATTCCAGTCGAACTCAACCCGTTCGAAGTTCGAATTCAATTAGGATAAGTTAGCTTGAAGATTTCAGTGTTAATTTTAGGGGTTTTTTTAGTGGTTCAGGGTGCTTTTCGGGTTTGTTGAACTCCGTTGGATAGATTCGCGTGTTTCGGTCGGGTTTGTTGAACTCGCTGGCTAGGTGTCTTCAGATCGGTTTGCGTACGCTTCAGTGTGCCGATTGATTGTATGCTCGATTTGACTGATAATCTTTTAGCTGGTCGAGACGTTGTGCGATTGGATGTTCGAATCGTTGTATGAACTCTGATATGAGTCGTTCAGTGCACAACTTGATCGACTCCATAAAACCTTAAGTCGAGAAATGCTTTGAAACGCGTTCGATGTGTTTTTTATAATTCTCGTGATAATTCAATTTATTCGAAATTGGAAACATACAATTGCATCTATATATATGTAACGAATGAAGTCAGTTCAAATTAGAGTACAGAGTTAATTGAAATGAATGATTTTTTATTCAGTTATCAAACGAATATTGTCATCTGATGATAGTTATTTTCATTATTCACACACTAAAATCTATAACTATTCCAAGTGCTTTGACATTTATATCATTTTTTAAAATTAATCATTGTATGCACTGAACGACTCATGTCTAGATCGATGCATCCTACGATAGTTCGTTGTACTCTCTAAACAGTGTTGTTAAATTCATGTATGAAATATACAATTTCGATTGTTAAAACTTGGTGTTTTTTCGAGTAAAATTCGGTGTCTTGTTGTATTTGCGTGTTTCTTTAAAGTTTGTTGAACTTGACGTTGTACGATAGCATAATCTAAACTCGATCCGTGTGCGTTTCAGCCGTCGACTTTCAGACGAGTTTATTGAACTTTATACGTATTCATTTTTCAACTGAAATGCATCATACACAAATATTTATATTTTTATCTAATCGAAAATAGACGATATAAAATTCGTATTGAGACATAAAAATTCTTATTAGATTCTGGTTAGAATATCCATATACTTCAAAAATGCCGCCTCTAAAATTACAACAATAAAGGTACATGCAGACAATCGAACCCGATGCATTTATTGCGATTCATCGATTGCGTGCAACGATTAACATACCGACACGCGAACGCCGAATATAACACGACAACACCTTTCCACAAACCGAAAAATAAACACTGCATTTTTGTATCTTCCGAAAATAATATTTGGACGTTCTTACGAATGTTTATCGTTCGATCTAATTTTGTTTTGAAAAAAAAATCTAATTTGTAATGTTACATTGTAATTGTGTTGGTTTGTTGTTGTCGTTAAATTGTAATTGTAGGTTGATTGTTTTAATTGTGTTATTAGTTTTGGCTCAAATAGAGATTGAAAAGATTATACATATTTTTGTTGAAAGGTTTGTTATGTGTATCAATCGGTTGTATTATGATCGAAATATTTCGTCGAACTTGATCTTGAAATCGAAATGAAAAATTATCGTCAATCACTCTTATACAATACTGCAAATTGATCAATTAATTGTTGCGTTTATTCTAATCGATAAATTGATTATATTTGATCATAAAGCGATTCGATATACATTTGATAAATGAGACTGTAATATCATCATTAATCAATTAGAAAAGTTTAATTGTTCTAGACTTATTTCAATGCTTCATCGATTCATTTGATAGAGGTCAAAATTAATAATATTTTAATTCATTAAACAAATTTCAATGCATATATCAAATTTAATCAAAATTCTATTAATTCTAACAATAAACTATTATAAGTAACACATTGATGATAATATTAATCAAAATCTATTCATTTAATTTACGACTGAATTTTATCATTCGATCGATCGATATCCGCTCTCCTTATCATTTGTAAATTAACAATTAAAAAAAAACTCAATATAATTAATTTAACTTCTATAAAATACAATAATCTATACAAAACATCGATGACAATATAAATCAAATTAACATAATTCGATCTCAAATAAATATTTGCTTCGAATTGATCAATTTCTCTCATAAACGTCCTAGAATCATAACAGAGGCTCTCTTCATCATGATTTATGTCATATTCGTGATTTTGATTTTTCAAAAAATCTTATTATCAGACTCCAATCGATCGACTTAAGACTTCGGCTTTTTTCACGAAAAAGACTTATCACTTTCTTGTTTGCCATTTTTCCACAGATCTTAATATTAGACCAATCGATCCACTCAAGATTCAGCTTCTTTCACATGAAAGAATCACTTTCTCGATCGATATTTCACGAACCTCACCATCGAATCGTCAACCCAAACCCTTCAATTTCCCATACGAACGTCCTAGAATCGCAACATCGCAACTCGGCTCATTACGTCCGATTGCATATTCGTGATCGCGATTTTTTTCAGCGTCGGTTTGGCCCGAGAGAAGAGTCGATCTGGCGCCTCGGGGATGCCGCGGTCAACGGCCCTGCGTTGTGCTGTTGCTGTTGGCGTTGCCGTTGCCGTTTGTCGGTCGTTGCTGTTGTCGGTCTCCGCTCACAAGAAGCCGCTTATCTCCGGAGGAACGACGCTTAGATAAGCGCGCTGCGCATAGGGGGTATGCCCTTTCCGATGCGAAAGCGATGACGAGACTTTGTGCGGTCGAGGTCGACGATTTCGATGTGTGACTTTGTATGGGCTTGAGGGCGTCGATTTTATTGAGTGAGACTTTGTATGTTTGAGGTTCTCGATTTTGGTGAATCTTATCGTTAGCTGAAATGTAGTTTTTGTATAGTTGTGACTATTAATTAGTTTAAAAAAATGAGTTTTTCATTTGATTCGTGAGAAATTTGGAGTCAATGTTCAGTATGTTACTCTTATAGTCTACTGTTGAACCACATATCAGAGCTGTAGATTATTATGACTCTTAATATCTCGCGATTCATCGAGAATTGCATTTTCTCATTTGACTTTTATTAATCTTTACGTATGTTACATTTCTATTAAGTTTCATCAAAATCAGGGAATCGGTGAAAATTATGTGTGTAATCGTTGGTGATTAACGAGTTTGTGTTGTTTCAACGCGTTGCATCATTCGGTCGAATTGTCATTTAACTGAATTTCTAATATTTAGGCTAATCGTTATTAATAGTTCAATTAGGGATTAAAATTTCTATTCGTATATTGCACATTGCTAGAAACTAGTCTTGTCCCTAATAATCCAGAAAGAATAATCATCCTAGACAAATAGTTAATGAAAAATAATTATTTGCATATAATAAATCTTAACATTCTGAAAATTTCATTATTTTTGTTTATCACGAATGATTACATCATATCATTGATTAAATTATAGTAACAGATGATACGATTTTTTTAACCAACATTAATATGTGCACATTTAATTTACAAAACCAATATTTTTTATTCAAAATTAATTTTAATAAAAAATCGATTAATTAAATCGATAAATAGAATCACTTTCATTAATCAAAAAACAAATATATACAAAAAATCGTCACCTAGTTTCATTGAGATACTATTCCATGAGAGATGAATCAACTGAAAAATCATTAATAAAAAATTACACGTGCCCGTTAAGAGATACATATAATCAATCTTATAGGCGGGGTAATCGAAACCTTGAATAGCTAATATTCAGTTCTAGGTCATAATCGGTGTTTCGATAGTGTTTTCCGCGTCGCCTTAATGTTGTATTTGTACAAAAAAAGCACGACCTTCCGCGTCTGAAAGATAGAACTTTTTTCGATCGAAAGATCGCTAATAACAAATAAAAAATTGAAATGAGCAGTGCACGCGTGCTCGAGCGATCCCTCATTTGCAACACATTTAGATTACGATCTCGTTTCTGTTATCAGATCTCATTTTTTTACACCCGGCCGCAATTAAAGCGGAATAATTATATTTGAATAGGTGTTAATGTTGCTGCATATTTTCCGCTGTGAAATTCTCGTTTTGTTAGAAAAAATAATTAATTATATCGCGCTTCTTATACGTGTGCGAAACGATGGAGTTCGAATGTCAGATGCACTTATAAAATGACAATGTCGAAAAAATTGCAAAATGCGTTTCATGGCTAGCAACTTTTGATCGCGAGGCAGATTTTCGAACATGCAAATGTCGACTGCCAATTATCGTTTAGACGTACATTGTTGTTGCGGTGATGTTGCATCTGATGTTCGCCGGTTGTATAAGTTTTTGAGTAATGAAATTTTTCCTATTTCGGTATTATATAAATGCGGAAATGTTGCCGGTTACATGGCATTAATCTTTCCGATTATCTCGATCGTAATTAATCGCGAACGATTAGAATGAAAGCGGACGTATTTATAGCGCAATTCTGTTCTATAATAAAATGCCTCTATGTTGGATTGCATTCACGATTAACATCCAAGTTTTAGACTGTTCGAACATCATAGTCGTCTGTTTAAAATATATTTTAACATTTAACTCTAAGCATGAAATTATTAGGTCAAAATATCGAACCAAACTAAGACGTTAATGATGTATATTTTTAAAACTGCTCACATCAAACTGAGTTCCAAAATAGAAGTTCCACAATACAAAACGTTCTACAATACCAGCCATTAACAACCTTTTTATTGATAGCTAGCAGTATATGATCCATAAGCCACAATAAACCCAGACTAGCACAAACGTATTGAAACTCAAACCATCGACCTGAACTCAAAAATGCACCCCCAAATTCAGCTGAAAACGTCTAAAAATCTCATCAAACACCTAAAAATCTCTCGATATCGAATCGAATAGCTCTCGACATCGCTCGTTCGTTCGCTCGCTCGCCATGGAGCGTTTTGGCCGCTTTTTATGGCGAACGACTTGGGTCAACGATCTCGGGGGCCCGGCCACGACTCCGCCGCAATTGTTCGGCAATATAATAATATATTATGCGTGTAATGTGTATGTGTGTGATATGCAACTTCGCGATAGAGCCGGGGGCGCGCCCCCGGGGGCCCCGGGTCGAGGGTCACGCCCGGAGCACCCCCCTATAGGCCTCCGTTCGAGTTTTCTTTTGAGATTGATTGATTGAGGTTATATGATGATTTGATCGATTTGGTGTGTGTAGATCCAATCTATAGGAATATTTATTTATGTCGACTATAAACTTTTTAGTCACAGATAATATTCCTATTATGCTTTATTTATAGATTTTTAATAATACATGTTTTTCATATGAAAAATTTAAGTAGATTTATAAATATATACTTGTAATATTTATGCAATTTTTTCATGATACTTTGCAAATCAAAATATTGTAAGCATATGTAGGTTTCACGCTTAACCTTTCGATCATATCTTTTAAAATCAAATCTCCTTTCAAAGGCTTTCTATTAATTTTCATTTCTAATATTAGATATGATTAAAAATGAATCGATCTATGAATCATTATGTATAATTTTCGAGTGTTAAAATTAAAAATAGATGCATTAAAATTTCAGCCACTTACGACTCCATAAACGCACCATAAACTAAATTAATAGCATACATCAAATATTATTGTTTGTTCAGCGGATAAATATCGTTTTATATCTGAGGTCGGAGATAAAATAGAGATTTATAGATGCGTTAGATGTTTTAATAATGCGCAAAAAAACCAACCATAAAACATATAAATATTCCCAAACATTTGACCAATCCTGTTTTCTTTTTGTGTACACACAAAGGCACGGGCGTATGCAATGTAGGCATGTGTGTAAGTCGATAACCGAAGCTTAATCTTAAAATTCGATAAAGGTAAAAACTAGTTGTGTCATCCAGCAAGCGATGTGTTTATATATGTAAATATTGTATCCATTACACGCCGGACAAAAAATAAAAACCCCAATCGAATCGGGTTTTGATCCTAAACGTGCTTTATAGAACATTGGCGCGTTTAAAGTCCATCATTAAACGATACAAAATATACATTAGATATGAATACGAAATCAACGTGAGTCACTCGATGCACGCGAGCGAAATTTTTCACCATTATCCAAAATGGAAATGAAATTATCTTGAATCAAAGTCAATATATGCGCTTATTTTCGTTCTGTCCGCCCATACGACCTGCCGCATGAATATTCAAACGATCGAACGTATTTATAGAAAATTCATAAATATTAATACGTGGAACGACGCTGCGGACGTCTCATTTGCCATTTTTTTCAATATTTCAAAAAAAATGCACACAGCAACCCGAAGGGAGGACTGAACGTATATTTCCGTTTCCGCGATCCGCTTATACGTGTCAAGAAACTCAAGTAATGAGCTGAAAATTGTTATTCAAACACGTCACATTTTCAGAGATTCTTCGATCTGTGCGAAATATTCGACCTTGAGATACACTTTCGCATATAAACATAAAATTTTTGACTGCACATTTTTTTATATAGAAAGTTTTTCCGAGGCGATTACGAAACAATACGTAATGGCCTATTACGTGTGTATGTGCATCGAAAAATATGTAGATTCGGGTAAAGAATTCCGCTTCGGCTAGGAATCATAAATGTACACACATAAGTGAGAAACTCGCAGCGCTAGGTGCCATTGCTCTTGGGTGTGCTAATTTGCATTCAACTCAAGACGATGTTTGGGCGAACGAATGCTGACCCGATTTGCGTACGAACTCGAAAAATACACACTTTTCATTCGAAAATATATGAAAATCGAATTTTATACATCCTGCAGTTTATATAAATACACTATTTTCAATCATAACAATGATAAATCGAAGCGAATTCGATCCGATATTCATTAGAGTCGTTTCGGAAAATCTTAGATTTTCAACTCGAATCGTTGGAATTGTGAAGTGAAAAAAATTTTCTCGTCACGCTCGATACAATTCGAGCCACGCGTCTTCGAAATATTCAAGCAATTTTTTACGTATGTACTTGAAAAAAAAAGCGCAATTTACGCACGTGACGTAACGCGCGGGCGTTGTTCGACCCGAGTGCGTAACAATCGCGCGTAATTCGCATACGTATTATACCTGTACGTGTCTTCTCCTCGCTCACATTGTATAACATTAGGGGAGAGTGTTGCAATTGGAGCACATTTTATTTAATTACATTTATTTTGTATTACCTACATCCCATTAATTTGATAATGATCTAAGACTGAGATTCTACAGCGAAATCTAGAATTGATTTTTGATGAACTACATTTACATATCGCAGTGACATGAGTTTCTGCTACTCATTATTGTCATTATGCTGAATTTGAACATTAGATTTTAATGAGAATTCAAATCTCGCTTAAGTAAAATGAGCTCTCATTAGTTTTTCATATGTTTATTCAATTTGAATTGTGTTAATTACTTTAGAGAATTTTCTCAAATTGATTTTTTAACTACTCAAGCTGCATGAAATATATTTATTTGCACTAATATTTATCACTTTGCTTATATGCTATTCGTAAATTAGTACAATATTTGCATTCTGAAATTATTATCATATCATACTTAAGGACATTAGGCTTAACTCCCGCGCTAATTTCTTCACTTAAGTCGATCAATTTCAATGAAATTTGTTCTAACTACGTGACTCTCCCCTCTCGTAAGTACGAATACACATTCTGCGTTAATTTTTTTTTTTCACTCGGCAGAGAGCACTGCCGTTTTCATATTCATTCGATTTTTTTCCATCGTTTGCCGCCCATCGATTATCTTCGCGCGGGAGATTCCCATGTGAGCGTGCGGTTATTAAAATGAGGTACGTGTGCGAGACCACACTCGCAACACACGATCTATCGTTTATCCAGCTCGGCATTCGAGGAATTGCTGTGCGAAATACGCATTCGATGCTAATATTGTGTATCATTCGATAACAATCCCGACAAACATTATGAAAAAAGATTTTTCCAGATATGAGCAAATTTTAAAAAGTTCGATCGCGATCTAATTAGCAGCTCCTGAGAATATAGAATACGTGCAGATTTGAATGTAATTTAGTTTGTGATTGATTTCATTGCAAATGCTGTTGTTTTGGTTAATGCGACTCAACGCTACTAGTGATAATATCAAAATTAACTAATTGTGAACTGTCGTATAGTATAAGGCTTTTCAGTAGGTATACTAAAACTTTGACAGTTAATTACAGTCATATTAAAAAAATAGCTAAATTACATTAATGAATCAAATAACAAAATATATGCAATTATTTTACTTATGAAATTTATTATATTTCATTTCAAAGATCGAGCGTTCGAGTTGAAAACCTTTATTTGCCTGAAAAACCGGAAAAAAAGCCTTCATTTGTTTAAAAAATATATATAAAACAAATTAAAATAGATAAAAAACAGCTTTAAAATATAAATTTGAACCTATTTAGTAACTCGATGTGATTTTTTAACGTAATCATAATAGACTTTGTCGAGTCGCACGGTGTATAATTAGTGCAGCGTAAACATTTACATAATACGATAACGACGCACGTTTACGTCTCAACAAAGGCGTTAATTCACAACCCTCTCAAATCATATTTAAAAAAAACACATTTCTAATTAAATCTATTTTATCAAACGTCGCCGTTTCGAACACCTAAGCTGGAATTTTGATTGGACATATATGAGAAAATTCGAGCACGCCCATGGCTCTCGAAACTAAACCAGAAAAAGAGGCATAAAATGCTTATATGTGTATATATCCTGCAAGTACCATATGATACGCCTTTTAATACCGCCGTCATGACTACTTACCCAAACATTGGCCCGGGTCGACGAACCCGAAAGCAGTGCTTTGGCTCCACACCGTCTTGCTCCTCTACTCCTCGGCCGCTCCCTCTCGGTGGTTAAATATGCATGTCTGACGATTTTGAGATTGTTCAATTTTGTAAATTTTCGAAAAAATGCCGGAAAATGCAAGAAAAATTGAGGAAAATCAACGGAGTTATGAATTTACCATCTTTCACTTAAGCATGGATCAGGAGTAAATATATATTATTGGAGCTATTGCTTCAGATATGCATCGTACTTCGAATAAAATTTTTATTTAATTTACTTTGAGATTGAAAAATTGTGTATCTACATCAAAAATATGCATTCAAATCAATAAATAATTTAAGTCACAATTTCGCTGTAATGAAAATAATATTAATATTTGTTTTTGTCATACGATCAGTGTTTTCACATTTCGCGGTTATTTTAAGAAATTTTCATGCTTACGAATTTATGCGAGTGGTTTTTGTTTGTGTGCCGCATTTAGATTTAAGTTCTCGAGCTTGCAAAAAAATAACAAAGATTATTATAATGTAATCAAAATATTGTTCGCTCATAGGATATTGAACTCGTGGTTATTGAGTAGAAATAATATTATTCTATGCCAAGAAATTAATCAAACTTGAACTTTAATAATACAATATTTATACAATATTATGAATATATTCAAATTTATGTAATAATTAGATTTTTTTTATATTTAAGACTGATTTTTTTATCGTTGATTAAACTACTAAACTGCAGCTAAACTTTTTTCATATAAAATATGTCAGATCAAATCGCTGAATATTTAAAAGCCCGATCTCTACATCACCAATTAATTAGAGACAACAACTGTCAAATTCTATAAGAAAAAAACGTTGCTAAGTAGCTTAACATACGATTAAAAGATCAGACCTTAATCTATAATATTATAATGCCAAATGAAAAAATCTTAAATTCTCACTCATCAAACACAAATTTTCTTCGACACAAGAAAATCGTTCGCGCACCGACTAACACAGAACAAAATCGAAAACCCATAAACAACCACGTGTACATAAATATAATATACGTAAATAAATACAGTCTCGCATAACAAACACATACATAATATAAAAGAAGGCTGCGTTTTATGAATGAACCGCCAATGTCAAGGCGATTGTCGGCAATGGCGGTGACGCAACAGCAGCACGCACAAGAACCTGATTTACATACACACACCATACACCGAACGCCAAAGGTGAAAAGTGAAAAGGTGAAAAGAAAGTGTATGCTCGTGTCGAAACTAATAGGTCATTTATTGAATGGAGCGATCGATCGATTGATTGATCAATTGATATAACGTGCTAC
Organism: Cheumatopsyche charites; assembly: GCA_024721215.1. Taxonomy (NCBI): domain Eukaryota; kingdom Metazoa; phylum Arthropoda; class Insecta; order Trichoptera; family Hydropsychidae; genus Cheumatopsyche; species Cheumatopsyche charites. Next base: position 10,512,403 of record CM045585.1, read on the forward strand.
TGGTTAATGTTGTCGATTGTTTGAATTCGCTAGATTTTTTTTTTATTAATTTAATACATATTTATTAATGTTTTTGATATTGCGTTATAAATTTAGATATGTTATTATTCCTTAAATAATTTTATTTTCATTCATTTCATTATAGATTATGTAAAAAATTGCATTTTAAATTCATCACATTAGATTTGCATCGTTCTGAATTTGCATTCGAATTTTGATTAAAATGATTAGATTTGGATTGGAATTAATTATGTTTCGTTATAAATGATTGTATGAAAATATATAAGAATCAATATTTCTGAGGTATGTGTGTGTAAATCTAGTTTTATAATAGAAAGAACGTAATGCGCTTTTCGCGCCATAAAGCATCGAAGCGTCACGCTCGGCAAGCGTCATAAAGTATGTGCGGCACGCGCATATAAAGCCTGACCTACACGACATTGATTCAATTTATATCAGAATTAAATTAAATAATTTATTACATCAAAAATTTTACTTCGTATCAATTATAATTCAATAATTGATATATTTGAATTTCTTAATTTAACATTATCACACCGAACCTATAATACAAAGGATATTTGATGAATAGCTAAAAAGTAATCTAATGGTTAAATTTAGGTACTTTCCTTACAATCCATCTTGAATCAAACTCATATCATCGAGACTTATGTATGTGTATAATCTCTAAGGAAGGTTAACTTGGGTCGAAAGTAATGTCAATAATTAACTTTATATGTACAAAAATCTAGCCTAACTCAATTTTCGATCAATATATCGATCAATAAATACTATTTCAATCTACAATTGTCACAAATTTCGAATAGGAAACATCTTAGATAAATCTTAAATTCAAACGACGATCGAAAAACAGGGTCTTACGGGTGCAAAAAACGATCGATAAACCGCAAATATCCGCGGAGCATTCGGCGACTTCCGAGTCCGGCTCAAGGTCCGGCCTTCGGCGAGTGCGAGTCCGGCTTAATAGTGTAAAAAAGGCGCGCTCGGGTTGCAGCCGAGCCCCCGCGGGTGCATTCCGCGGCCTTGCAACAGCAGCGGCTCTTGTGCAACACACTTAACACTGTCAGTGCCCTCGACACGTTTAAATTTTCGGCAACGGCACGCCGACACGAAATCAGAAAAAAGCGCGAGTGATAGAAAATTGTATTTGTTTTTAATGTGTGTATGTACTCGCTTTTTTATTTTTTTGATTTTGGAGAATTTATGGAAATGAATTTTACGCTTGAAGATTTTCCATACAAAATCCCGGACAGACTTACAAGCAGACGTACAAACAAACGTACAAATACACGCAATTGAAATTATAATATAGATGGCGGTCGATTATCTTTGGTCTGATGAGAAGATCTTCTGATGCTTATCTTGTATCGATTTGATGTATTCTAGGTATAAAGGTGTTGATTAATGTGTATGCACTCTGCGTTTTCATTGTTCATCGATGTTTTTTGGACTTATGAAAATGGCAATCGTTTATTTTTAGTATGTTGCAAGGATCTTCTGATGACCTCATACGATGTTGTTTAAATTTCTTCTAGGTGTAATGATGTTTAAAAAAGGTGCAAGTGATAAAAAATAATGTGGGTATGCATGTGCTCATTTTTTCTTATGATTTAAGATGCTTAGTTTATGAAAGTGGCAATCGTTTGTTTTTATTCTGATTCTAATATCAGATGATTTTGTATGAATTGCATCGCATTTTTTGTCTAAAAAAAGAAAACATTTTCTTGTAACCATTGAAAAGACTCAATTTTTAATACTGATATTCTGTAGTTTAAATTAACGTTAATTCAATTGTTTATCAGATTCATTTTATCGAAAATTCATTGCTTTATATTTTGAAAATTTTATTTGAATTGTTAAGAATATTATTATTTAATTAATTTTTTATATTTTATTAAGTATTATTTAAATAACGATAGATTAGGTATCAGATCAAATATCTAAGGATTTCTCAGAATTTTCACATAATTTTAATATTTATGCAATATTAATAAAGGCCAAGAGATAATTGCATATAAAATTCATTAGATATATCATTAGATCAATCTGAAAAAGCTAAAATTAAATGCAAAACTGCACAACACATCGCTGAATCATTGAAACCCCATTCTTGTCGATTCATTCGCATCGATCGATCATGATTTCAACAAAATGCATTATACAGAACAATTTCATCTCACATATCAACTTTTCGATTCGCTTATTGTCATATCGTAATGTTGTAGGGACGATTCCTTGACATTTAACAAGCTGTTGAACTTTCGCAAAAGTATCGAGATTTATCTAAATCGACATGTATTTTTTATTAAATATTTTTCATATAATTAATATCATTCGTCTCGTTATGCAATCTATTATTTTTTTGTAGAACAGACATCGTCTGAATTCACAATACTTCACGCATACCTACCGGTTTTTATGCTATCTGTCACAGAACCAGTAACGATCGAAAAACAGGAAGCCCCGAAGGCTGTGGCCGTGGCCTATTTTCGCTAAAAAACTTTTCCGCAATTCAAAATAGGAAGTGTGTCGAGGCACTTAAAGGAAAATTCCAGGTCGTATCGAAAATCTTAACAAAACAAGGCTCCCCAAACTTTATTTACAACTTGAGCCTTCGTACACCTGAAAATTTTCACGAAACATCTTGTCCATCTTTGACTTTTTCAGCAAATTAAAATTATCATTTCCGAACTTAAATATCATTCATACATTGATATATTGATACGTCAGTAGAGTTTAACATCTTATACAGAGTTTAACATCAATTTGTATTATTTATTTTTGGACAAAAAAACCCAGTTTGGGAAACCTAGTGTGGTTTTTCCCGACACCACATATGGGTCAAGTTCTCGATCGTGTCTAATATAATGTTAATCTTTGAAAAATCGCCAGGAGCCATTCTTGCACACACGGCTATATTCCAATGTCGTTTACAATGCAGTTTGCATGTAAATTGTACCCTCTATTATAACTGCGGTATAAGTCGAAAAAATCTAAATAAATAATCAATCATTTCTTCAATTCATTTCGCCACATTTCAGATTGAAAGAATTACTTAAGTGTATCGTTTTAATTTTCAACTGCATACGTAACTGAGTCAAACTCGAAGGATTTTAATAGTTCGAAAACTATAGAAATGAGGACTTGCACCACTGTCATAATCGAGTGCATAATTCTCCGATCGAAACAATATTCGTTTCCATTGAAGTGCTACAATGTGCGTTTTTGTCGCCTCGTATCTGATACGATGTCATACAAACGTGTAAATTATACGGAATTAAGCATGCGACGTTGAAACGCTTTTTTTTCGGATACTCTTATGTCTCTAAAGCCATTTGCATAATTGCCCGTTTAAAATAATACATTGTTCGATATGGTCGTTTTTTATTATTGTCTAGATCGTATCGCACATAACGAGTTTGATTTTAAGGAAAAATATTTGAAATTTTCTATTGAAAGCGATCCTAGCTACTGTGATTCTTGATTTTAAGTGTTGCATAATAATAAATATCTAATAAAATATTAATATGTTGATTACATCTTGTATAGGTCTTGCCTAATATATATGATACGGCTTTTGGTACTCTATTGATTGTGTATACATTAAAATACAACCTTTTAGATGTGCACACAACTCTAAAAATTTCATCGAACCTGATAAGTGGTAAAAGAACATATAAATAACACGTGCATATATTTTTATTTGTATCTATTAAGCATAATCTAAAATAAATATTATTTAATTAATCGTTTAACGTTCATTAAATATAAGTGGAATAAGAGATTCTAGAGTGAGATTTGCGATAACTCATTGATGAAAGTGCTCGAGCACCATTAGGCCCTAAGTGACATCAAATGACTGTTACTAGATCCAGATTCGTTTTGCTCTTTCCCATAAAACCGCATTTTATACTTGGAAAAGTATGAAAACTACTAGAGGAATGCGACTCGGGCTTCTCTACAACGATATATAAATTATTCATAGTTTCGTACGAATGCAATTTCTCGCCTATATTTTTCGAAAAGATTCAAATTCAGACGCGGCCTCAAAAATGACCGGGGAAACTCGTTATTTATCGATTTATTATCGAACCGAAGTGAAGTGCTATTAAGATGCGATAAATTCCTCATTAATTGAGACGAAATTGTTTAATATACCGAACATTTCTTTTATAAAGAAAATATACAATTATCTAAAGCAATCATGTACTTATTTCTTTCGATTTTTTTTTCAACAAAAGATCAACGACCACCCTAGATAATCGTAAAAGATCTTTTTTTTGTAAACATTTGCAAAATTAGCGTTTGAAGATTCGAAAAATGCGCACCTTGAAATACAAAGTCATAATGCACTAGTTCAACTAGATTTTTTTACGGTCGTAAATCAAAACGAAAGTAACGCTAACGAACACGTGAAAAAAATCGCAAGAACTCTGCCATTAATTGCATAAAAAATCGCCATAATAAATAGATCATGAATTTCAGACTCGTTTCCAAACATCGAATAGGCATATAAATTAATTTATAGCGCAATAAACACGCGTGATAAATTTACGCGTGCATAATGAGTCGGTTTTTTTTTCGAACATATTGTGTAACGTTTAATCTCATCGTAGTATTTTTTATTCGAGTGTCGAATTTGAACTGAATTATGTCATATTGAAAAATGTCTCATTCAGAAAGAATAAAAAATTGCAACTAGAAGCGGGTCATGGCGGATCGGTTGAATAATTGCAACGCGACACGTTTTGCTCTCTCAAAAATTAGATTTTTTGAATCTGGCACAAAAATATTATTACAAAATGCTCGTTTCACACGTGCATTTCGAAAAAAATATATATATGCATCCATTACAAAAATCTAGATAAGATCTTAAGCGCAACAATCAAAAGCGGAATGCGCTCGACAGGTATGCACTTTTTATTCGGCCAGTGCTAATTGATGCAATTGTCTAATTTTCTTAACAGAACTGACAAATTTTCGCTTTGTGAAAAAACAGAACCAGGTAGAATAGATTCAATGTCTCAGTTTTACGATACCTCCGTACTTTGTCGGCGCTTTTTGCACAACGTTTTCTCCTTGAGTGTCTTTTTTTTAGCACAAAGTACCATTTTACGACCCATTTCTTCAGTCGGATCCGAATGAAAAAAATCTCGAACAATTTGTTCAAGGGACAATCGATTTATTTATTTACAACGCGTCAGTTGTTAGATCTTCGAGCTTTTGTGCTAAATTGCGCAAATCGGTGCATAGTCGCTTTTTTAACGCGAAATTTTTAGAAAGCGTATATAATTGCGAAAAAATGCTCATTCAGATTTGACTTCTTTACTCTTTGTTTAGATAAATGGTTATCTAGTTGAGAATCTGGGCTTTTTTACGAGAAGCTTTTTGCGAAAATTGTATGTAACAAAAGCTTAAAGAAGCTTTAGTGCAAAGGTAGAAAATTTTCTTAGAATGAAAGCGAATATCCTTGAAAATAGCCCTTTATTTATAAGTTACAGTTAAATCGCCATTATTTGTGAAATTATAACTCAATTTATAAAATAAATAAGAAAAACGAACTGAACCCAATTTCGCCAATTTACTTAATTTTTTACTGTAATAATTTTTGTACTTGAGAATCATTTATTAATTTTATTTTCCATTTTGTTACAGATATAATATATCATGGATCAACCACGCTCATCCTCATCCTGCATCACACAAATTCATGAAAAAAATCACAAGAAAATAATACTCAAGTGAAGACGGAGCACAGTGTACATTTTCCATCAGCACATTGTAAAAAAGTGTATTATTATTAAAAAAATCATCATCACGTTCATATCTCTCCATATATATTTCTCTATCGTCTATTGTAATTAAGATGTTCATCATTACGTAAATGTTTTGTTTACTTCTTTCTTATTGTATTATTATTGAATTATACTTCGATACTAGAACTGTTTTGTATATATGAATTGTGATATTTATAATTTGTAAACGGCGTTTTTTTTTTTTATTAGCTTGTGTATATGCCACACATTTGTTATTAATTATTAACGATTTTATTGTATTATGCGTACGAGGGCCATTTCTGATTAATTATTATTAATCTTATTATCATCACTCCTAACTAATCTCTACAAATGTACAGTGCTTCTAAATATTTAATACACGTCGATTTACTTGAACTTTATCTCATTCTCGTTCATTATTTTTATTAGACATTTAAGTATTTATTTTCACGACTTTTCTCAAATCAACATAATCTCTTTCATTTTTCACAAATTTTGTACAAATCATTTTTTTACGATCGATTCGAATTGTCTTTTCATTTCTTAATTTTTGTTTTCAAATAGTTACCATTTGTTTGTTTTTTCGCGATTTTTAATTAAACAAAATTATTTATTTATATATATTATACTCGATCGTATAAATTCAACAAATTTCTTTATTGAAAAAAATATTTATTATTATTGTTTCGCTAACGTACTGCCAACATTTCCTTGTATTAGCAGTGTATTTAACGATTATTCTCTCTAGGTGTGTAAGTTTAGGGTTTTTTTCATTATTAATAATCATCATTATTATATTAATTATTATCATGAATTATGATTATATACTATTATCGTATTTTGCAACAAGTGTGGTGAAAATCGTCGAGCAAACTGCGACGTGACTTCGTACAAAAAACTAAGTGATTTTAAAGTTATTTAAATAAAAAACAAATACTCGTAGACGAATGACGAAATTAATAACACAAACTAAAAATGCGTTTTATATATGTATTTATTTATTTTTCGCGCTTAAATCGATATATTATTAATCGTTTAAAAATGGTGAGAATCATTCATCATTTAGGACCGTGAATGTCCAGTATAAATAGTCGCAAGTTTGCTAAATAAAATAATCGAAATACTATTGAATACGGGTCCAAATTTCAAATTTGTATAAAAAAATCGAAAAATTTAAGAATGAAAGCATGATCTTTCACCATGTTTGTTTTTTTTAATGAATTATTAATTGTATTGTTTGTTTCATTCTCAATTACTGCCATCTAAGACTGACTGACGAGGAGATGATGTATCTTTTGTTAAAGTTGTTTTTTTTATTATTTTGTAACTTTATAATGATAATAATGTATTTAGTCCGATATAACCATATTAATAATGGTTACGGTGTCATTCTTATATCGTCTTAGTAATAATTGCGTATATGGACTTAGATATCTGTTGTAATTTTTCATTCTTAAATAATTAAAATCATTGTTAACATCTTATCAAGCAGCTACTGTCCATATTCGACTCGAAGGCTTCGATTTCAAATAAATTGTTGTCATAAGTCGAATAATTCCGACGATAATGATGATAATATGTTGTTACTCTAATTTGAAGGTATCATATCAAGAATTATTGTTGTTATATTCCCTTGATGTTATAAATTCATCGAATTGTTTTTTTTTTATATTTACATGTGTGTAAATCTCCTCAAATAATTTTGTTGTAAGTTCATATACAAATATATACATATTTTTATTTAAAAATATAAACTGTCTTTTATTTTATGCAATTATTTAATTTATATAAGATAAGTAAGTATACAGAAAAAATAATTAAAAGCATAAATAAATCTCGAAAAGAATAGTCGATTATGATCAAGGATTAATTTATCAATCGAAACTATGGCAAGTCAATCATATATTTTAATAAGGAGAAGATCGAACGGACCAGTTCAATTAACACTCAATAGAAACATTTACATGCGAAACCCATATATTAACCGATTTATTAATAAATAAGGCCATACACGTATGATAGAACCAAAACAAGCGAAACTTTTCCTATATCAAGTAATATATTCAAGTTATATGTCCCAATCGGGTCTAGCTTTGGTTGATTATAATTAATAAAATATCAATCTAATTTATTATTAAATTATAATCGAACGAAAATGAGATTGATATTGATTTGAAGATACACGTATATTATAGCTTATTTTTTTATAAATTAGATGCAAGATCGAAATTAGGTCAATCACAAAAGATGTTACATTAACTACGTTTTTATACATAAATTGTAAGATTTTACATAATTAATTGAAATTGATTTTCCCGATTAATGATTCTACAGAAAGAATTTTCAGAAATTTTGAGTAAATTTCATTAAATCAAAGTAGTACATTCCAATAAAATGATTTTTCAATAACTTATTATTTCCATTCTAAACTAAATCATATTATATCAGTAAATAAATGCATGATTTCCATTCTAAATAATACATTTATTTCGCATTTTTAACATGAATAATAATATCTGATTCGAACATTAATTTGAACAAATACAGAATCGAATTCTTATCAGTTGCCCGAATATCAATTACTTGAAATAAAAATACTTCAATAATTCACGAAAATATAAAAACAAACGGTAATTCTATAAAAATAAATGCAATCATTTGATATTTATAAAAAAAATGACTACATACTTCAACTTGATACTTGATGATTAAGAACATCATAGCAACGTCTCACCAATAAAATCCAATATATCACATAAAAATCGAATTCCAAAAAAATGCAAATCCACTTCAAAAACGATAAATTAACCCTTCAAAGACAGATTTTCCAATTTATTAAAAAAAAAAAATTCAAAAAAGGAACAAAACGCTCGCGACACCGCAGAAATGCGGAAGCCTAACGGAACGGTGCACTTACGTCATTTTTATTGGACCTCCGTAACGAAAATGAAAAAAAACAGACATGCCACAACAACAATATGTAACGGCCTGACAAACTGTGTATATCTGTATGTATGTGGAGAAGGATAACCAGTGTCGACCTTCCCGTTTACCGAGATTCGAATATGTGTCGGTCGTATCACGAGAAGATATCGGCGTGCCCTTCTAATGGATCCCATTAAACGAAAAAGATTCACCGTTACTCCTTGCCGTGTGGGTACAGTAACCCTTCGATGTGTGTCTGGATGAAGAAAAATAGATGGAAAAAATCGAATGTAAAAATAACTGTGTGGCGATCGTTGTGTTGGGCTATTTTTTCGGTGCGCGCGTCTAACTGTTTCTAGTGTCAAGGATTGCTCCCGGTGCAGTCTGGGTTTTGGGTGAAGTTTTTTGTTTTGGTTTTTTGATGATTAATTTGATGAATCTATGATATGAAATCAATATTCTGAAAGAAATATTAAATATTATCATTATGCATATGTGTTGTACGAATACATAACACATGAGTATCAAAAGATTTTCCATTTTCATTATAATGCAATTCTTTCTACGCCAAAGAAATACGTCTAGTAGACAAACAAATCAGGCAATAATCAAAATAATCAAAAATTATAGATGTAAGCTTGATTATGTAATACATCGTAGTATTTATCTATTTGTCTAATTCCACTGATATGCACCCAATCATAAACTGAAGATCCTCTCTTAGTGCATAGGTTAAATTAAATAATGAAATCCGTTTTTAATTAGATTTGAACTAAGGATAAGTAAGGAAGTTAAGGAGTTGAATGAAGTTAAAATAACTAAATTAATCGAACAAATGCCATTATTATTATAAAATTTAAAATTCATTATATGAATAAACAAATTTACTTTCAAAAATTTGCGACATGTCTAAAAAAATCAAATATACAAATACCATATTTAAGAATTCAATTTATTAGATAAAGTTTGACCTATATAAACAAAAATCAAGGCAAACAACATCGAATTCAACCTAAATAGCAACAGACAGCCTCTCAACGACGAACTACACATAATCACTAACATCGCGTGCATCAACCTAATGTACTAAAGCAAAGTACTAACCCTTGAAGTACCACATATAACGGGGTGCCTTCGGCGGGAACATCCACACCCGAAAAAAGTACCGTTTTTCAAATGCATTCATACACAGAATGCATTACACACATACACAATATGTTCTATAATAAAGGAGAAAAAAATAGTCCAAACCCGTTCCTCTTTGGTCATTCCGGTTCGTAAGGATTGTATGTAAAATAACTAATAATCACTTTGTATGGACCAAGGAATGCGGAAGGTAAGGCTTTATGTGTCGAAAGGCAACCCAATGGAGTGTGTGTGGATAAAAGGTTTATCGGATAATTCACGTGAAATTGTCCTTAACTATTGTATAAATTTATAGGAAGCTTCGATACATAATTAATATTTTTTCATTTGATAAAAAAATGAGTATTCGAAGTATGTGTTTATTTTTTTGTATGTTTATACTACGTGACCCAATTTCAATGACAATGACTCGACTAAATATCGCATCGGAATTCGGTTTTGTTGAGTGAAAATTATAAAAAATTCAATGTAACAACATTATAAGAGTGTTACTAATTCGATATTGAACATTGCACAATTGTAGCATAATTAATTTCACGAGTGCGTTATGAAATTGGAAGACGTGCATTTCATATGTAACTTCATTAGGTAAAAAAATAGGTTATCGAATAACGGAAGCATTTAAATGAATAACATTGTTTTCAGTTCTGTTTTTACATTATCGTAGTCGCTTTCTTTTAATTTTCAACAGCTGAAGATTACTTTAATTGTTTTCCAGTGAAAAAAAGTTTAACTAAGAAACACTAATTAGAATCGATCACTGTGTCTAATTTAATAACTTTTTTGTAAAAAAATCTCATACATTGTATAATATTTTTTATAATGAATATTCATACGCAGTAACGAAAAAGTTTATTCTAAATATAGAATGATATATCAATTTTCATAAAAAAACGTTTTTTAATTAATTATTTGAATAATTTAAGTGTTTCTTTTTTTAAAAGGAAATATATCTACATATTTTAAGTTTTTTATTTGACGTGCCACGTGTATACTTCGATTGATTTTTCATCTATGCTGATTTTTTAATTCAAATCACCATAATCTTGGAAAAAATTGATTCCTATCATTCAAAAACTATCAAAATTCTATCCACGTCACTAATTTCACAACATCGTTCACAATTAACATCTCAGCAACACTCGAAGATGAAACTTAATTCAGATCAATCCTCTCTTAACAATTTGTCTATCACTCTGTTTTTCAGTACCGACTACTCCAATCTGTCTTATTTCTTCTTATTTGTGCTTGTTTACGTTGGCAGTAGAAAAACGAGAAGCCAGTTCGACGTATATTTACGCGAGTGTTTATACGGAGGAGATAATCGTCGGCGTTAATTACAGGAAGGACTTTCTTAGATAAATCTGGTCGAATCCACTCATTCCAGTTTCCAGGATCGACTTCCTAGACTCTGAGTCGTTTTGTGATCAGTCACGTTCAGATTTTTTCTCACAATCTCGATTAAAAATCGATGAGTCAATTGCGGTTGAAAGGATCGAACTCTGATCGGTTCTTCAGATGAATCACACAAGGACACGTTCAATAAATTCATTAATATTTCTATTTTGAATCTGACATGAGATTATATAAATTGTTTTTATCTGTGATTCATTTTCAAATGTGACTAATATAATACAAATTGAATCTTCTATTGAACGATAAAAATAGTGCATGAAATGCAAGCTATGTATCAGCACTAAATATGACGAGTTAAGAAAGGTCAGTTTACTTTTATTTTTTCAAGTTTGTTTAGATTGGGTTATGTTTTCATATATAATAGATTAAGTTGAGTTAAATATCATGACGATGTTGCTCCACAAATTTTGATAAAAATATCTAAAAGACCGAGAGTACGAAACTTTAATATAAGAAAACCTGAAAAGTTTCACTTCTAACGCACGAGTGTTTCGCTCTGTTTATTTATTATTTTTTCGTGGTTTAGAATGTTTTTGAATTTTGTCTCAAATATGCGGGCTAACGCAATTTTAGAGTATTAGATTTCGTGGTTTGCGACAGATGTTCCTTTAACTTAGGCCCATTTGCGCCCTAACGTTTCCTGGATGATGATTAAGTTGAATTTTTTTCGTGTGACACACCCGGAAGAAAAATATTGGATAGTGCCGATGATATTTTGTCTTCCGTATAGAATTATTGAAAACACCATTAGCGGTTCGAAAATTCTTCATGATGATAAATCTTTACTGAAAGTGTTTGAAAAATATCACGTACACCAAGAAACCTCTGCAATGGATAAGCCAAAAATTAGTTCGAGTTGAGTTAGGTTATAAATTAATATAAAATCCGACAGATGAGCTTATATCGAGATATAACGAGGGTTGGATCAAATCGGCAAAATAAGAATTTACTTTTGAATTTCTTATTTACTCAAGGAACCGAAAAAAAAGATTCCATTGGGATTCAAACTGGAACGAAACAAGATCCGTCGCAGGATCTGGAAATTTAGATTTTACATCTCATTTCGCACATTTTCAATAAAAACCATCGAAAAAAATTGACACGAATCATATCCTAGCAACAACACGTGTTCGATTTCGTTCTAAAATTCCGCAGAATCGTGAGAAAATATAAAATTATTCGACAAAGTTTCGTCCAAATTGAAAACAAATGTATTCAGACGCAATATGGTAATATTTCACAATGAATATGCATTTCAAAGATGCATTATTATGCAATGCCCTTTGAATATTTGGAAAAGGATCGAAATGTCCCGTTATTGTGCAGCAAAAAGTTTTCAAACAAAGAATAGAATGGAATAGTTGTGCGGTTCGCGGGGGTGGTTTTTATTGTGGTTAAAATATTTTTTTCCACTAAAGGTAAGTTATACAATTTTTTTGCACTTAGTCAAATCGCTTCCGGGATCCATGTTGACTGTAAAAACTTTTTTTTTCGAACATAACGGTATTTAAATTCATCCCGATTTAATTTAATTCAAAATTATCATATAAACCATATCCCTATATATCGTTAAAATAACAAGAACTTCGAAATTTTTTTCTATGAATAACCCTCGTCTATTTGTGCACCTTTTGCCGTTTTGGCATGGCAATAAATTACGGTTTAACTTCTTGTTGATCTTCGAAATTGACAAGACACGTTAATGGTTTTCTTTGCTTGTTTGTATTGACGCTTGTTAACCGAGTGCGAAAATTTGCACCGAAGCTCGTTCAACACTCGAGCCAGATAAAATAAATTAATTTCTCAAGTGTGAAAAAAATAAATGCATCCAAAAATATACCATTTTTTGTTTATCTGTTGAATTTTGTGTGTTATCTCGCATAATCCGAAGTAGTGAACGAAGCGCCATATGGATGTTCATTAATCATCGCGGCTCATGATTTATGGAATTAGAAAGATGTTGTTTTTAATGATGGCATCTGCTGAAAGCTCTCGTTATGCGTAAAATTAAATTAACATCTCATCTACTTTTAAACGAATGGGATTAACTATTTTGGATTCAATCATTTAGAACTGCTTAATTCGATCATATGACATTCACTCATGCATATTGCAATTATGAAATAAAAAGCATTTTCTTATATTAGATATCGGAATGGAAAATATCAAACATGAAATGAAAATTATTTAATTTAAAATTGAAATTTGATTTATATATTAAATTTATAATTACTTTTTATTAAACACGTTAAAAAACAAATTTCAATACACAGATCAATCGAGTGCATTTCTCAGAATATAATTGCCTTGATCAAGAGTCCCTTTGCGCACCTTCATTGTGTTCGATTTGTGTCATTTATTGTAATAGTGGTGTAAGTCCAAAGATTGAATATAAAATTAATAAGTCATTTTATCATAATATATATATTTAAAAAAAAACGGAATTGAAAGAATCATTTCAATGAAATGTCAATTGTTCTCTTGTATGGACCTAATAAAGTCGAATACGAAACATTAAACATTTCTGAACAAAAGTTAATCTGGATACAGTTGATGAGATTTATCATTAGATTTATCATCAGTTGTAAAAAACTCATAAAAATAAGAGAGAGAGAGATGCAAGTGCAAGAGAGAGAGACATCATCATTGCTCATTTTTTCTAACTGACGATAAATCTTACAAGTTCATCATCCTACTTAAGTAAACTTAAACCATTATCACAATAAAGGTAACATTTCTGATTCGATTGAAATCGATAGATCGATCGGTGACCTAGAAAATTCGCCGACGACGTCCAGACGTATTGGAACCTTGAGACTTAATCGAGTGATTTTGTGTCGAAAAATCATCGACTCATGCTTTCTTGGTTTATCTCGACAACGCGATCGAACAATGGGGGTACGAAGGATGGTTTTGACCTCTGGAGTGACCTGCCTTTCGTTGTCGCTGAAAAATCGACTCGTTTCAGATTGCGATCGAATGATTTTTCAATGCGATCAAGTTTTTCGGTCGATCACGTGAGCTCGATTGTCGATGGTGTCAAATGAATGCATGTATTACATTTTATAATTTAAAAAAAATCAGTTTTTAGCTTATTTTTGTGTGTACGAATTTTATTTCGTATCATATGCACATATGACGACTGAAAAGGCCAAGGGGTACAGGTAACTTCGAGGTGATTTCGAGAACAGCGCGCTCAAAGTTGAACATTTACCTACATGTATTAGGAGGAGGTTGAGTGATTTGATGATATATCTCGGCAAACGTTTCAAATTCGTTTACATTCTTATGCCTCCAAATAAAAGCGATTCCTGTCACTTGTACCCCTTGGCCCTTTCTGTTATTATATGATATATTCAAAAAAGTCAATCGGCTTCCATTCGAAGCCATTCAAAACAGCATCGGCGCTCAACACAACCGACGCTGAAGCTGAAAACGTTGAAATATGAAGAAGCACGAGCTTCACGCACAAGACGACTTTTATCAGGAAGCATTCGAATCGGGCTGTCATAGCCGACGATCAGATAATTCCCCGCGATTTATATGCGTCGTTAACTGAGAAACGGCTGCAGCTGAAACGGTTCATTGATCCTCGGGCTGGAAAAAGTTCAACACTCTCCAGCTACTGGCCGATCGGAGCACTTTCCTGCTTATTTCGGTCAATCGAGGCTTTCGAGGTTTGGCAGACCTCGAGGAATCCGCACGGTCATTCGTGTGGCGATTCTGTCTGAAGCGTCTAAGGCTGTGTTCACACTGGACTGCACTACTCGATTATATACTCTATCGTATTGTACGTCACCCATTTTATCATTTATCTGTCTCGCATTGCCGATTTCATGAGAATTAAATTGATAAATGAAGACTGATTTCAAAAAAGGTCACTTGTGCCCTTTGTGAAATTCAGTCGTCAAATAATAGAGTGCATGAGACGGGGCATAAAGCTTTAAGCCTCGTTCACACACGAGTGTATTTTTTATATATTCTGATTTGTATCACAAACTCAGTTGTTTATCTATCATGCTTTATCAGTTTCGTGCTATAGAGTGGGATTGATAGATAATAGAGTGCATGAGACAGAACACGTTAGAATACGTATACGAACAATAGAGCCATGTATGAACGAGGTATTTAGCTATGTTCTGCATATGTATGAAATTTTCTACTTGTCTATTTATATTGCTTTATCACATGATATCCCTCCTACAAGATATCATATAGCTGATACGAAAGCCTTTAAAATTACTTAATTTTTTTGGAAATGCACCTTGATCAAAATATATTCAATAAGATTCATATACGAGTCTTATTCAATCTACTTGGAGCACAGTGCAGATCTGAAGAAAAGTATTACAATGACACGTTTGCTCTAAATCTCTGCATTTTTCTTTTTTCAAAAGACCTACATAATTTTAATAGAGTACGAATAAAAAACAGACAAAGTCATGTTAATCCAGCTTTACTTTTGTATGGTATCGATCATGTTGAATCGTAATTTAAATAGAAAATCGTAAATGGTCTCGGCTAATTATAATATGTCTTGTTGATATGCTGTTTAATGCGTTTTTGATGTATCAATGATTTAAATTTGATCGATTTTAATTGAAGCAAATTATATAATTGAGTGTGGTACTAGGCGCCAATTTTATAATTGCGAGTATGATTAATTGATAGTTGATTTCTTATGAAATTTATATATGCTGTGCAAAATTTATGTAATATATTAAATTTATTTTTAAGTTATATTTCTCGAGGAGTATAATAATATCATTCATGAATAAATCTAATCTAAACTATTCGAATATAAATTTCGATAACACTCACGTGCACGTAAGATATTTGAAATTTATTCAATCCTATGTCATTTAAAATAAATCATGTGTATTAGAACCTCTATTCTGAAACAGAAAGCAATAGAAAACCATACCATACATTGCTGTGAGAATATTTTATTTAATTTATTTATTTAATTTTAAAAAGCCACAATAACGGCCGACAAAACAACACATATATGAATAATCATTCTTGGAACAAGATTGCAGATTTGTCGCCCTTCGACAATTGTGGTCAACATTTCTAAATAAAACACTTCACTTCACAAAAAGAAAAAAAAAAAAAAACAAAACAAAAGGAAACACAAACAGAGAATGGGGAGGGACACGCGAAACAAGGAAGGAGGAGGAAGACTCTAGGGAGAAAGGAGACTCGACAGTGACGCCCTGAAACCGGAGACGCCATCATTGAATATGTCCAAGCCATCACCGTCAATTTCGTTATATTCATTGCACATTCTTGACATTGGTGCATTCATCAAGAAGTTGGTGCTGACAACAGGCGTATGGAATAATCGAGGGGTCCTTGTATATCTGTTCGGTACACGAATCAAGATGTGTTTTAATAAATCGCCACCCAATCGGCCAAGAAGAACGCCATGCAAAGTCACCAAGTCAGTCCGGATCCGTCTGCCAGCAAGACTTAACAAACTAAATCTACGGAGTCGATCAACGTAGTCAGGACAGACCCGCCTCAAACCCATCCTATATATATATATATATAATAATATAACCTAATGTAAGCCATTCCATGTTCTATTTATTGCCAAAAATTTATCAGCAAACGAACATAATTCGAAGTATGCGATATAATATATTTAACATCATAACAGTGATACAAATATATATTTTTACACTAAAATCTTCCATCAAAATTTAATTGAAATTTACTTAACCGAATTTGCTCAATCGTTCGATCATCAAAACCCGATTCATCAACCGAAATCGTTTAACAAACACTCGACCATCAACCATCATCTTCGAATCCAGAAGACCTTTGACCGCCTCGTCTCAAAAGACAAACAACAAAACGACATTCTACCACTTCCTATACAAGCATGCAACGATTTATCAACAACAACGACTGCACATTCGTTGGCACTCTGATATTAATTCGTATGCCCGTATCACAAATACCAAGGCTAAATTATCATCGTTGAGTTGAGTAGAGCCTGGCTGTATTATAATATTATATTATATGTGTATTTATCTCGAATGGTGTGGTATATCTCATTAACGACTGTCTCGTGCCGCTTATTATCGTTGTGTTGGATCGCTTTATGCATTTTTAAATGCACGCCACTGGGTCAAGTGCACGGTGACTTTTCGATGAGTAGACTTTGATTGATCTATTTCGATTTTCGATGGATTATTTAGGCTTAATCTTTCAATTATATTATAAAAATTAGTTAGTGATGACAGCTGTCAAATTCTATAGCAAAAAAAACATTAACTTAATGTTAAGAAACGATTGAAATAGTAGCATGAGAGAGAACAGGATATGTGTATAAGTAAATACAGCACGTGAGATACACTTAAGAAATTAACAGAATAGTTTCGTGTAAACATTGCAAGACAAACTTTCATCGTTAGGTGCATAAGCCATAATTTAGGTTAATTAGGTTTTTCGATTAATGAAATCCGTTTTCGTTATGTTAGAACTTTCTGTGTTTTATTAGGTAAATTAAAAAGTAATGACATGCGTGAAACAGACAAGCACTGTTCTTTTTTTGAATTTATCAATTAATTATGTTATTGAGAACGAATTAGGAAAAAATAATTTAGATATTTCAACCCAATTTGATGGGAATGAAATAATAAAATTTAGAACTAAAACTCGCACATTCGCCTAAATATTCAATACGGAAATTACACCGTTCGACAAGAATATGGCCAATCAATGAAACTTAATGAACTTTATGTATTTTGATGTTCTGATCACGAATATCAAATCCGTTTTTCTGTAAGACAAATGGTTTTTGAAAAAAATCACATTTTGTAGTTTTTTTTTGGTCGATTTTCAGCGAAAAAATCACTTTAAAATCATCATAACATTTTTATTTATTAATGTTTTTATACAAAACTTTCAGAAACTATTAAATATGAGTGTATTTATATGTTAATGAAAATGAAAAGGTTCTATTGTTTTTACTTTTTGAGAAAATAATTATTAAAAGTGAATTTGAAGAAAATAGTACAAAAACATTTAAAATTGCAAAAATTGCTGATAATTAAATAGTTTGAAAGCATTAAACTGTGCTTAATACATCAATAAACAACCTCAAAAGTCTCAAATTGTAGTATAAAATCAAGTTTTGAAAAAAAATAATAAATAGTATAGATTAATAGAGTAACGCTCGCGTCGAGAATATCCCCATACATTTTGTATGAAAAATGTGCGCTCACAGATATTAACATATTTCTTTTATAAAAAAGCAATTTGTACAAAAATAAGGATAGAATATGTAAGCTAATCACTTTTGAAATATCGAGAATTATTTCATATTATGTTAGAACCTTCTGTATTATGTTAAGACAAGAATTCATTGAATTTAAGGTAATGGCAAGCGTAAAACAGATAAGCACCGTTCTTTTATTGAATTTATCTATTATTATGTTACTATGAACGAATTAGGAAAAATTAATTTAGATATTTCAACCCAATTTGATGAAAATGAAATAATAAAATTTAGAACTAAAACTCGCACAATCCTCTAAATATTCAATACGGAAATTATTAAAAACCGGTTTTTAAATACTAGAATTCTTTAAAAAATGCAAATTGATAACATCAATTAACAAAATCTTACGATAAATTCAACAAAACATAAACGACAGTAAATTTGCTCGATCCTTAAACGATTCACTTCTGATACGCAGAACAATCTCAAAACCGGACACGTCTAGCACAAATAACCCGACAATAGATCAACAATCGATATCCTTATTCCTTATAAATCAATTTATAATACGAAAAAACGACGAATGGTAATTTCGTGGTCTGTGTGTCATCAAATCCGGATCCACGTGTTACAATGAGACTTATTCGAACGAGATCTAGACTCACGATATAAATGTTGAATATAATATAATACGAACTCGCTACACGACAGCAACCTTCGCAAATGTAAAATCTGATGGCCTGTCAATATTCTTGTCAAGACAAGTACATATAGGCCAAGTGTTACCAAGGTAATACCACGCCCTGGTTCTAGGGCGATCTATAGATCTGCTCTAAATTAGGTCTGTTGATCTGTTGGGATGTTGCATCAGATGATACAGTAGAGTCTTTATATATTTTAAAAACCAAATAGTTCGTCAAAATCTCATTTTTAAGATTTAAATTGATCCGTGAATTGTTAGGAATTCTAGGGCTAGATTTACACAGACCGATTCAGTACTTTATCCTGACTATTTAACATAGAATCGCCCAAAAGATATCACGATTTTGACTTTTTTCTCTTTGTCAAATAAGGCAATGAAAATCAATGAAAAGTTCAGAGTATAAATAGAATATAATCAACATCATATAATCCAGTTTATGGAAAATATTCCTCGAATGTTTTTATTCAAAATGGAAAAAAATATATGAAAATGAACGAACTGTATCGACAGTTGAATCACCTTATAATTCTAAGATACTGAATTAATTCAAAATCTACATCCTTTCTAAATCAAATATTCAAATGTAAAGATCACACATGTGCATACAACATAAAAAAATCGAAAAATATATGCAAATATCATTCAGAAATATTCAAAAAATAACTGCTATACGTTACATATTATAATTTTAAAATGTAAACGTGTGGTCCTTGTACGTAGTTTTTTTTCGTGCGCAATAAAACTGCAGCTCATAAATTCACCTAACCGATCATTAAAGCCACCAAGCACAACACTAGGAAATGCATCTTCGATACTGAATACGTAGCAAAATAGCACAATCATTGATCGTAAACCTTTCATTCGTTCAGCGAGCGAAGGCCACACGAGAAAAATCCCTTGCCCAGATTTCCGTCCGCATTCTTTCATCTACCACTTTTGAATGCTCCTTAAACGATCAATAATATTGTGAATATGTTGCTTCAATATTGACGAATAGTGCACTGAAGATTCTTATCAATATTGACGAAAATTAATAAAAATTTAGGTGATCGTTGAAGAGTGGACCGTTATCGATATAAGATTAGATGAGTTAGGTTAGATTCTTTTTTTAATATACTAGGTTTGATCAAATTATAGATATTTAAATTTTAGTTAGCTTAGGTTAATTTAAATCGGTATTTGTGCCTATAAACAAGTACCAGAGTTAATATTTTCTATCAAAATTGAAAAATCATTTATCAATCGACTATAGATGGGAACATCAATATTTGAGCGACTTATTGACGACATTTTTGATCATTCAATAAACACTATAAATAAAAAATGGGATATGATCGAAGCCTCACAAGACTTACAAGATTCATTTCACAAATTTCGACCTTAAACATCGCATGTTACATATTTAAATTCGAATTTTTTTTCATCGTGTCACCCAATGTCATAATTGTGGCACGTATTTGAATACGACCTCTCGTCGATGGATCGACTTCGAAATTTAAATGAGATTCGAACTACACTATTTTTTCACTATTCACTTAGTATGTTTTTTAGTAATTTGCACTTGAAAAGGTTGACGACTTCTGTGTCCGAGACGCAAAAGGGCTCGATAGGTATTTCCGTTCGAGATGCAAAAGCGTTCATTTCGCTTGTGTAGAAAATAAAAGTATTTAGCAAATGTTGATTGGTTAACTTGTAACGTTCGTTCAGACTGTCTATATTAATGGAAATGTTCGAAAGGAAACGAAGGAATGTCTCTAGGGGATGAATTCGACAAAATGTGATCTCAATGTCACTAAATTTGGTATTAATTGAAAAAAAGATCAATATCCAATTTGAAATGGTAAACATTTAGCGACTGACCTAATAAGAAAATTCAGATGGCAAAAAACGAACGTTTTCGAATAGAACCATTTAACAACCTAATAACCGAAAGTCGATCAAGTCCAAAAGATTGAAGTGGTCCATTCCATAACAGGGTTGAGATTTCATGGCGATGACAAAAGAAAGTTTTGTTTGTTTGTATTATAAAACTCCATAAAACGCACATAAGATTTATAAACAAAGTTACATGATAAAACTTTTAATTATTTAGGTATAGATAGGTAATTTAGTTGATTAAGATCAAGTTGGCGATTATTATTCAAAGAGACTCCTTGAATTCAGGTTACAAATCATTTTATTAAATTAAGCCACAAAATTATTAAATTGCATTTTCATCAATTATCAATATTTCCTGTTTATATTAACATCACATTTCTACAAAGATCCAAAAAACAATGACTGAGTTTTAAAGGATTTTCTTCATAATTGTGACATGAGGCTTTCTTAAAGTGAGACTTTAGTGAGGCTTTGAGGCGTGAGGTTTTCACTAACCACGTAGGACTAATGTAGATGCAAAATTACCTAATTTTTCATACAATCTATAAACTAAAAATTTAACAGATTTTCATCGATTTTTTTCCCAATATCCTCCAAAACAAAACCTCATCCCGATCCTATAAGGACCGATGAACCGTTTAGGACAAAAACCCTCAAAAAACCCCGACCACGATAAATACGGCGAGATGAGCGTCGATAAATCGAGCCACCGGCAAAAAGCCACCGCTAAACGCGGAGCAAAAAGAGGCCATTTTTCCAGCAAAAAGTCGCCCTCACGAGGAATTCGGCATCACCTTTTTAGGACTAGATGGCATTGTTCGACGACGAGGCCCGCCATCGGTGGCTGGCACGAAACGGGGAAGCGCCAAAGGCGAAGGGACGTCGTCTTTCTGTTTCGTATATGGACCAGCCGAAGGACGTAGATGGGATTGATCTCTCGATGTTGAATGCGGAATGAGGCTTAATGTCTCGCTTTTGTCGATGTCGCTTTGTGTTTCGGGATGATTGTCGAAAATTTATATTGTATATATGTATGTATTTTGTGGGGATTTTAATAATTTTTGAATTGTAGAAAAAATTTTTTTTTGTGGTGGAAAGTTGGGATTTGGATTGATTGGCTTTTGTGCTGTTTGCTTCGGTTTTGTGAATGTAATAAGATTCGTGTATGATTCTTATATGTTATACATAAGATTCTTATCTGCTTCGAGTGTGCAACAAAGTTCGAAAATGTGATTGTTCCAGATGCCTAATTTTAAGTAAAAAGCAATATGTTATGATTCTATGAAAAAATGTGGGATTATCTCAAATTCGAAGAAATTAACCTGATGAATATGTCTAGAATTCAATTGCGTCAAATTTATTAACTGTTTATTAAAAACGTTAAATCAAAATCATGAGTTTATATTGAACGTTCTAATTAATAGCACGAAGATCGACTTCAAAAACTAGGCATCTACTTAGTTTATGTACTAAAAACTAACAAATTATGATTTTGAATGTTGACATCGCGAAACTCATGAGTGAATATAATTCAAAACTCTTCAATATAGAATTCTAAGATTATCCCTAGATGAGCCACATTTCCCAGTTTCCCAAAAAAATCTTCTGGACAGTTTTATATGAAACTAAATTTTGAATGACAAATGTAGCAGCACCTCTAAAGATTTTTGCTGAATCCACTGAAATAAATGATGAAACTTGAAATCACATTGGAACACCATACGAAACATCATAATATCTCTAAATCACTGACAACACAACAGACAAAAATCCAAAACCAAGAACCTTCAAATCGACACACCATCCCTCCGAGTTCCATCACGGGACATGCCCTCACGAATCCCTCAACCTCGAGAGAGAGAGACACAATAAAATGAGCAACATTGTAAACGCGCAGGAGCAATTCGAAGCCCTCGAGTACGAAAATGCCACCGAGACGGCTCAGTTAGGGCCCCAAAGACGGCGATATGTAAAAAAGGTCCTCTCGGACCTTAAGGTTGGTCCTCGGGGCCCTCGGGCCAATTGTGTCCCGTACGTGACCGTCGAGGGCCCGAAGAATGCGGTTATGTCCAAACTCGGGTATCACTCCAGATTAGGTGTCCTATATCAGATCAGCTAAGTGTGTCCCTTTTTCAGACGACGGATTCGTCTTTGTCCGATTCGCCAGTTCGTCTCTATATTTTTAAAAGTTTTTTTTTGTCGAAAAATGTCGAGTGTAGGTCTACATTGTGGTGGAATTTTGTGTCATAGGTTGTTGGAAAATGTTTAGTGGTTCAGTAGTTGGGAAAATGTCAAATTGGTTCGGCTTTGTAGAAATGATATATTGTGAAGTATTCTGCCATTTGTAGGAAAATGACATGCCCTAATAAGTCCTGGTGCGATTTTAATGATGAAAAATTGTAAATTATTGTTAGCCAATACTGCAGTAATGTAAAATGTATGTGCACACTGCATCAGCTTCAATGTCCTTGTTATGCTAAGAAGAAGTCCTGTTGGATTCTAGCAAGAGTTATAAGCAGAGGAAGATGGCAAATATTTACACTACCAAATTTAGACCACTTGTTAATTTTGCAGAAAATATATAACGACTGAAAAGGCCAAGGGGTACAATTGACTTTGCGATGATTTCGAGAAAAGTTGAGCATGTACCTACATGTATTAGGAGAAGATCGACTGATTTGATGATATATCTCGGCACACATTCTGAATTCGTTTATATCCAACAAATAAATGAGTGTGCATAGAAGCGATTCCTGTGCATAATTCAATTTCGGCGAAAACATCACTTGTACCCCTTGGCCTTTTCAGTCGTCAAATAAAATCTTATATAAAAATTTAAAAAAAATTGCACCACAAACCACTCGAAACGTAAACGGAAGAGACCTACAACTCGAGATCCTGCCCGACCAAGGTTACTATATGCAAACGAGCCCTAATAAATATTCTCGCACGTTTGTCGGTCGAATCCTTTATCTTTGGAATTTTTTTTGGACCATTTTGGTAACACGCGACCTTTTTTTACGACAATGTTGCACGCGGACGTCATCGCGAAATGCACCCGAGTGGGCGAAACCAGAAGTGATTTTTGGCCGTTCGAATTAGAGCCTTTTAAAAAATATATAAATGCAAATACACTATATTTATGTATATGTGTGTGATTTTTATTTTTAGTTATGGATAATTTCGGTTGCGGTTTTCGAGTTGTGGAAATAAATGTATAGAAATAGAGTGCATGTGTCAGATGAATGGATGCATCATCGCGTATCTGACGTAATCGGAAATTTTGCGTTTTGACAAAATCCGCCTAAATGGTGTTTAAATGGATGTTTTTATGTAATTCGATGGATATTTCTCAAAATTATTATTTTCCGATTGATTTTTAATAGATTTTTGATCATTCAATTAAAATGTTATGTTACGATTTTTATGTAAGTAACGATGACGATTCGATTTTCAGAAGAATCAATCAAGATCTGATTAGTGAGTTTGTGATCAATTTAATTTCAATCAATAATAATAATGATAAAATTTAAAAAATCGTTTAATATGTCTGAAATAATTTAATTAAAATACTCAATTTTTGGCTTCGAGTTAAACAATATCCTTTTCAAGTAAAATATTTTCCATTGCACATTTATTATTTCAAGGAAAACGATTGGATTTGAATTGGAAAGCATTTTACTTGAAATTAAAATTATTTATCTTTAATTCAAAAATCTATGTATTATACAATCACATCTAATTTTCCGGGAAAAATCACTACGATTGAATTTGAATTTTGAAATTCCCCGCCGCGACCACAAGAACGGAATCAATATTTGCGGTGTGGATAGAATTCGGTTTTTTTCATCTCGTTGCATTTTTGATACCCTTTTTTATTTTAATTTAATTTTAATCGTCATATATGTAATTTTAAATTGTTTTGTGTCAAGGAAAAAATATTTAATGAATATTTGTGCAATATTCAAATCATGTCCTTATACTGTTATGAGAACGGTATTATTCGGCGCCTCTGTTCAAATGCACTATTTAATCATAAAAAATGGCGCTTAAATATTTGCAAGCTATAAAAAATAAGCAAACACGATAAATAATAACAGGATAATCTTATCAGATTCAAAATCGAAAATTGTATTATAATGTCGAACTTTGAATTAATTCAAGATTTTTTTCGTCGCTGCAAATGTTTAATGCAAATTCAATTCTAAAGAAAAAATATCACGACTTTTTATCGAATCTAAAAATATGATCAAGATCGTCTATCGCAAATATAATATGATACGAAAAAAAAAATCAAAGCATGTGGTCAGGATAAAAAGCGTAAACAACTGTCAAATAATCGTTTTATTTTTTGTTCATTTTAAGGGTATTAAAGGGTTAGCTTTGTTTGCGAAAGGAAATTGCAACCCTTTAACAGTTTTTTTAACGGCAGATTGCTACCGAATTTTCTTTTTTCAATCAAAATAAAAATGCACCCACATTTCCGCAACAGCCACAAAAAGCACATGGTTAAAAATCCATTCGATAAAAATCAGTAATTTTTTCTATTAACCCTTTTTTTATTGAATCGATGCTTTTTTTCTGAACAAATGTAATCGCACAATCGGATCAAATTGCATTTACTATAAATGGCGAAAAAGCATTAATTGCATTCTATTATTTATGCAACATATTCTCAATTAAAATACTATTTTTTTATGTAGTGGAATTTAATACTCTAGAAAAATAGCATAGCTTTTGTTCAATTTGCTTGCAATGCAATCAATTCAACTTGCAATGCATGTCCATCAATCTGCTATTTGTACGGATTTCATAACCAAATTTCACAATAAATCTAATGAAACAAAAAAAAGGTAACACCCACAACATCGCCCCCCGGTCGCATCCCCTTCAACACCCCACTGACAAAAATCACAAAAATGTCTCATAACATCTTAAATTTCTAAAATTACTTATATTTTCGATTATTTATCGACAATTTGAGCATCTTTGAGGGGGTTAAGCGGTGATTCACCGCCATGTGGTCGTCTAGTCGCGTCGGCATTCCACCGTTTGGCACACGCCAAACAATACGACAAACCGGAACGGGTCGATTGATGTTTTGTTTGATCTTGTTTTGCACTCCTTACTTTGGCGGGAATATACGTATTGTGTCGTGTGTGCGAGCGTATGCGAAATACGCCCTCGCACTACGACAGGGGTGGGCAACTTGCAGCATCGAGGGCTAAATTCGAAACTATTCTTAATGATGAGGATTTAAAATTTTCTTTACTGCATAGAAGTTTGGGAATGTAATTTTGAAGAAAATTCGACATTTACCAAAAAATAGTACGTTTTTAAAGAAAATTTTAATTCGATTTAAGACTAATACTCTTCTTTACTAAAGAAAATATAGCTATTTCTGATGTAAGCCAACTTTTATGAGATCGGACTTAAATATAATAAAAGGAATTACCTTTATTTCCCAAGAAATTGAAATTAATTCTCGAATAAACTTAATCCTAATCCAATAAAAAGTAAATTTAACAAAGAAGCAACATTATTTTCCAGGAAAATTTGATTCTTTTCTAGGGAAATCAATAATTTTCCCAAAAAAATCTGATTATTGGACAAGAAAATTTGAACTCTTTTCCAGAGACTCTTTTGACCTATTCAATAAAAAATATCACTTTCATGAATAACCCTATCTATTTAAAAGAAAACTATCTTTTTCTTTCAAAATTACACATCTTTATCAAAGAAAATGAGACATTTACACGCAAAAATTCGATCTTATATCAAAATTATTTTTCGAAAAACTTTTATTCAAGAAAAATTACCTTAACCGAAGTCAATTTGGCTTTAATCTATAAAAAAATCCAGGGAAAATCCATTATTAAAAAAAATATTATTATTAGGAGAAAAATTTTCCTACATCAATCAAAATCAAACCTTCAACTAAGAAACCTAACCTTTTTCCATGTAAATCTTACTTTAATAAAAAATACATCTCTCTAAATCTATCCAACCCTCATCTCATAATAAGAAAACCAAAAATTTTTCCAACAAACTCCCTCATCAAAAAAAACTCCTAACAACAAAACAAATCGGAAAAACAGGCATAACGAACTTACAACCACCGTGAACGCTTTTTTCACTCCTTTAAGAACATCTACCACGATTTAATTAAATATACATCTCTCTTAATCAATCTAACCCTCACCTAACAATAAGAAAACCAAAAATTTTCCCAACAAACTCCCCCACAAAAAAAACTTTCCCAACCTGAAAACGAATCGGAAAACAAGCGTAACGAACTTACAACCGCCGTGAACGCTTTTTTTACTCCTTTAGGAACCTCCACCGCGATTTATTTACCATCGCCGAAGGAGAAAAACGTCCGAAAAACAATAGAGGCTCCTCGATAGTGACGCGTCGCATCTTTCGGACGTTGAATGCCCTTGCGGGTCCAGACGCCGCTCGATAAGCCGAATTTGTACATTTTTAGAGCGGTTCTCAAACGTTCAAAGTTTGAGGATTTGTGGTGTGAACGTGAAGGTTCTTCCGCGTCGTGATGCATCGCGGTTAGTTGCATGTTGAAGTTTTGGGAGTTGTTGTTTGTTAGATTGTTCAGATTTTGTTTATGATAATTTGTATGTATTGAAATAAGAGTTTTGTTGTTTTTTTTTTTAAATAAATGAGGATCGAAAAGGCAAAGGGGTTCAAGTGATATTTTTGCCGAAATTGAGTAATGCACAGGAATCGCTTCTATGCACGCTCATTTATTTGGTGGCAAAAGGATATAAACGAATTCGGAACGTGTGCCGAGATATATCATCAAATCACTCGACCTCCTCCTAATACATGTAGGTACATGGTCAACTTTGAACGCGCTTTTCTCGAAATCACCGCAAAGTCACTTGTACCCCTTGGCCTTTTCAGTCATCAAATAACGTAAAAAAAGTGCCACAATAAAATATTTTCCAGTGATTTAAAATGTTCTATTAAATTCATAAATTATTTTAAATTTTCATTCGTGAATTTTTTCACTAATTGGGAGTCATTTTTCCGACTCCCGTTTTCCCCAAATGACTTTCCTGGTAATGTTAAAAAAATATCTTTATCTAACATGTCAGTATAGAATATTATGGACGAATCTTTCAATCAATCAAGTGTGAATGGTAAGTGGGTAAATAAAGAAAATGTTCGAAAAATTTGATTACGATTAATTAATTATTATTTTTTTTTAATTTATATGAAGTTAATGGCTGTAGGGTAGAGAAATGATCTACATAAATACAAATCGTGTGGATTTAATACTGATCGGTTTTCATTGCAGTTTACAAAATTGCATAACATAATGAAAATTACACTCAACGAATCATACTTCGAATTTTTATCACTTTTTTTCGTTGATACTTAACTCGCTTTATAAACTTCAATATATTAGTAGATACACAATGTTTATGATATAAAGTAATTTAATTCTGTACATAATGTATTCTTAAATTTAATATAAGAATATAAAAATAGCTCACGAACAAATTTCCTATTGTTATTTTTATCCTCAAATCCAAGGCGAAATGAAAAAAAATCTATTCAATGTCAAAATTATAATTGATTTGTTTGCACAAACTGCATTACGAAAATTTGGCATTGTGTATTTAACACACATGCAAACATTGCAATTAAAAAATACAGAAATTTCAAATCTTTCAAAGACGTGACTATTCAATGAAAAAAATATATTCAATTGCATTTTGAAGAATTGCAAGCGAAAAAAAAACTACGAACAAAACGACCTCATAAATCATAGTCCATTTGTTTGTGTGCATCGCTTATTTAAACTCTCGATTTCGTACAATTATCATGTTTAGAATGTAACATAAAATTAATTGAGATTACATCATTTTTTCAAACTTCCTGATATGCAGTTGAATAATATTGTTTTTGACTGCTTAATTAAATAAGTTTTTTATAAAAAAAAATTAAATATTTTCTATATTGACGATGCATTCCACTTTTTTTATATTCCGAGAAATAATATCGAAATAGGCAAATATTGATTATCAAAATTTGTTTTTTAAATAAATTCAAATGCAAATTATAACCAACGTAACCCACATATTTATAATATCCATTCGAATTAAATGATCAGTACGTAAATTGACTTTTATCAGTATCATTTTAACGAAATTATCAGTAGATATTAGAGCACTTAATAATCGATATGTAAAAAAAATATATATGAACTAAAATTTGAATAAGAATAAAATTATTTATTTTATACACTTTTATGATAAAAGTTTTACGTATTGGTATCAAGCTATGAAGTATGAAGAATAAGTTAAGTTAGGGTCTTTCACTGGTCAAGTTGACTAACCATATAATTGCAGTCAGTCCTCCAACTACGAACTGTCGAAAATCCACGAAACAGGTGGATTTTTGTGGTTGAAGTACTGAATGCAACTCTATGGCTAAATAACTAAAGCAGTGAAAAGATTGACCCTCAGTGAAATTATGATTTCATTAACGATAGTAATCATTCGGTGACATGAAGTATACAAAAATACTTATCAGTAAAATACAAATCTACACCATATTTAA
This sequence comes from Cheumatopsyche charites, assembly GCA_024721215.1. Classification (NCBI taxonomy): domain Eukaryota; kingdom Metazoa; phylum Arthropoda; class Insecta; order Trichoptera; family Hydropsychidae; genus Cheumatopsyche; species Cheumatopsyche charites. Next base: position 10,542,086 of record CM045585.1, read on the forward strand.
CAACCAAAACAATATTTTTCGACAAATTTTTGGGAATCTTACCCGATGGCCATTTTCGAACATTACAGATTTGGTCAGTCGCATGGCCTTTATTTGGGAAACCCGTATTTTTTGCGCGGGTCCGATTTGAAAATCTGTTGCGCCAAAATTTCACCAAAGACGGACCGGTACATTAGGGTGACCAAAAATCACAATTTTCGCGACGCGATTTCTTCATCGGCGACCCGACGCGAATAATAAAGAGCCTTTTTTTTACTTTATAACCACATCTCAAAACAGAAAACAAAGAGAGTATTTAAGAGCGCGTCGCGAATCGGTCAGATATTTCCGTTTGTCGGATCGATCGGTAATTCTAAAAATTCCCATTCGTCGGCTATTAACTTTATTTATCGCCAAATCGACGGATTTTTCTCTCTCAGAGTCTCTGAATTTGGGATGCTGTGGGTTGGAGATGTGTTTTCATTTTTTTTATGGATTTAATGGAATAAAATTGTGCATTGAAGCTGAATTTATACAGCATTTTCGGTATTCTATCGAAAATAGTCTTTTTAAAAGTTGATTTTTATATATCAGTCGAGTAAGAGATTGTTGGCAATGCTTTATGAGATAATGGAGCAATTGAAGATAAATAGAACAAGTGAGACAGAGCGCAGTAGAGTATCAATATGAATCGAGAAATGCTGTGTGAATGCAACTTCAATGTTATTTATGTTGATCGACAGTAAAATCTAATTATTTTTGACAAAATTTAATTAAAATCTATTCATTTCATTTACATTATAAATCTAGAATATAAAAGTGTCTGATTACTAATTTATTTGAAAAAAATATGTCATATATTTGATAACTAATTTAATCTAATAGCTGTTTCCATATGTAAAAGACGCATTAACTTTAATTGTATTATGATTCTAAAATTGTTTTTTCTATGAATAAATATAATTTTAAAGGCATATATTCTAATTTAATAAACGTTCCTTTCAAAATATAATAAAAATCTTTGTATAAGTAAAAATAATGTATCACATGCATTTGCAATGTTTTTAGTAATGCATTTAAAAGCTGCATGTTTTTGAACAGTCTGTTGAATAAAATCATCCTATAGAAATATCGTATCTTATAATATAACAAAATGAAATTGTTTTACTTCATATTTTCACTTTTTTTAATATAGAAACGTCACGAATCCGTTAAAAATATGATAAATCGATCGCCACTTCAGCGCATATGCCGCTCACGTCTATGTTTATATAAATCAAACAATCCCTTTGTGTCCCCGAAAAAAAAATACGCTTTCTTAAAAAGGCCACATGCGAAATTCGACGATTCCCTTTTTTATCGACATTATCGAAAATCGATAACGGCACACAGAAGGGTTGAAAGGGAATTTTTTTCTATGCAACGTGTGCTTAAAAAAAAATTCACCGAAGCGCAAAAAAAGGCATACACACATAAGAGACCGTTGAAAATGTGCGAATCTATCGAAACTGTTTATGCGAAAGGGTGAAAAAAAAAGCGAAATTTCATATCGAAAGGGTTCCGATTCGGAAATAAAAAAGCTCACAAGCTGTTCAAATCACAATGGAATCTTTTCCTTGGATGGAAAAAAATGGTTTTGTTGATCACACAAATGGCACGAGCCAAAAGCTCGATTGTTGCACAATGGCGATACTTTCGATATCTAAAAGTATCGCGTTATTGAAAATCGACGTTAAAAGTATGTAATTTTTCGAAAGTGATCGCTTTTCTCGCCATCGGACGTATGACTAATTTAACAGATTCGTAAATGTGGTCGTTTGAAATTTTAAATCGGTGAAAATTATGCGAGATTGTTGACCTCGCGATATATGTGATTCTGCGGGTCAAGAGCCAATGTCCTCTCCTCAAATGTAGCCACCGAATAAGTGGTAATTATGTTTGAATCGATTATTTATAATTAATTAATATCGCAATATGAATATCTATGGTTTGCTATAAACACGATGGAAATTCTATGAAATCTAGAGTAAAATTTCGAGCTTGAACGTAGAGTTGTAGATCAGAATAGTAAATCAAAGCTGAGTCGTAGTATGAAGAATTATTATTATTTTCTGGTCCAACCTTATTATTATTGCAATTTTCTATGCATAATAAATGTATGAAAACAAATTGAACTAAATATTCTTCGAATTACTGTCGAATCCAAATTCGTTAAAAATAGCAAATAATTTGGTGTCATAGTATTTTTCACTAAATCAGAATACGATTTTAAGCTCAACATAGAAAAACAGCAATCCGAATGCTTTTGCATTAGAATCTATGAAATCAACAGAATCAATATTTTCAGGTTAAAATCGCAATTGTATCATTAAAAAAAAAATACTTATTTCCCTAATAAAAATGTGCACTTTTCGAATTGAAAAACGAAAAAAACAACAAACAAACACTTTCTCTTCGAGACGAACGCATAATAAAAACGCGTTTCTAATGGCAAACGAATTAATGCCGTTTAGAAAATCGAAAAAAATTCGAACGCAAACAGTTTTCCTATTCGCCTATAGGAAGCTCGGCGTAGTAAAAATTTGACTCGCATCGGTTAGGAGTAAAAAAATGCGCTTATGCACTTTCACTATCGACGTGAAAGTAATAATATAGCCTCACAAGATCACGCTATTCGTTTTCGATTTTTTTTTTCAATTCTTTCGTGAAATAAATTAAAGTCGCTGTTAATTCGACGTGTGTTCATGAGCGATCGTTCTTTCTTTTTATGCAGGTATTCAATTTGGCTTATGCAACTTTATTGTGTCGAGGCATTGAAATCGTGAAAATTTATTTCGATTCATATTTATAACTTCTTCGAGAGTTGTCAGTGGTGGTCAATTTTGACAATGAAATTAAGATTTCTTTGGTGTTTCATCCGATTCATTCTAATTCAATCCTTTGATGTTCATTTGCGTTAGTGAATTATAATCTAAATTGAAATTAGTGAAATGGAAACTTATGATTGAATTCAGTGATGATTTCATAATTTATGAGATTCTATAGGTAGAAGAAGATACATGGACTAAAATTCAATTAAGTTAGGGATTAGTTAGGGATTTTTTTTATTCTGGAAAATTTATTAAGACTTACGTCAAATCGACATTATAAGTGATAATATTAGATCATTTATCATCACATAACCTGAAATTGAAGATCCCTGACCTTCGTTCGGGCAGGTGCAGTTTTTGTATGGGCAGATCGCGTGCCTCGCGTTTCCCTTTCTGGATTTCATTTGTCAATTCAGCTCGACTTTCACCTCCTTGACTCAGGTAAGTTATGGAATTGAAGACATCCACAAATACGAGGAGACATCATCATCATCATCACCAAATTCACCATACCAACCTTCAAAACATATCACTACCATAAACAAGCACTCGATGATTATTTACAACAAAATTTAATTTGATTTGATTGATTCCCAAAAATATGAATTCCATTGAATCTATTGCACTATACATAACCCTAAATTATAAAGTATCTTTCATCTGAAAAATAAATGTAAAATCACATAAAATCTTTCACTGATAAGATTCCCTGTCCAATAAGTTCCATAACCTTTCCTTATTTACACAGTTACGAAGGTTCAAGGCAAAGGGCAGTGTTCCACAATACAAATATACAACGAAGACCGTTACAAGAGCTTGACACACATTTGCATCGTCCCTATTATACGTGATTCACGTAAGTCGACATAATTGTGAGTTTACGTGACGCTTTTACCGTAAATGACGGTTTTACGACCGAACGATTATTTTACGGTACCGTTAAACAAGTCTAAACTAGGATTAGTCAATATGCTATATGAAGCACGATGGATTAATTGTTCCGTATTGCGTTCTATCCATCGTTATACGGGGATGTGTTTTAATGGGATTTTAGTAAAAAATGGTTTCGGGATGGCTCGTGCCACAATATGCCACGTTTTAGCGTTTTTTAGGTAATTATGTAATATGTTGAAAAAGAATAACAAATGGTTTTTGATATATTGGGTTGATAAAAACGCATTATGATGCGAATAGATCGTAAATTTAGCGAAAAATCGTAGAAAAAACTCATGCAAACACCATTGCATGAGCTTAGTGCAAAAGCTTCATAATTTCATTTTGTTCAATTTAATATAAATTTGTCATTATATTTTAATGTCAAATTAATAATAAATCACGTAATTTCCCCATTCTTACACATTAAATCAATCAACATTGAAACATATTTAAACTTCGAAACCCTTGACTAAAACATATTCAATGCAGAAATAAATTCAGCACTGCGATTTAATAACAAACCAATACGTCTATTAAAAGTGAATACAAATCAATACCACAATCTAATTTATGAATTAATAAAAAAATCAATTAATTTGAAACGTACATATTATCAATTTAAAAAACTCTAATGATGAAAAAAAATATAAAATGTCTTTAACACAATCAATATTTTTTTTAGTGTGTCTCTTCATTATCAAAATCGGGCAACAATACACATAAATAAACGATAAATTTTGAAGCAAGACATTAACAAAAATATCGATTTTTTTAAAAATTACTTTGGATCAGATAAATACAAATCAAAATACAATACATTTGCAATAGACTAGGCGAATGCAAGACAAAAAGCGCCATAAGGTGAACCGGCCGCTCTCCGTTGCACCGCAGCAACAAAAAGATCTACACACTGTACGACCGAAATAATAATAATATATATATTGATATAAAAAAAAACGGCTCGCGGAAATGAATCAATGATCTACGGTGCACAATTTCTTCCGGTGTTGTTCGATAATGCACTTTTTTTGTGCGCGAGCCACTTTTTTGTATAATATGGTCTCGAACAACGACGACGGCTCTAGGCGACGCAGATGGAATAAATTGGTCTCGTGTTTTACTCGGGCTTCTAACATTTTTTTTTTTTGATACCGAAATTCGATTTTTATGTGTGTGTATGTGTGTTTTGTGCTGAAAAAATGTTTTTGATGTGTAAAAAATGGGAGTTTTGGTATTTGAAAAAGTGCGCGAATGCGAGTTGCATGCGCTTGCAAAGTTCGGTCGGTCTGGTTGGGATTGTTTTTGTTCAATTCTGAAAAAATATGATCTAATTATAAAGGCTTGTATTAAGTGTCTTTGAAAAAATTATAATTTGAATGCGTTTTTTAAATTTAATTAGAATAATGTTGCTAGTTTGGTAGTTCGATTTTATGCATGACCTTTTTGTTTGATTCGTCTTAATACAGAAATTTATATAGGTTTCAGATTCAAGTTGCATAATTTTTCATTTGTAATCAATAAAATAACATTTTAATTTATCAACTTCAAAAAATTCGGCACTTTCTTAATTTATTGTATCTACTTATGATATCCTAATTTGACCCAACCCCTATCCTAACTCAATATAAATTTGATATTTTTTTAATGAAAACGCGAACCTTACTCAAATTTCGATCTATTAAGTAAAGAAAGTTTTATAAGTGTAAAATTTTGCTGATTTTTCATTAAAAAGTAAATAATTTCAAATTCAATTTAGTTGCTTATCTAATTTTTTTAAGAATGCCACCATCTGAATTATCTTAAAATGATTTGATTCAATTTTTTAAATCTATATCTTAAAATAAAAATAGTTCAATTTCAATTAGATTTTTTTTTATCTTGAATTGGAAAAGCTAAAAAAACATTGCGTGCCTAAAATTAGTAAAAATCCATAGACCAATTTGCAACCACCACGCCCCATACATCGTTCGACTAAAACTCTTCGATAGACAACCACCTTGGACTTGTAGGATAGGCCATTTTTTTTCTCAAAACCGAAGTTTTTTACCACCTTGAAAACCGAAATTATATCTCCGACACATAATGATAAGCCTAAAAAACAGGAACACGGTAGCCCTTGCGCTTTTTCATATCGAATTATATCACAAAGGCCATTAGTCGAGTATAAATTCATTCCGGATCGCGAAAAACCTTAAACATCTGTCGTGATAAATGGACCTCGAGTCTATTATGGGCGAAAATATTAAAAAATGCAAGGAACAGTTGTTGGGAGTGTGCTTCTATTTTTCGAGACACAAATTTAGAATAAAAAAATGCATATTGGTTGTAGGAAAAAATAGCAGACCCTACGATATATAATGCTGGCTGTCACATTATGTGGATTTATTCAGATGGATTTTTAGTGATGGTTTGTTCGCCCCTCGTGATGATCTGCTATTTTAATTGCTTCTGATAAAGAATGGTCCGTGAAAAAATGGGTGATTTAGTATTCAGATGGTGCTTAATCTGTATGCAAAGACAGATGCATTTTTTTTCAAAAGTTCGCTATGCAAATGTTCGTGCATATTTGCAAATGTATCGGATTTTTTAAATTAAATCTTGTATAAACGAATAATAGTGCTGATTTTGATAATATTTAGTTATTCTAGTATTTAATAAAAAAAACACCTACTTGAAATTCAGCGAATCTGCCAAAACCTTCATTGCTTTGTAGTTGGATTGTAAATAGGATTTTTTCAAAATTTTCGTCACTTTGAAGATTTTTACAAAATGAAAATTCAAATGAGATATTGCGCAAATTTTCGTCGAAACACATTTACACTTTTATATTATCACTATTTTTCTATACAAATCACTTATACTCTGCTTTTTATATGATACACATCACATCTTTATATGATAGTATAATTTTACGTACCAATCGTATGTATAATTAATTGATTATTATTAATGAATTTAATGAAAAATGAAGAATTTTAAAACAACTAAAAAATATCGATCAAACGTCAAAATCGAAATCGTTAACTGAAAAAACAAATGAAAACACGTGAACAAAATTTCAAAATATTTTTAAATTATCGTAATAAATGAAACAATAACATCGAAAATTAATTATTTCAACACTGATAAAAATGCATTATCAAACTAATAAAAAAAATCGATAGCTCATTAAATTCTTATATAAAAAAAAGCGATAATGACATCAACCGACTTGTAAAAAAAACATTGTAAAATTTTCAATTCTTCACAACAAGACTCGATTTCTTTCATACAAACGACCTCATTTATGATTCGAAACTCGGCATTCTATGGAAGCGTCGAACGCGTAGGAAATGCAAATGGTGCAATCTGCGACCTTTTTTCTGCAACACGGTCGAGCTCGATTTTCGTTTTTTTCGCACCATACGAATAATCGAGTGCACTTTTTACGTGGCGTATGCGTTTTCGAGGAGAGGCACGTGCAAATATTTGCGCAAAAAAAAGAAGATCGCATGTAAATAAACGAATAAAGAACCACGTGCCAGGATGTTGCCCCCAGTGCCATCGTCCTCTCTTTACGAGTCGAATTTTTACTTTATTTCATTTATTTTTTCGAAATTTATTTTCAATTTCGGCGGCGACTTCCCTCTCTTTTACGGGCCGAACGACGTAATAAATTCGGTTACCCAATACACATAATGGCGACCTTTAGCTCTTGGGATGAAATGGACCTATAAAGACATTAAACTTTCGTAGCGATTAGTTATTGGTTCCGAAATGAGCTCGTCTAATTGAAATTTCATAAAAAATAACTTAACAAATCCAGCATGTATCGTATTTATAGTAAAATATTAAACTCGAAATATATTTCTTAAAAATTGAAAGGAGTTTCTAAATCGTTTTGTTTGAAGGATTGTGCGATCGTTTTGAATTCGGAAGTCATTCGAATATAAAAATCTGTCTAGGATGAAAAATCTACTTTTATTTATGTGAACAAGTGAAGGTGTAATTACAGTAAAATCTTAATTTAACTGACGCTTTAATGAATTTTTATCCAACTGTGATATCATTGGCAATATTATAGTTTTTGATTTTTTTCCTATTAGATCGTTAGCGAAATATTTGATCAAGTTGGATTTGGTTAGTAAATTCTTATTTTAACACATTTATTTTCACTTGAATAGATTTTTTATCAAATTGGGATAGTAATAGACTATAGATGGAATCTCGTTAATTAATTACATTTGCACTTACTACCAGACTTATAAAATCATATTCATACTAGATAAATTATGATTTCATATAAAAAATTGTGAAATTGTGATTTAATTGGCAATATTATGATTTCACTGTCACTCACGATTTCACTGAAATTTCTCACGCACCGCCACTGGGAACAAATTAGTATCAAAATATCCCGAGGGACATTTTGTATTCTGCGCATTGAGAAAAAGTGCATCCTGAAAGGTGCTGTTTTTTATTCATTTCAAGATAATTGCATTGCTATTGATTCGCGATCGAAAAAAGTCATTGTTGTCTCTGATCCTGTGCGGTTATAAAAGTCCATAAAACATCTGCATATGAATTTGTTTATTGTGCGAACAGCTGCATTTTAAAAAATCTGCATCGATTTATTTTATAGAACAGATCTGAAAAATCATCGATCGATATCATTAATCTTCGCGATTTCGATCTAAAATTGAAATTGGTTTATATGTTTTTTTTTTAAGTCATTTAAAACATTGTGTTATATATAGAGTGGCTTTCACATAAATCCGGGCTAAATTTATTTTATTTTCTCGATTATTTACGACCAATTTCGGTTCGGTTCATTATAAGGAAGAAAATTTTGTTCAACGCACAAAATATTCGCGAAATTATGGTAATAAAGCGATTAAGATGCTACTGTATCGAATCTACCCGAAGGACAACATTTTTTCAAGTTGACAAATAATGAACCAGAATTAATCGAGCACGACTTTATTGTTAAAGGTTTAATGTTTAAAAAAATCTTCAAATCACTTGAAAAAAATTTAAATTATCAATTTACACACTGTGATTAACCCCTCAACAATGAAGTATTTGTTTTGTTGTTATAATAATGATATATTCAAATGTCGAATATTCAAGTCAAATGAAATGTGAAATTGAAAACCAAATTATTCAATGTATTGTTTTCACTTTCGCCGAAATATTCAACAAACTCAAGCCATCAAATATTTCGAATCGAATGAAACTCGTCTTGAACCATTCTCATAATGACTGGCGCATTTGTATAGAGAAAATACGAAACTCGATATGAAACAGATCCATTTTTATATAAAACGACATAGATTTCTTATAAAAAAATAACAAGATACACACTTACACACACTCAGTGTGAGTTCTGATCTTCTTTTATCCAAGTTGGGGTAAACAATGCGATCCTGATATCAAATTTATTCCATTGTGATGCCGCAGTCCGATCCCTTTGTATAGAAATTTATAAGACCATACTCGACGATATATAGACGTATAAAATAGTGAACGTGTGTCTTCTTAAAAAACCGAAAAGGAATAGGTTCTATCATCTTCTTGTCAGGTAAAAAAATCAGCAAGAGGAGTCTTTAAAATGTTTTTTTCTTCATTATATTCAGGTAAACCCCGCTAAGATCGCGTATGTACTTTTCGATCATTTCGATTTCATAAAAATGTAGATCTTGTATATTTTTTTTTAATATTCTCTCTATATTCTTAGAACTATATGAAATTTTCAATTTTTTGTTCAAACCCTTTCATTTTCGAAAAGGGTGTGAAGTGAAGGGTATTTAACAAGAAAAAAATTGAGGAATTTTCTCATTTCCTTATTCAATAATTGCATTATAAATAAATATATTTTTCAAATACATATATCAAAATAATCAGAACATCTTTCAGATCTAATAAAAATTGTATCTATCAAAATATTATCAAAGCTTTGAAATGTTAATTTCGAAGTTCGCTATGACATTTCGAATCTCCGAAGTATTCTTAGAAGAAGAAAAAAGGCATTATTATACTTCAGGGGGTTGCTAAAGGGTTGAAATGCCAAAAGAAATACGAAAAGGCAGGTGTTTGGATCGGTTCGGCAAAAAATATTTCTTCCGCGTTAAAAAATAAGGGTTTCGGGGTAATTTATACCCCCGCGAAGCAAGTCGAGTTAACATAATAATAGCGCGTATAATATCGAAATCTGACACAAAAACTATAGTTTCAAGTTTTTCTAAAGATTTTTTTTCATCTCGAGTCCCTCGAAACCGTAAAATAGGGCATCTTGGATATTTTTTTCATATCGCATTTGAGAAAACTGCAACATCAGTCTGTTATAAAGTTTTATACGCATTAGATGATCTTTATATTAAGAAGATAATTGATGATGCAGATATGAAACGATGTTATTTTAAAACCAGTTTATTCAACTTGAGCAATCATTCATATTAAGTTCATCGATACATATTTCTTTTTACAAAACTCATTTGATCTATTTACAAATCGATGATAATAACGAAATATCAACTAATTTCAAGCATCACCTTTTAGATTAAATATTTCAATTACTGAATAGCAACTTATCGATTAATAAACTCTATAAAAAAAAAATGAACCAATAAGCTACCAAATAACCATTTCAATACTCTCAACATCCAATCATAAAAACAAAGTCATCTAACCTAACCATCATCATAGATTTATCCATACACATTTCCTCAACTGTGTGGGCTTCGAATGCCATCACAGCTGGTTCTCGATTCGCGCATTCAGACGGTAGTTTATTATGAATTTGTATTACACTATACTTCAAAGATGATAATGGTGCAGCCAAGGGCGTGGGCCATCCGCAGTCTGCAGTTGCCACGCCTCGGATTGTCTACTGTTAATTTAGCGACAATGAATATAAAAATCGAGTCCTCAGGTCTCAAAAGACACCCCCGTAAATGGTGGCTCATTTGTATAATGTTTGCGATTGTGTGGTGTTTGGGTTCAGTGGCATGTTTGTGCTTTGTGATGAGAAGATTTGTTAAAATGTCGGTATAGATTCGGATGATGATTGATCAAGTTTGAAATTATGTGTGAAATAAAAAAAGATTTAGGTTAGGTTTAGGTCAGTTTAAATGTGTGTCATTTTTTATTGAATCAAAATGAAACTTAAAAAAATATAATTTTATAACGGTTTTTCGATTTAAATATTAATTACTAATATTTTCCTCTCATCAACATCTTATCTTGACATTGATTTGCTTTCATTGCTTATTACAATTTTCTCTCCCTTAATTTGACTGTTCATGTTTATGTATCAAATGAAGTCACAAAATAGAATTAGATTACGAAACTCACCAATTCAACATATTTACAAAATTCCCAGAACCAATCTAACATTTGATTAGACTTAATTTCTTAATTCACACTTATTTCTAGGAACAAATACATCATGCACTTTCTCTGCCCAATTTCAATAAGCACAACGTAAATCAAGAAAATACTGCACATACGTAAATTCACTAATTTTCCTTAACTATCCATAAATAGATTCAAAAATACTTTCATGATCATTTAAAAAAACTAACTATCAAGATTCGCTCAAATGTAAAAATCGCCTCATTCTCGCGACTAGTCACCACAATGCACTTACAACACACACACATATATTGACGCTTGAAAAGACCAAAGAGTACAAGTGACATTTTTACCGAAATTGAGTTATGTACAGGAATCACTTCATTGTACGCTCATTTATTTGGTGGCAAAAGGATATAAACGAATTTGGAACGTGTGCCAAGATAATATATCATCAAATCAGTCGACCTCCTCCTAATACATGTAGGTACATGGTCAACTTTGAACGCGATTTTCTCGAAATCACCGCAAAGTCGCTTGTACCCCTTGGCCTTTTCAGTCGTCGTATAATATTATACGTGTAGGGGGACAAAACTTGTCGTGAACCTGAGTGCATCGGTGATGCAGAGGTTAAGACTATTAATCCAACACTTATGACCACTTTGAACCACCTACCCGCCCATAGCCCGGGCTTATACGGCGAGAACATTACGTCTGTGGGGTGACCGTAATTTCTACAGTTTGTGGGACTTGCAATATTCTTATAGTTGTAAATAATTGACTTGTGCTATGCTCGTGTTCGATTTTAACTATGGTCGTTTCGATATTCGAATCTCTTTATTGTTTGATTTCAAATAATGTTGATTTTAAATTGGTATTTGAATGTTTGAATTAATTATTTTCAACAAATTTATTGATAGTACTTGAAATTATTTGAATACAATTCGATCTGAGAAATGCTATTGTATAATTTTGATTGAAATTTCAATGTATTCATCGGTAGGGTTATAATGAAAATGTCGAGTATTTTTCGAAATTTTGGTCATCCTTCTTCCTTTAGGCACATATGCATATTATTTCTGCGACAGTTAATCGCTAGACATTTATCATCTATGAATAGAATAAATTTCAGTATATTCCTGCATGAATGCAAATGGAAATATGCACAAGTACATTTCCATCGTTGCAAATTCAAAATCGATTCTTACAAATTAAAAATTTCAATAGAAAAAAATATTTTAAAAGAAAATGTTCATTGCCACCAATTTTCTTTATTTTCCTCTTTGCGTTTAATGATGTAAGACACGGGTAAGAAGATAAAATTGAAAATTTATTTTATTGATTTCCTCCTTCTGTTTTATGGTTACGATGCCCAAAGTGATACATATTTTTTTTGTTTTCGTAAAAGGTTAAACACCCCAAAATTTCCACGTGAGTTTCTTACACTCGTATATTTTTCAAAACCCCTTCTACCTACGAGTATGATTCGATTACATTAATATATGTAGATCAATTTTTGTGAAGTTAACCACTGAAACAAAACTCAATAGATAAGTTCAATTAAAATGGGTTCGATTTTATGTTAGATTCAGTTAATTTCTTTTTACATTTCTTTTGTTAATTTGTTTAAGTTATGTTGGATCAAATATTGTGCCTATTATCTACTCTACAAACATCAATTTTTACGGTAAATCTATTCAAAATATCAATATTAATCTTACTTATCAAACAAGCATAGATTTGGAGCAGAGCAAGAAGCACAAAAGTAAGAAAAAGATAATTTAAAGTTCTGGAGGAAGCACTTTTTAAATTGCTCCGAAACAATAATAAACTTTCATGTTCCAAATCTAATTTATGTACCAATCAAAATTGATTGCTCCATTGCTTCTATTTCCTAATCCTTGAATTGCTTCAACCTTAACCCTGTTTCTTAAACGTATCAATGATCATAATGAAGTTGATATGCTCATTTTCCAAAATTTTAACACATTAACTATAAAATCCTTACATATTCCAGCCAATCCAATGTACGAATCCATCCAAAGATCCATCATCCACGAGAGCCACTACAGAAAATTAAAATTTGCATCAACAGAAAACTAATTCAAACACAACCCAATAGTACAAATCGAAGATCCTTCAAAAACATCCACGAGAGCCTCAGAAGCAGAATTAGCATCGGCATCGGCAGAAATCCCTCATCGTTGAATGGTTCGCTCCTACAGTCGAACCGAACGTTGCACAGCCTCCGTCTTTGAAGAAGACGCTCCATCGTGGTGAGGACATTCGAGTGGAGAGTCAGCTCTGTCCGCTTCGACTGTAATTATGACATTACCAAGAAAAAAGTTGTACCGAAGAGGTGAACGAACCGACGCGACGCACACACTCCGGTAATTGTTGTGGACGTAGTGAGGCGCGGTGGTGCAGTGCTCGAAGATGGTCACTTGGAAGAACTCGGTTTTGGGATGGTTCGGGGTTGAGGTTTGAGGTTGAATTTGGTTGGAGATTGAGTTTTTTTGGGATTTAAGAAGGAGTTTTTAGGTTGAGTTTGGTTGGGAGTCGGATGTTTTTAGGTTTAAGGAAGGAGTTTTTAGGTCGGATTTGGTCTGTTTAATCAGGCTCGAAATGGTTCAGGGTTGAGATTTGAGGTTGACTTTGGTTGGTAAATGGATTTTTTTGGGTTTTAGGAAGGAGTTTTTAGGTTGAATATGGTTGGGAATTGGATTTTGGAAAGGAGTTTTTAGGTCGGGTTTGTTCTGAGGTAGTTGTTTTCAGACATGGTTTAGTTTGATTTTGATGATATAATTGATTTTATGTAGGGATCTTTGGGTCCAGCTTGATTTTAAGGCTGTTTTTTAAGTTAGATTTAGTTTGAGTTTGAATGATTTTTGAGTTTAAGTGAATTTAAGCCGAGGTTAATTAGGTTTTAGATGGATATATGATAGTTACAAAGATTTTCAAACTGGAAAGAGTTTGGAATTAGTTAAGGATTTAAAACTTGGATGTACAGATTCTAAATTGATTCTAGTTAAGGATTCAGGAGATTAACTAGGTCAAATCTCATACATTTTGGTGTCATAATTTTATAAGATTTCAGCTCAACTGCACACCTACAATTTACGAGTAGATTAAAGTTTACAGTAAAAGTTTGCTTGAATGAAGATTTTAACTTGTTTAAATATGTGTACAGAATAAAGATATTAACCTTTTAACTGCTGAAGAAGGTGGTACTTAGGTACAATGGAATCTTATTTTAATTTAATACTAGGAGTACTTATCCTAGCTAAACTAAACTGACGAAAGAAATAACCAAATTCAAATTACATACATAGTTTGACACTTGACAAATGTAAAAATCTACTGAAAAAAAACGAATTAACTAACATGAAGGTAATAATGAATTAAAAAAACCACCCCTTAACCTGATCTAAAACTTAACCCAACCTAATTTAACTCAATCTATCAAGTAATATTGCATACAAAAACAAAAAAAATCAATAAAATTATATTTTTTTATAAGTGCACCACTCTAAACTTGACAAAAATTAAACTCACGCAGAGAAAAGAGTGATTAGACTTTTATTAGTTTTAAAAAATAGTGCTTCCACCTTCGAGCGGGATATCCTCAAGAATTCGAAACAAGACTACAAAGAGCGTCTCGTGTGAAATTTGCTCGCACAAGTTTCTCTCTGTGCCGCGTGTAGGAAACGCACGCGACTCGCGGTCGAAACTTGTGCTACGAAGTGTCGGTTAATAAAATGAACTCGTAAAAGTAACTCCGAAGATGATATGACCGGCTCGTTGCGGTTAATGTCGACAATCGACGATGAATTATCGAATGTTAAGCTTCGATTTGGTCATGGTTAGGTTATCTGAAGGTTATCGGAGAAGTTTAGAATCTGACAGATTTTTTTTGATAAAATTAATAGCCATATCTGACTGATAAACTCCTATTCGATTATTGTAGGTTTAAAATGTTGATTTTGTGACGATCTTTTAATCGTCAAATAGCAGTGATAAGATATATTATTATAATTGAAAGATATGTCTCATAAATAAACTGCTCATGTCATTATTTATGAGTGCCTTCAATATTCAATTAATCTTTTAATTGATACGAAAACCAAAAAGGCGCAGATAAATCATAGAAACTAATGTTCGATTCGATATATATTTAGCTTTTTTTAATTAATTTCTTGACATTACTATGCATTATGCATCTATTTAATTAAAAAAGGCCAAATACATGCTGTTATAAATGACATTAAAATATTCATGTATCTATGGCACCTATTGATCAATTAACAAAAGAATGATATTGAAAAAATGCATTTGAATGCAATATGAAAAAACGTTCAAAATTTTAAAAATAACATCATTACAATATCATAATATAATATTTATATCAAAACTATTCATGAAAAAAAATTCTCCAGATGAAAATTCAGAATTTCCAATACAACTGAACTACTTTCCATCAAATCAATACTTTTCCTAATGAATACTAAAATAATATAACATAATAAATACGTATACAGTAAAACAACACAATCTACATAAATTCTTATAAAAAATAAATAGTATTTTTTCACATTTTAATGTAATTTTTACAATTTTTCGTTTCGGATTCGGTCGATTGACGGCAACACTAGAATGTGGGATCGCGGGTGCGTTAACCTCACAAAATAAAACTCACAATGAATTTCTTCTGTAAATAAAAGTGTTTTACCTTTTTTTGTCCATTTAGAGAGTTGACTGCACTTTGTGAACGTATCCAGAACGATTCCAGGACGAGATGCGATTTTTTTATCCATCGGGGGTTTTCCGATCATATAAATTCATCTCAAGCGATTTTCCGGTATCGGTATAATCGATTATTAAATCGTTAATCATAGTAATTAGTCGATCGATATCTGACAAGTATCTTAATTATTTTTTGCTCGAAAAAAATTGCATAAAAAGTGCGAAATCTGTTTACGGAAACTTCGGATAAAATAAGCGCCATACAAGTACAACTTTCTATACTTTGGTTATTTAATTCTATTAAAAATTTGCAAATCAATTAAATGATCTTAAATAAATACTTCATCATATTTATGTTGCATTAAATCATTATTTCACTGGTGAAATTATAATTTTCGAATTGTCTTGACAATAAATCTGCTGAAAATTAGATTAGTGTAATATTTTTGTATTTATTTATTGAAATAAATCTAACATTAACTCGATATGGGTTTGGATCGAATTAAGTTTATTTCGTGAATTATAATCATACCGACTACTTGAGCTAATAAAATTATAATTTCTCTTGTGATTTCATTAGAAAAATTATGATTTCACTGATGAATAGTGATTTCGCTTCGTATTTTTATCTGAAAAACAATATTTTTTTCAATTCTAAATCAAAGCATTTTATCAACATCCGGATAATTCACAATATCAATAACTGAAAAATACCCGACTATCGCAAACCTAAAATAAAAAAATCAAAAATAAATTAACACATGCTGCCAACTTAACACTCGGCGTTGTTTGCTTTGTAAATTTTCAAGTTTGCTCTTCTACGTTTATGTCGTTCGAAATAGCAAATATTGAAACGATCGAGAAAACTCGTTTGCTTTTCGGATAAGGAAAATTCTACGGACGATTTGGATCCGATTGAACTTGATTTGTGATTTTCGAGGGTTTTCCGAATTTTCCTATATGGCGATGCAACTGCGCAGTAAACTCGAGGTCGTTCTAGCGATTTCCACGTGTAGAGAAAATGGCAATCGATAGTAAAAAGAGAAAGTGCACAACGAGTGAAATTAGAAAGGCGCAGTAGAAAGGGAATGCATACAAATACGTATGAGATGATAATATTTACGATTTTTCAATGTATGGACTGTATTAAAAATAATATATTTTAATTATGTTACTTTGTAATGTAAAGAATATTAATTTTGCAGATATAAAGTAATATTTCTATTCTAGAATGCTTCAAATGTTCGAATTTGAAAATATTCTTGTATCTCGGAAAATTCTAACAAATCTTTCAACACAAAAAAAGTACATTATTTTAGAATCAAATTGATCGAAATATGTTTTTATTTTACTACAATATATTTGAATGAACAAAATACAAATATCTATAGATAATAATTGACGTCATATGAATTTGAATGAAACGATAGATAAAATTTTACGCGGGAAATCTTCGGAAAAATCGATAACCGAAACAATATAATTAACTCGTTTTTATAAATTTTTAATCAATAATATACCAGTATTATGAAAATGTATTAAAAAAGTATAATTCGATTCGATAAACGATGAAAATTCAACAAATTCTAACATCACGCGCCATTCGCATACGACACGTTCGTTCGCCGCGCGGAAATAAAAAAACGCATAGAAAATGGCGAGATGCAATTTTCTCCGGAGGTGATTCTCATTTTTTTCAACTCCTCGGACGTGTATCATGATGGAGCCGAAGTTTTCTGATCGTCTCTCACTCTACACACCACAAACTTATATTATAAATGTGTGTGTGTGTGTGTTAAGGCTGCTTTTTTTCTCTCTGGTTACCGTCTCAAACATTTATAGGTTACGGGCGGTCAAGAACCCAGGACTAGTTACTTGTGAGATTATCGTGTGCTTACATTTACTTTTTTACAACATGTCGGACGGCGATTAAAACGAAAAAAGTTTATATGTGGCGAGGAAGAAATGTTTCGGACGAGATCGAATCGAATTGATGTGAGATTCGAGGGTTTTAGGTGCTTTTAGTATGGGTGTACTTATATGTGTTGACGTGTTGCGACTTAAGGTTCTAGTGGATTTTTCTTGTGATAGAAGACTCATATCGGTTTGATTGAAATCTGTTTTTGTTAAATTCGATTAGACATAACATATAGGTCTTCCTTACACTCGTACATTTTGACATCACAAATTTTCATAATATTTCATCTGTTCATAGTTCAATCATGATTCAAGAAAAATGAAATAGATAAATAGGTTTTATTTGAGACTTAGATAATTTCATATTTTTTCAGTCAATTTTTCAGGTTGATAAATGATCTATTTCTATATTTACTCATGTTGTTTATCATGGCATTTTAATACTAATGGTAATGAAAATGTTAGAAAAAGCATGAAACATGATATTTTAAAAATGAATAAGCAGTGAACTGAAAACTAATATATGATACTTAAAAATTAAGAGTAGTGAACCTAATTAAGAATTTTGCATTATTCAGCTTGATTGCATTTAAAATGCTCTTATTAACCGAATAATATTCCTTAAGTTTTGTAATATCTAAAGAAAAGGGTATCTAATAAAACATTTTCAAAAAATATTATAAATAGGAATGGTTTAATAAATAAAAAAGATCTTATTCAACAATAATATAAAAATAAATAACCACATGTTACAGTAATCTTTTGTGTAAAATATATAAAACAACAAAAACGAAAAAGGCAAAAGCAAAAAAGATAACAATTTTATCTGTGAACTCCCGTTGACCATATTTGTTTAGTAATTTTCCTGATTGCGATATGCTTCCGGCCGTACTTTCCAATTCATCTCTTGTATTCTAAAATTACAAAATTTCTGTCAAATTCAAGATAACAAAATTAAATTATATCGAAATACACATACATGAACATTAGAACTGGATACAGCTAAATTATCTAAAGTTTCAGCACTTCTTTGAGTAGTTTCAGCGAGTTGTCTACTAATCGATAACAATTGATCAGTTATACCTAGAAAAAAAATTATATTTATAATTAATGAATATAGACCATTGAGTATAATTTTTATAAAATGTATTTGAATTTAATTCTTTCTACATCAATGTAAACTGATACATATTTAGCATCATTATCACAGACACAATTTAGTGAAAACATAAAAGAAGTATTTAAAATATGAATATATTCAATGTACCTGAGGATAAATTGAGCAAGCTAGATTTGTCTGTCTTTTTCCTTTGTCGAAGCTCCGTATCGGGTGTGCCATCTCCAAACAATTCTTCGCTTTGAACTTTCTGAATGGCAAAAGCACTTGTTATATTCGCATTCTTGAAAGCTTGCATAGAACTAAAATTATATTTGATTTAAATGAAAACTATAAAATTGAATCTTTAATTCAAATTCAATAAAGAAACCTTGATAATTGTAATCTGTGCGATTCCACTTCAGCCATCAACTTTCCGTCAGAATTATCTTTGGCAAATTGATCTAAAGTCTCGATATCTTTTCTCAATTCAGCCAATTTTTCTCTTCCTAAGCTATTCAAATGATTCAGATCGTCCATGGATCTTTTACATGATAAAATGTCCTAAGATTAAAAAATAAATCAAAAATGATAAATTGCTGAATGATCAATGATTTATATGGTTACTTACACGAATTAGAGCTTTCATCTGTAGATCATTTTGAACTAGGTTTTGTTTTAATCGATCTGCTGATACTTCTGAAGGCTTTTCGTTTACTTTCTTCATTTTTGTGAAATTCAAGACACGTCAGATATTTGACAGCTGTCATACGATTTTTTTCATATACATTTTCCATCGTAACAGCAACGTTATGGCCCAAACACACGATTTCTAATTAAAAAATAAATAAATAAGTTTTCATTACAAATTGTTTATTTTCATTATATTTTAGTAATAAAATAATTAATTATTTGCGATTTGTCACAATAATATATTCACAACTTTATATGAATTATAGTCACGATATTTAATGCTACGGCCATAAACACAGAAGCCGTTTTCAAACGTGGTCAGCTGTCAACTGACATTTACTATTGTTTATCGTTAAGTGGACATTTTATCATAAATCTAATCAAATAATGTCTGCGAACGACATCCAAACCTCCCCTTCTTGGAAAAAACCAGATGAGGTGATGCAGCTGTTGAGAATGAAACAAAAGAAAAGATCTCTACAAAAATTCAAAGTAACAAACTTCACATTTTCATTAATACGCCTTAAATATATATTTGTAATGCAGTGAAATCATGATTTATTAGCTATTATAATTTTATTGTAATGTGTATATTGTGTTCTAGATTTTCTTTATTGATAAAACTTAAATTTTCACAGGAACGAATGCGGCATCCGTCGCAGAGCTGTCCTGACTTGTCTAACGTTTTCGGAAAAACTGCATCACCTAATTTCAGCAGAATACTAGGTTCCGAGAAAAGAAAAAATCCATTTTCAAAGTATATTTGCTGTTTTATTATTCAGTACTCATCCGTTATATGCATGTCCATCCCTATTTTCATTCTAACATAAGTCCCAACTTGATATAAAATATTTTTCGAATTCAAGAAATTCATATGGACAATTCATATAACAGACCATAACATTTTTTTTAATTTTTGAATTAATTTAAATTATTTTTATTTAGAAACACATTGGAAAAAGATGAAAAACAATTTTGTAACAACGCAAGCTTACAAGACGAATCCACCGATAGTACCCTATTCCAATTGTTGGGAATTGCTGGAGAAGATAAAGGAAAATCCAATATAGAAAAGGAAACGGCTTCCGAACAACCGTTGACGTCATTCACGAACATTTTAAGTAATTTGGGCAACAAGAATACCGTTGTGGAACAAGTAAACCAAATTAATTTGAAATATATAATTTGTTATTGATTATATCATTTTTTGTAACATTCCTATTATTTGTTTTATAGGAACCAGAAAACGATGAAGCCAAACACTATATTCCGATAGATTGGGCCTTAAAAACTAGAATGAGATTAATGTCGCCCAACGCATTTGCATGGAATCAAAAATTAAAAGCTAGCGAAGAAGCTTCAGGCATCACCGGGTATAATTTCACTTCATAAAATATAACTTTCGTGAAAATCTCGATTTACTTTTATTATTTATTAGGTTTGTGAGATGCCTGGACACATCCAATTCCAGTACCTTAGACACATCTCATCATGCTCGATTTCACCAGCACTGCCTTTATTGGCAGCACCCGAGTCTTCCATCAATGTGCCTATTTCCTAGAACAAACGGACGTATTTCTAACAGAAATTTTATATCAAATAATGACGAAGTCAAAACTGCTCTTCATAAAGAATGGACAGAAAGTTTCCGATCGTTGTTTCAGGTTAATTGAACATTAAAAGAATTTATCTGTTGTAATTTAGTTATACATTTTGCCTGATCTATATTTAGTAGTTAGTATTAAGTAGTTTGGAGAGTGATTAGGTGCTTTGAACTATTTTTCTTTCTAAAATGGAAAAGTGGAGGTATTTACCACTTCAAATGGTTTAATTCGTTTAGCTGCACCATATTATTTAGTTAATTACAAATTACTTTCTTACTTTACTTTAAATATACCTAGTTCATTTTTCATTAATGTAACATGTATCAATCTAATATTTATTTTATTTTATGTTTAGTTACTCCGTGCTAGACAATGTCCATATTTTTATGTGTGTGCTAATACTTTCACTTGTTTATTCCGTGCTGCTGGAATCGGTGGAATTGTAGAAACATGTGCTTTTGTTTCACCAACAACTCGAGGGTTTCGACAAATGTTGCAGCAAGAGGGTAACTGTTATATTATTGTACTTTGAACTGATAAAACAATTCTTTCGTTTATGCTTACTTCTATATATGAAACTTTAGAAATTGAATTCACGATGCCGTTAAAACGGCAAGAAAAGAAAAAAGGTGACAAATCAAAGGAAGGAGATGGCACTAAAAACTCATCAACTGATAGTTGTTATGATACAATGGATAACACTAACTCTACGGATGACAACAATCTGAAAACTAATCAGATTGGCAATGTAGATGAAAATAATGAAGACGAGGACGATGACGATATGGAATCTGATGAATGGTTACAAAGTTTAGGAGTAACCGATGATATAATCAAGAATATCAATCATTCTCAAGTAAATATTATTTTCAATTCGAAAATTCACTATTTTTCAGCATAAAAATAATCACTTCTTGACTGTTTTACACACACTATTCTAATTTTACCCAACCTACATATTGCAATTCGATGAAAGTCATACCAAATAATTATTTTATTAATTGCAGATGAGAATAAATCGAGCCACCGAATCACAAATCGACAGCAGTGCTGAATCTTTAGTTTGTGTTCGAGGAGTAGATGCTCAAGCTCTATTCAACTTTTTGCTGAATTGTAAATCTTCCATTGCACTTACTGGTACTTACGGAGGAATACCACCTACTCTGCTTTCTCCGACGGCTTTTCAAGGCAGCACCCTTAAATCTTTGAAAGTATGATTCATTCAAATTATAATTTTTTTATTAAAGGCTGTTATATTTTAATATATCCTTCTTTCTTTAGGTTCGACAAAGTACAGTACATTCTGAGAATGGAAAATATTTTTCTGTTGAACTTAGAGGTCCTATTCTCCCAACAACAGTTCAATCGCTTTGTTCGTTGATCCAAAGCAATTCAAAACCTTTCAGCGGTACTTTTGCCAATTATCCACACACCAATACTTATTCCAAAGTTGCGAAAATGATGACAGAAGGTTAGTTTCTTTCTTTTCATACATTGCAATCAATGTAAATAATTCTTCTTATATCTTATCTGTATTTTAGATGAGAAAGCAAAAGAAAACGCTTCAGGAAAAGTTAATGTGTTTGGACGTGAAAATCTATCAGATTGTGGACTGAATACGGATTTGCTTCAGCATTTTTGTTCACTGGAACCTTCGATTGTCGAAACTATTGACGCTATCAAGTATTGTTCGGATAAAAACGTGTACATGTGGACGTGATACTTTTTAATCGTATTATTGTTAAGACTTTATTTATTGAGATTTGTTGTGTTTGACTGTTAGTTTTTAAGAAATGTGATTTTCTGACGTTTTACTGTGTAAGTTTGTGTTTTTATTTTGTACGAATTAAAAGTCAGATAAATATATGTTTTTTTTTTATTTTCCATATTTGAAAAAAATAATTTATCATTGATAATTGATCAGGAGAATCTGAGAATCAAAAGGACAGACAAATAAAGAAGTGATGAATAAATTATTGTAAATGTATTTCATGTCTATGCTTAACATGACATCCCATTATACGTAATTATCATCATTGTCAAAATTATACAAGATTCCATAAACACAATAAATTAACATTACAAAATAGATGTAAAATGGAAAAGAGTAATCTTAAAACCGAGAAGTAGAGATACATCAAAATTCACACTAAGAATCACGGCTTAACAACTATCACTTTAAAATTAAAAATCCCTTTCTTTTTTGGAAATATCCATGTTTAATTTTAACTAATCATATTAACATTATTTATCCTAGTCCCCTTCCGATGCTGCTAATTTCCATTCAATGCTTACTGAAATAAAATATAAACAGTTAGATACACAAATACATAACATATTGAAAAATATACAAATAGTGAAATTGTGATTTCACTCTAACTTGTATAAGCATTAAAGATTGTAAAACTCACACTCTGACTGTTAGAAGAAGCCGGCTGTCCCGGCACGGAATACTGTGGTCTGAAATTTGTGAAAGTGGCAGCTGGAGCGGCTGCAGCTGAGAAGCCTGGCAAAGCACCCGCTTGAAAACCACTTGGGAACTGCGACATTTGTTGCGCTGAAAAGATTGTGTAAATTGAGAATGGGTTAGATTATTTCATATACGCCTAAATACAAAAGTGATTCACACCAGCGGTAGCGGGATTACCAGCTGTCGCAGCAAGACGACTAAGAATGGAACGCTCCGACATCTGAAGACGCTGAGCCACAGGAGGGATGCGCGCAAGGGTGGCTGGCAGACGGGAAACGTCAGATTTCATATCGGAGAGCAGCTCTTCCAACTGATTCAAGACCTGAAACAAATGGCAAAATTTACATTATTGTTCAAGGAAATAAATTAAAGAAACATATAACACTATTGGTTTTATTTGTCAAGCTCTCTTAGATTCAATAATATTTTCAATTATCAATATTGAAAGAAAACCATAATGAATGTCTATTTATTGCATTTAACAATAAGATAACAAGTAATAAATTTTATAAATTACCTTGTGCAAAACTGCATTAGCTGGTTTGTTGCCGGCAAGAGATTCTTTGCTAAGATGCTGATGGGATTCAGCCAAGCATTCAACTTCGGCGAACCGAGCGTTTAACGACATCGCTGGATGATTGGGATCTTGAGTGAGATTCAAATATGCAGCGCGTCGCAGTTGTTCTTCAATAACTAACGCTTGCTCTAGAAGCTGAAAACGAATTGCGAACATTGAAAAATACACTCAACATATGTTTCATGACATCATTGAAAACTAATTTACCTTAAAACGCCTTGCTAAGAATTTGTTCTTGATCTCGAGGAAATTGCCTTTTCCTACGTCCATCTTAAAGGGTTCGTTGATTATAGCAAATCGGATATCATTCTGGATATCTTGCCAGCGACCATACCCATGAGTTACTATACCAGCGAGCAACCAATAATCATGACGGCGGTGCCATATTTCATACTCGCGACCTGGAGCAGCAGCTCTTTCCTCATTCAACCATAAAGTGTGCAATTCGGTGAATCCACCATCGGCTATGTTGAACATGAATTTGCGCTTTTTTATCTCAAGTTTGAGTGCCTCTTCCTCTTCGTTTTTGGTGTCTGCCTTTTTGATGTCTGTTTCATCATCTTTAACGAGAACGACATCGTCATCATCACTAGCTTCTTTCTTTTCTTCTTTTAACTTATCAGACTTATCTTGAGCAACTTCAGCTTCGATTTCTTCAGATTTTTCAACAGGTTTGATATCCTCTTTTTGTTCAGCCAATTTTTCCTTATCGTCTACTTTGTCACTAACCTTTTCTTCAGCTGAAGCATCTGTTTCCATATCTTCAGATTTAACTTTGGCAGCAGATTCCTTTTCGTTTGTTTCCTCATCCACAGACATTTTCCGTTCCTTAGTGGACTCTTCCTCAGTTTTATCTTTAGTAGCATCAACTGCCTGTTCAACAGGTACATCATCTGAATTATCAGAGCTTTCTTTTTCTTCTGATTCAGATTTATCTTTGGCTGTTTGTGGCTCAGACTTTTCTTCTGCATTTTCTTTGCCAGTCGATTTATTTTCCTCTGTTGATTCTTTATCTTTATCCGATTTTGAGTCCTCTTTCTCTGTAGAAACACTAGGAGTCGGTGGTTGGCTTGAAGGAACCATAGTCGGAGCTGGAGTCGGCGTTGGAGCAGGAGAAGGTGCAGCACTAGTCGTTGGAGTTGCAGAAGAAGGTGCTGGACTTGGGGCAGCACTTTCTCCTCCACCAGAAGCACCTCCAGTTGTGGATGTAGCAGCACTTCCGGGGAGTTTAACGGGTTCACAAGGTTTGCGAATTAATTCTGGCATACTATAATAACCATTAATATGCTCGAATTCTTGAACTTTTTTCCTAATAAGAGACATAACACCAATTCGAGTCAATACATGTTGTCTGGAGAGACCTTCACGGGGTACACCATCAGCAAAAGTTTCGGAATTATCAGCACCCGGTTCACACAAATGCCTCATAAAGAGAGATACGTAAGCTTTGAAGTTCCTTTCAGTTTTGCCTCGCAAATCACGAACTAACCATTGCGAATTGAAAGCGTCTTGTGGTGGCATACCATAACGCATAATTGCATTCAGGAAAGATTTTCTCTGTCTAGCATTGAAACCTAAAACTTCCATATTCCCACCAACTCTAGCAAGCAAAGGAGGAAGTGGACGATCTCTTTCTTCTCGTCTCTCCAACCTGCGTTTGCTTCGTCTACTCAGATCACCATTATCATTCTTCTCATCGAAGTCATCATCTTCTTTATCATCATCAGAACCCTGAGAGAAGTCAGAATTGTAATCAGAAGCGTTTTCTTGCCATGTTGAGTCTTCACGAGATTCTGTTTGTACTATGCCTCCATCATTGTAATTAACTTGCTTGCGTACACGTTTTCCTTTCCCTAATGTTCTAGAGAGATCTTCTTGCTGTTGTTCATAATGGTGACGAAGTAACTTAATCCAATAAGCAGGGTCAGTATTTTCAGCCTCTTGTTTTATTATTTCAGTGTCGACTTCTTCTTCACCATCACCTTCCTTCGTAGCATACGAAGCAACTTTGAATGAACTGAGATATTCGTTTGCCCATGACTCTTTTTGTTCTATGCCCAAATTAGAACGGTCCAACAATTCGCTAACAGCCTTATCATCGTAATGAATAGCTTCTTCCTCCTTTCCTTCATCTTCTTTGAAGAGTTCTTCAGTACCAAATCGTAAGATATCATCTAATTCTTGTTTGGTGAAATTGGCTCCTTTACCACCCATTCCAGGTCGTACAACCAAATGAGTTAACATCATTTTTCGTTTAGCCACCTGTGTTACTCTTTCTTCGACACTGTTTCTTGTCACAAACCGATAAATCATTACTTTGTTAGCTTGTCCGATACGATGAGCACGAGAGAAAGCTTGTATATCATTGTGGGGATTCCAATCTGAATCATAAATAATGACAGTATCAGCAGTTGCCAAATTGATACCAAGACCACCGGCCCTAGTGGAAAGTAAAAACACAAATTGTGGTGCTCCAGGAGCGTTGAATCTGTCTATAGCCTCTTGACGAATAGTTCCTGTAATACCACCATCAATTCGTTCATATTTATAGCCTTCACCTTCTAGATAATCTTCAAGTATATCTAACATCTTAGTCATCTGTGAAAATATAAGTACTCTGTGACCTTGTTCTTTCAGCTGTTTTAACATTTTAGAAAGTAAAACTAGTTTTCCTGAAGCTTTAATCAAAGCTTGAGTTTCATAATAGTTTCCAGAAGTGGGCGCTTCTTCGGAAGCAGCGGGGAATAAATACGGGTGATTACAGCACTTCTTCAAATCCATCATGACGTTCAATAGAGAAACTTGTTGTCCACCACTCTTAGGATTCAAAGCTTCAAAGTTACGTGTCAAGATGTACTTATAATATTTCTTTTGCATTGGAGATAATTCTACTCTGACGATAAACTCAGATTTAGAAGGCATATTTTTTAACACATCGGCTTTTAACCGTCG
Organism: Cheumatopsyche charites; assembly: GCA_024721215.1. Classification (NCBI taxonomy): domain Eukaryota; kingdom Metazoa; phylum Arthropoda; class Insecta; order Trichoptera; family Hydropsychidae; genus Cheumatopsyche; species Cheumatopsyche charites. Next base: position 10,569,255 of record CM045585.1, read on the forward strand.
AAGCATGTGGGGTCCTAACATCTCATGAAGCCTTTTAACTTGTTCTTCTTTTGATACATCAGCAAATTCATTTTGGAATGCAGATAAATCATTGAATTTATCTTTGCTTAAGAAGTTTAGCAAATGGAACAACTCTTCTAAATTATTTTGCAAAGGAGTTCCGGTCAGTAACAATTTGTAGTTGATGTTGTACCCAGCAAGCAAGCGGAAGAATTTCGACTGATTGCTCTTTAACCTGTGAGCTTCGTCTACAACTAATACAGCCCATTCAATAGATCCCAAACAAGCTGAATCAATTGAAATCAGTTCATAAGATGTCAATAAAACATTGAATTTGATAGAGCTAGCTTTGATCTTAGATGGTCTTCCACCTCGATTAGCACCTTCTTCAAAAGATAATTCATTCTCTCTAATAACTGCTCGAGAGTCCTTATCTCCTACATAAGTAATACAATAAAAATCGGGGGCCCAAAGCTCAAATTCTCTTTCCCAATTAATAATCGTCGATAGAGGAACAGATACTAGGAAAGGTCCTTTACAATGACCCTCTTTGTAGAGCGAATATAGGAATGTTACAGTTTGAATAGTTTTCCCAAGACCCATCTCATCTGCTAAGATGGTGTCTATCCCTTGTCCCCAAGAATAACGAAGCCAGTTAATTCCTTCAAGTTGATATGGATGCAACTGCATACCGGTTTCATTTAAAAACGGTGGTTGTTGATCATACTTCTTTTTGAGATCAGTAGTGGGTCTATCTGGTGGAGCAGTATAACGCCTAACCGAGATCCTATCTTCATCGTCAACCTGATCCTTTCCACGCCCCTTACGACCAGGTTTGCCTTTCTTTCCTTTTTTGTTGCCGTCAGCAAAGCACGAATTGCGTAAATCCTAAAAATTAAACAATTTATTTTTATCGAAATCATCTATTTTCAAAAGCATGTCAAAATATATAATAATAAGAACAATCTTATACCATGTAATATTCGATTGCTACTTTCAATCCTGGAATATCATCAGCTTCACATTCCCAAGTTGCTTGATCATAAGGAAGATCTCGCCACTTAACCAAATACATAATAGAACTATCACGATTTGTTCGATGATTGATGACACGATGGACAATAAGCCATTCAGGTTTAACACCATACCTGAAGTTACAAAATTTTCATTAATGAATTGGTAATACATATATATATATATTTTTATATAAATGATATTTAAACATAAACAAACCTATAAAACTTCTCTTCCAAAGCCTTTTCTTGTTTTTCTTGTTCAGCAGCTCGTGCACTTTTGATCCTTTTATATCTATTATCAGACTCATCAAGTGGCTCTTCTAATTTTGGAGGCTCTTCCATATCATATTTACGGCTATAAATTCGAAACATCAATGGGTGGAATACATCCAACTGTAATAATGAAAACAAATTGTAGAAAAAATATTTCTCGTTAGAAAAAAAGTAAATAAATTTCATCTTTACTTGAAGCTCTGTTATCCAATCACAGTGCCAATATGAACGGTCAACCCATTTTACGAAGAATTCCCTTCTACGCTGAGGACCACCTTTCTTGGAGTTATTTTGAACTGGATTTTCATTCCATCTCCAAGTTAATATTTTGGCAACTTTACCATAAAGCGGAGGACACTAAAATATTTTTTTCAAAATACATAAAAATTTCAACGAACCAAAGGAAGAGTTAAATGAATAATCAAATACTAACACCACAACGAGGACATTTCCAATCACCATCAGGTATTTCTTCAAGTGGTGGGTTCAAACAATGAATATGATAAGCCGATGGGCAAGAATCACAGCACAAAAGTTCACCACCATCTTTACAAATCCTAAATTACAAAATGATAGATTCAAATAAAAATATTGAAATGCGAAGAATTACAGAATTGATTTGTAAATTCAATGTATCTACCTGCAAAATTCTTGATGTTCATCATCGTCATCCTGATCGTTATTTCCTTCAGCTTCGCAATGTGGGCAGGACCATCGACCTTCGGGAGTATCTTCAAGTTCGGGTTCCAAGCAAACCAAATGGTAAGCTCGAGGGCAAGTATCGCAGAGGATAATCTCACCGCCTTGTTGACATACTTCACAATAGTCTTGGTGCTCCTGCTCCCCATCGGGACCTTCAGGAAATTTGCTAGTAGTTTTTAGTTTCTTCTTTTTCTTGCTTTTGTTGCCGATTTTCGTTTTAGCTTTACGTCTAGGTGCTTGTTCACCTTCTTGCCCTTCGACAGTAGAAGCAGCCGGTGTGTCATCAGAGCCAGCTTCATTGTTGGAACTCCTGCTTGATACTGGAGGCGCTTCTGGTTTAGAGTCTTCTGCTTCTGCTAACATTTGTTCAAATTCAGCTTCAGAGTCTGTATTGCCACCACTATTATCCACATCTTCATCCTAGATATGAAAATTATTATTTGTAGCCAAATTATAATTAAAAAATTGAACTAAATTAATATATATTCAAACTCACGCTACTGCCACGTTTTCTTTTTCCAAATCGAATCTTCAACGGAGGAACTTTCGGTTTCCTAGAAGGTTTACGACCTCTCGTGTTTGTGGCAGCTTTAGCTCGTCTTCCACGACTTTTAATACTATCACTACCATCATCATCTTCTTCATCCAGTTCATCAAGGTTTTCCTCATTCTATTGAATAATTAGATAGTATGATTTTTCTATTTAAATAAACACATAAAAAAACACTGTAATTAAAAATACCTTTGATTGATTGGATTCTTTATTTCGAGGTCTCGACGATTTGGGTGTGTATTCAGAAAGGACGGAATTATTGGTATTTTCCTCAGACCCACCACCTATATTACCACCAACACGCATATTGGGGTTTGTTTCACTGAACAATCTCCACTTGGCAGCCACCAACATCATTAGCTTGGACATAGGTACCTGATTAAATAAAAAATAATAATACTTGTACACCTTTTTTAATAAAAAAATAAACTATATATAAAAAACACATACTTTGGGATTTTCTTTCACTAGAAGTGGTCGAACATGTTGCTGAAACAATTTGTATGTTGTTAAATTTTCTAAATCAGTATCAGAGTACTGAACGTCGACATCTGTTAGATTAAACGTAGTACAGACTTCTTCAATAGTAGGCATTCCTGAAATTCAAATATAAAGTTGAAGTTCTAAATAGAATATAAACTAAATAATTTCAAACAATAAATTATTACCTGATCCTGGATCAGGTGGAGCAGGTGCTGGAGGAGGTGGAGCAGAACGTCCAGTAGCCTTAGCTTTGGCATTACGACCTCGCTTACCGCTTGAAACTGCGCTCAAAGCGTAGTCACTATCACCTGCTTCTAAACCCTCTTCTCCTCCAAACTCACTCTCCTGATTTAAACGAAAATTCAAATAATTAATCATAAGAAACTGAAAGTTTAAAGCACCCAATGATTATAGAAATCGACTAACCTCTTCACTTTCATTCTTGCGCTTTTTCTTTTTCTTACGACCTTTCTTATCATCGCTTCGAGCCCTTCTTTTCTTCCCCTTTTTCTTTTTGCGAACATCTTCGGGCGAGTAATCATCATCTTCCTATAAATTACAAACATAAGCATTGATGTCAATTTTTTTCAAAACAAATACAAATATAAACAAATCGTAAAAACCAAACTTACTTTAGGTGGTCCATCTTCTGAATCACCAGAATTATCTGCTGGACCATCATCTTCGACTTCTTCTTCAGCTGAAAAGGATAAATTCGGTTTGAAATAGAAGCAGGGAAAATATTTCAGCTAAACTTAAGAACCTAAGATTTAAAGATATGTTTGGAACATATGTATAACATTTAAAATTTATTGAATTCTCCAAAATAAGACCCATCATAATATCAATAAACGATTTTAGTATATAACCTAGTAAAAAAAAAACAAATGGTAATAACACATTTTTTTTAATTTAAGCAAATAAATTTGATTTGATTTATTCTCTCAAATAACTTACCCTTAATATAAGCTCAAGTTTTTAATTCCAAAATTAATATAGGACCATTTTCAAGAACACATTAATTGAAATAAGTATAAGCATTGAAATGTTCTAAATATTTAAAGTTAAAGGGATCATTCTTATTTGTTCACTGCCAATAGTGTATTAATAAATGGAGTTTTTTCGTTAATATTTTAGATTAGAATTAGATTAGAAAAAATGTTGAGTTGAGAACAGGGTTGAACCCAATTAGAATGATGACATATGAAAAAAAAAACGTGCCAAATTTCAATATTTTCTTTATTCTTTTGATTTATTTAATCTTTCTGATTATAAATCGAAGCTATATTTATAATATAATAATTCAAGGAAAACATCGATTCCTCATTAAATGCGACAAAAATTACAAAACTAATTACCACAAGGAGACCTTGAAAAACGCAACGCCATATAATTGCAATACATACATATATAAAACTAGCTCTTCACCCCGCTTGGAACGAATACTTAATTATAACGAAATCTGTGCGCTCTTCACCAATCGAACGGATCGATCGAACTTCCCCTGCGCCGCAACGAAAACGCTGCAAAAAAAAAGCATCGCCGCGAAAACGACCACCGCAATTACGAACGGACGTCCCGTTATTCGGCGACTTTGAAAAGCGACAGACTGTGTCCCCACCGTTGCGTTAATACTTCTATTCGCAATATTGACGATATTTAACGAAAATTACGCATAAAAAACGGATTTTGTTCGAAATTTGGCGCAAATGGCGTTAATTCGAAACGGCTACAAAAAAACAATGCCGCGTCGGTAAAGAAGATCTCTGTTTGGCGCGTCTATGGGGTGGGGGTGGGGGCGCTCCCGATTTCGATTAATAACGCATTTTTTAACGATTTTAATCGATTTTGAAGGATTCCAAACGATTAGTTATGTCGATATACAACGGTTTCAATAAATAGATCGATACAAAAGGCGATATAAATATTTGAAGCCGGCGAAGTGAAGCCGCTTCCATACACTATGAAGCCGCTCACCGATACTAAAGAACAGTGTTTTATGATGAAAATGAATGAATTATAAGTGTGATTGGAATAGATTGAGTTTGTGAGCAGTTTTTCGGTAATGAAGTGTTTACCTGCGACGGATCCGTCTAGTTCAGCGTCGGAGGCCATCGCGGCTCTCGGCACTCGGCACTCGGCTCGTCCGCCGAGCGAGATCTTCACGGATATCGAGTTAAGATTCGTAAGAACCGTAAGAATCTAAATGGGTTTTGAGGTTTTTTGGAAAAGTTGCGGGAGCGAGCGGCGTGCACTCGCCGACGCCGACAGCCCGACAACGAACGCCAGCTGACGACTGCTCGCCACACGAACCTATCATCCGTTAATTCTGAAATAAATCGATTCCAATCGAATCTATTTATTTTTTACAAACCAAACCTATTAAATTATATTCATCGATTGCTCTTATTGCAAATAGTATTAAATCAAAATTCAAAATGTGCGATTAAAATTTTCTTTTGGCGCCAAATTAGCAGGTCGATTGATTTCGTCTTTCGGTCTACGTCAGCTGGTGAACGGAGTTGTCTTTTAGCAGCGAGAAAATTAAGGTTGGTCATTTTAGCACTGATTGTTGTGATTTGTCTCTATTGTTAGAGCTAATTGATTATCGAATGTGCTAGAAATCTCTAGAAAAGTTTCTCAACATTTGAATACAAAAAACTTTTGATTTTAAATAAATTGTTTATTTTTCACAAAACTTAATAAATTTCTTCAAAAATAAGTAATTCAATTAAAAATATTATATTTTCAATGGATTGATTTGTAAAACTCATTTCATGTCTTTAAAGTTGATACATTATTATGAAATAAGACAAAAAAACTCCATAAAAACTGTAATGAAAACTGTAGTCCATATTCATTATATTCAAAACTGTTATTCGAGATTTAACACCATTCATTACATTTAAAAATCTCAGCAAGCTTTCTGATTCTAAAAATATAAAAATTAATTCCACTGGGTCAGTGTAAAGTGAATAATTATTATTTTTATGTAATAATCGAAAACATTTTACCGTCATTTGAAAACAATAACATTTTAGAGGATATGATTTTAGACATCATTATTTCTCGATGTAAACTTTCACAAATCGTAGTTATCAAAATGAAACGAACATATTGAAATAAATTAAATATGAAAAATAACAATTTAATCTGAAAGTAAATTTAATTGTTATTGTCGCACATTGAAACGAAAATAGAGGCATTTATTTATAAACATACATACATTGAAATCAATATCAGATATAGTTATACTGTAAAAGGTACTAAGTGTTGAAAAAAATGCATGAATTGCAAAAAATAGTTTCTGAAAAAAAATAATATCGATCATTACTTGAAAGAAATGTATGGTGTAATAAAAATAAAATATGTACTTGAAACCAAAAAGAATCTTGAACGATTCTGAGTAGACACACTAATTTTTCATAAACTTTAATAAATTCGTCTATTGTCAAATTCGATTTGAAATAAGATTTCTGATAGTCCATTTTTGAGACTATAGAAAACATTCCAAATTTAGTTTCGTAACAAATTTTCGAATGATCGGCTCCCAAATATTTCAACATCAAATAGTTCAATCTTTGGAAACGCCTCATCACCAAACTGACCAACAAGACGAAATTGGAAAATTCGAAATCCATAATGAATAAAACCGCATGACAATAAACATAAGTGTAATCTACCATCCATAATATCCTATCTAATACGAGTTGCAAAATTCTTTCGATTATATGCCATACGAATAAAGCTATGGCTCTTCTTCGAAACTTTTTGTTTAAATCGGAAAATGGGGTTGATATGATCGAATCAATCATCGATACGTGTTCTAATATGTTTAAAAAAATGTTCGGTAAATAGAATAAGCTACTTATTATGAATGCTATGTAAAAAAATGCGATAAATATATGAGTCAAAGATATCGTAACTTGCAATGCGGTTGTTAAAAAAGTTGCTTGAATGCACATCGTTATAATTATGAAGATCATTCCACTAAAAAGTATCATCATTACTATACAAGAATATAATTTGTAAATTGTGCACATCGGAATGAAATTTCCATTTTGTATTTTCAATTTTTGAATTCCCATAATTTTGCAAAAAAATGCATGAATTTGAATTATTGCAATAACATCACGAGAAGGAATCGTTTGTTTTTTCTTATTTTTTTCTATAGTTCTTTCAAACATTTTTATTATAATTAAAATAATATTGAACGAATTTTATTAAATAGCCACGGAAAGAAAACTCAATTTAATTTAAGTGATAAGAGTAGAAATTTCTTAATTTCTTTAGCGAATTCTATGAAAACAAATTAGTATTGACGATTGATGATAATGAATGTCAATATTTATTATGTTCCTAATTACAAATGGAAAAACAGTTGTTAAGTAAATAATATTGAAAACAAAAATCGAATTTCATACATAATGAAATTTTAATACTTATTCAAACAGAGAATCATAAGGAAAATCATATGGTCATTAAAAAAAATGAAGTTTTATAACAAATTGAAACATTTTCTAAACTAAATTATGTTTGGTTATGAGTATGAGAATGATAGTGAAATAAAATAACAACCCCATAATTTGGAAAAACGATTTGAAATCGAAAAATAGCAAATTGTGAAAGTTCATTTTTAGATTACGACGGGATATCTGCTTCGAAAACCTTTCTAAAATCCTAAAAATCGGATCATCTGGGAAAAAATGTTGGAATTTAAAATACGTTGATTTAAATGACTATACTTTCAATTTCAAATTACCAGTTGAACAATTTGTGAACAAATAATTAACTGTTATTGTGAATTCTTCGATTTGACTTTCCAAAACCTCAGACGGTATGATGAAGCTGCCCAAACGAATAATTTGATGAATTGCCCAACACAACGATTTTAATGATGATTTTAGCTAAATAATTTACCAATTATATGAGTTTTATTATGAGAATTTACAATTTATGTGAAAAATATAAGAGTTTACATACCGATCGTTTGACATTTCTTTTACCCGAATACAAATACAAAGACATGTTGACATTTGATGAAAACCCAATGATAATAAACAGTGTTTGAAAAAATATCTGAAAATATAATATTAACGAATTATTTTGATATCGGATGGTTATCAAACCATTCAGTATCATTATTTTTTAACAAAATATTATGATTTACTTACCACTACACCATAAATTATATTTATCAAATCCACTATTTCAGCAAGTTCGTTAAAAACCGTCATATATTTTTCCAAGATTTTCTTCTCGAGCTTTTTCGATTTATTTGAAATATTTTTAGAATTCTTACTCCAAAATCGGAATAAAATCGTCTTCGATACGAAAACGTCGTTTCCCGTCATTTCTAACAAATCTCGATTCAAAATACCAAACGATTTTGATACTAAATCAACGTATGTTAAAAAGCACAAAATTTCCATATCGATATAAGACAGTATAATTTGAAAAGTCGTCAATCCTAATTGATAATAGCCGATATTTTCAAATGACATTGTGAAGATTTTCCAAGAAATTATAGCGATCATCATTGACTTGAAACGAAAATCGAATTGGCGGCAACTTTCAGAATCGTTGGCATTCAATTTTGAAATTGTTTTCGACAGTTTTAGAATCAGTTGTTTGTGAGTTTTGGTATGAAATAAAACACAACGAACCCCTAATAAAAAATACTCCATCATACTAATCTCATAAGTGAGAAAAAATGGGTACGTTGCATAACTTGGAAAACTTTGCAAATAATGTAAGAAATATAAGCTTACGCAGATTCCGGTGATGATATGAAAAATTATGAAAATCAATGCAGATACATATTTATATGAATTTCCAATCTCTTCTACAAATCTTCCTTTCACAATCAACTGTTTTGAACCAAATATGCATCTTAAACAATGGTAATATTTTATCAACTTGACGGTTATGTTATCAACTAGAATTTCGGTATTTTTCATTTTCATCAAAATATTTCATAGAATATTTATCCAGTCAAGACCAATCATATTGTAAAATAACAAAATATGAAAAAAGCTAGATCATGATTGAAAAAAAGATTGATTACATTGTCAACAATAATAAAAATCGGTCAAGTGTTTTAATATCTACTGGTACATGCTTATTAAATCGATTGATTGATTGATTAATTCACTGCATTCATCAAGACATTGAATATATCAAATTATACAGTGTTACTAGATGTCAAAAGCTTTATTAATGTTCAGATACGTAATTCATGATCTATGTGCTTAATTGAATAATTTGGAAATAGTTACGAAATAAAAATATCAACTTAACGTTTTCTTTTATTTGATTTGTTTTATTATTAAGGAAAATTGAATGTTTTTAATTCTTTCTTAAGTTTGTTTTATTACAATTAGAAAAAAGTTATGATCGAACGATGTTTGAAAACTTTTGATTTGTCAATTTACATTTGAAATTTCATAAAATTATTACAACACGTTATGTACAGTTATGAGTACAATTATGATAGTGAAAGAAAATAGCAATCCCATAATTTCGAAAAACGATTTTAAATCGAAATACAGTGAATCGTTATAGTTCATTTTGAGATTGCGTTGAGATATCTGTTTCGAAAACATTTCCAAAACTTGAAACGACGGATCATCTGCAAAAAAAGTGACGAAAATCAAAATAAAATCAAATTAAACAAGATTAATTTAAAATTACCTATTGAACAATCTGTAAATAAATAATTGACAGTTATTGCAGTTTCTTCGATTTGACTTTCCAAAACTTCAGATGGCAAAATGAAACTACTCAATCGAAGGATTTGATGAATGCCCCAAACCAATGATTTTATCGATGCTTTTAGCTTAATGTTTAATTAAATATATCAATATGTATATATATTTTATATAAAAAATATTGGTATTAACTCACCGTTCGCTTAGTTTGTCTTTTACCCAAATACGAATATAACGAAATATTCATATTAGCTAAAAACCCCAAAATGATGAATAGCGTTGAAAAAAATATCTAAAAATTAATCATCAATAAAGGATTTTTATTAATTTTATGAAAAATTATTATATTATAATTTACACACCACTATGCCATAAATTGTGTTTATCGAATCGACAATTTCAGCAAGTTCATTAAAAATCAACAAATGATTTTGTAAATTTTCTTTTTTCAGCCGTTTCGATTTAATCAAATCATTTTTGGAATCTTTAATCCAAATTCTGGATAAAATCGTCTTCACTACGAAAAATTCTTCTTCGGCCATCTCCAATAATTTTTGATTCAAAATGCGAAACGATTTCGAAACTAAATCGACGTGCGTTAGAAAAAACAAAATTTCTGCATCGATAAATAAAAAAAAATAGGTAAAAAAACTTTTTAAGTTAAACGGTTTTATGTTAAACATACATTGCAATGTTTAAGATAAATGTACTAAAAACCAAAAAATAATAAAATAGATACAGTCGTAGGAATTATAAACATATGCATAGACTAGACTAAAATTAAACCGTGGGGCAAGTCAATTGTCTACAAATTATCGACTTAATGTGCGATAGAAGAATCGTTTAATTCGTCGTTAAATTCGACGTGCCCCACGGTTTAATTTTAGTCTAGTCTATGCATATGTTTATAATTCCTACGACTGTATCTATTTTATTATTTTTTGGTTTTTAGTACATTTATCTTAAACATTGCAATGTATGTTTAACATAAAACCGTTTAACTTAAAAAGTTTTTTTACCTATTTTTTTTTATTTTCTAGTTTTTAGTTTTTTATAGTATATTGTATTCTGCTTATTGAGTCCTTTCATTTGATACGCATGTTGATTGGATTGATAAAACCTACGTTATCCGCCATTTTGTAGCGGCCGCCATCTTGGATTTCAATTTTTTATACTATATTGTATTCTGCTTGTTGAGCCCTTTCATTTGGTACCCATATTGATAGGATTAATAAAACATATATCATCCGCCATTTTGTAGCGGCGGCCATCTTGAATTTATAATGATAGTGAATAAACATAATTGTATTGTCACCAAAATCCAAAGTGTATACAAAATTTCAGATTAATCGGTTGACAGGAAGTGGGTGAAATTTGAATTACTAAATTTGATCCAAGAAAAAAGAATAAAACAAACGGGCTGAGCTAATTAAAACCGTTTAAAAATAGCACCAATTGATAAGTCATCAGACCGATTTGATAATAAGTGAATTTTTCAAGTGATATCGTAAGAATTTTCCACAAAATCAATCCGATCATCAAAAATTTAAAACGTAAACCAAAACGGCGGCAACTTTCAGAATCGTCGCCGTTCAATTCTGAAATTACTCTGGAAAGTTTCAGAATCAGATTTTTGTGAGTTTCGACGTGAAATAAAATACAGCGAATAGTCAATGAATAATAAGCCAACATTCCTATCTCGTATGTGAGAAGATATGGATATGTTGCATGAGTTGGAAAACTTTTCAAATAATTCAAGAAATAAAAGCCTACTCCAAATCCTGTTGCAAAATGAACAATTACGAAGATCAATACTGAAGTATACTTGTAAGATTTTCCGACTTCTTCAACTTTTTTTCCATTCAAGTTGAGCACTTTTGAATAGAACATGCGTTTTAAATGATTGTGGTATTTTATTAAATTTACAGTTATGTTGTCGACAAGAACGTTTTCGTCACAATTCGACATTTTCATAGAAATCTTTAACAAATTCGTGATTCGAAAATTTCGTCAAGAAGGTAATAAATCAAATGTTAAAGTGAAAATTTGATCGCGCTTTATAAAATGAAAATAATGATCACATTGTCAACAAACTGATTGATATAAAAATTGTTTTAATTGACACAGGTTTATTCATACAATTTATTGATCAGTTGTGCTCTTATAGATATACTGAATAAGTAAAATCACCATTATATTTTTAATATTTATATGTATTTTTAAAAGCATTATAATAACTATATTAAATAATACAAAATCCAACATAAAAGCTTTAATTGATAGATCTACATATTTTATACGAAAAAGCTAATTATTCAAGATTGGGTCAGAAATAAAAACATCTTTTGTGTATCACTATATTTATTAGTTTTATACTATCCTGTTTGTTTAAGTAGTTCAATAAAAATAGATAAATATTACCAGTACCAATATAATATTGATGTAATTTTACTTACATCTATAGATGATATTAATCTTATCAATAACTTCATTAAAATATATTAAATTAATTAATTTCATTAAAAGAAGTTGATTGCATTAACTCAAGTACTAATTGTATTGATTTTTATTTTTAATTGAAATTTATTTTCATAACAAATTATACAAATTCATTTGTTTCTTCCTATCAAAAGAATACGAACAACATCAAAATGAACAGCGATATTTTTTATTTCCTAAAATTGTGGAATTTCCTTCAGCCTGTTTTCGGTTTACAAAAGCTGAAAATATCAAACGGTGAAATTATTGAAACAGGATTCATTTATCGTGTGTTTGTTCTTATATTGACAGGGTGCTGCTTCAGTTGGGTTTTCAAATCTAGCGTTGAATTGTTCAGGATTAATTTTGATTTAGGTGTTAATATAATAATATGTTTAGGTATCGTTTACTATATACTGATATCGGTGACATTCTTATTGTCTGGCATTGAAAACGTTTTTCTTGTCCCATCACAGTTCAATAAAATTTTCATCACTTTATTAGAAATCGAAGATACTTTAGGACCATTAGGCAAAAAGTATAGAAGATCATTAACGATTCAGCACGTAGTGAATATAACGATCAGATTGAGTTATCTCGCTTATATTGCATTTCGATTGCATGGGTTAACAAATCCGCTAATTATGCTATTATTTTTCATCGAAACTAGAATAGAACTAGAAATAACAGAATTCACGATGGAAATTAACATTGTCGCTAGCTATTTTGAAAAAATCAATAAGATTCTGATCGGAAATAGTGAAATTAATAATGGCATTCATGCAAAAGAAGGTATTTTAATGAGAATCTGGAATTACGAAAGTGTTGAAGTCAAATTTGATTTGAACTTGGAAGATATTATGAGTCTAGTGAAAAAGATGACAGATATCATAGATGTTATCAATCGAGTTTTCGAATCAACAGTAAGAATACTGGATGCTTATATCAACGTCACGACTAGGGTTTTCAAATCGGTTAAAATCGGAAACCGGTTTTTGGTAATTGGTTTCTGAAAACCAAAAACGGGCCAAATTCATATCTGTGTTAATCGATTAAAAAATTCCATTAAAAATTACAATTGTGGACTAATTTATGATAATGATGTAAGTCAAATATAAACCATACATGAACCTTAATCCAATGTAACTTATTTAAAAAAAGGGACCCATCAAGTACTATCTATAAAACCGTTGATCTAACCATTCAGTACCACATACCTAATGTATACTTGTACATAAGTTCTTAACACATTTTGATTTTTTTTTCACATTTAGGTGTGATATATTTTTTTCAGATATTCTCGATTCTCATAGCAACGTTTATCAATCTTGTAAATTTAATTTCGGGGTGCGTGATATTTTTCGATTTAGTTAGTATAACTTTAAAAACTTTCCAAAGATATTTGTTTGTATATGAATAGGTATGTATTTTTAATATGTACCTATATATTCAGTGTTCATTTTTATTTAAGGTACCTTGGATGGAAACGTTTCTTATATATTTGATAAATAATCATCTTTTAAGAATTTTCTGTTGCTCTTTATTTTCTGAAATACTGCAAAGTACAGTCGAAAACACTGTAATGATCGTAAATAAACTTTTAATAGCCTCTGATATATGTAAGTATGAATTCATCATAATTATTAAAAAAATCTTGATTTAGTAATTTATGACTTTTTCAGATTCACGGAAGTTCACTGAAATTCAGATCTTATTGTCATTATTGCGAAACCGAAAAATTTGTATGAGATGCATGAACTGGCTGGACATTGATTTTGGTCTCATATTAAATACTTTAACATATGCAATATCTTACTCTATGATCTTGATTCAAATGGAAAGCATATATTGAATAATTCATGAATCAATAATTGTATCTTTTCGATAGTTTTAAATTCATGGTTTTTGGCACCATGAGGAAATTATTATTGCCGACTTCAAATGCATTTTTTTTATTTGTATTCAAAGAAACTTGGTAATTTTGAAGAATATACACCATGGCAATACGAATTTGTAATAAAGCGAATCGATTCCCTAAAAACACAAAATATATACCTATACTTACATACATATATAAAGTTTTTATATTAATAGTAAGATGAAACTCACCAATACAAGAACGGGGTCCTTCGCCAAAGCCTAAAAATGTGTAATTCGATCTTAAAGCTTTATTTTCAGATGAAAATCTATCAGGGTCAAACTTTTCAGGATCTGGATAAATATTTGGGTCTTTGTGAATCCCAAGAGCAGATATGTACAATGGAGTTCCTTTTTCTATTACAATACTAGTGTTTGGTATAACATATTCTTTTGTGCATTTTCTAAACACTACAGGAACTGTAGGATGAATCCTCAATGTTTCTACGAAAGAAAATTATTATTAATTATAAATAATACATATTTATTAATGACCGAAATTGATAGACGTACCATCAATAACTTGTCCAACATACTTCATACTATTTACAGCTTCATATGTAATTTTATTTTCATGCATTGCTAATATCTCATCAATTTCATTAATAACCTTTTTTTGAATTTCTGGATGTTTGGCCAATTGATAAAAAATGAAACTCGTAGTTGTGGATGATGCTTCAAATCCAGCACCATAAAATCCAAATGCCTGGGCTGTTATCTCCATCGTTGTCAATTGCACATTTGTAGATTCATTGTCCTTAATTTTAGCATATTCAGTATTACTTGAGTAATCATCAATATTTTCATTATTTTTCAAACGTATCAACAATTGTAACAAATCATTTCGTGTCACATTATTATCTTCTCTGTATTGGACAGTTCTTTCAATAACATTCACAAAAAAATCTTGAATATCCTTATCCATGAGTCTGAGGTTTAAGAGCTTTTGCAATCCAGGAGCAAAAGTAACCAAGAACATCATTATGCGTTGTCTCAAATTGAAATTGAAAAGCCTCTTTCCCATATTTCTAAACTCAGCATCAGGATGTTTAAAACTATTGCTATCAATTCCAAAAGCGCAAGAAACTATTACATCTGTGGAGAATTTAGCAGCAGCTTCTTTCATGTCGATATCATCTCCAGATATAGCAAATATTTCAGCATATTTTCTAAACTCTTCTCCACACACGGCTATGGTTTCAAACATGTACTTCATTTTGCTTGAAGTAAATGCAGGAGTTAACTTAGTACGAACTCCTCTCCATTTGGATCCATTTAAATTAAAAAGGTGATTAACCAAAGGTTGAGTTTTAGTGTTGAATTCAAATCCATGATCAGTGAAGTGTGCAAAGTCTTTTACCAAAATCATTCTTATCAAATCAAGGTTATTCACTAGTATGGCCGGATTGTACAACATATAAATACCTACAAATGGTTCATTCTTTGTTACATCATATAAATTTTTAAAATGTTCTCCCATATGTAACTTTTTCGCAAACACTTCTTTTATATTTCCAAAGAAAATGGATGGCTTAGGTCCTCTGACATTCTTGTTCCTCCAGTATTTAAATCTTTTATTCAACCAAATGAATATAAACATTATTATTATTAAAAATAATGGCGCAATTTTCCAAAATAGGTCCATATCGTTTTTGATTGTTATGTACCTATTGATTAAAATAAGCACTGTTAAATTGTTAATATTACTGAAGTCAATAGCAACAGGCGTTTAATGTACAACTCTACTGCGTTACTTCAGATAAACGTAATTATAAAAATAACTTATCTGGGAAAGTATTTTTTTTACTTCTACATGCTAATAATATTGGTATTTATCAAAAAACTATTATCATTGAAACAAAATAGCAATGAAATATATTTTTTCTACCTTGACAATACATAAAAAAACAATAGAAGAGTTGAGATATTAAATATTCTGCACAAAATGTATTATTGGTTTATATCATAAAATAAAAATATTTATTATATTGTTAACAAATAAAGTGACAAAAAAAATTGTTTAAATGTTGATACAAACATCAATATACCTACATAGTTGATTTGTTCTATAATATTTACTGGTCAATAGGAAGGTACCTGTATTAAAAAATGTGAGTAGGTAGGTATATTCATTTTTTTTAATAGAATATAATTCTTTAAATGTTTCTTTTTGTTAATTTTAAAAACATAGTTTTCGGTATCATGAGAAAAGCATTGTTACTGACTTCAAATGCATTTCCTTTTTTTGTATCCAAAGAAACTTCATAATGACGAAGCATATACACCATTGCAATGCGAATTTGCAACAAAGCAAATCGATTCCCTGTATAAAATACAAAAAAACAAGTCCAGAAATGAAATGTAATGTTAACCTACCATAATACAAAACTCACCTATACACAAGCGCGGTCCTTCACCAAAACCCAAAAATGTATAATTCGGTCGAGTAGCTTTATTTTCTATTGAAAATCTATCAGGATCAAACTTTTCGGGATCTGGATAAATTTCAGGATCCTTATGAATCCCAAGAGCTGAAACATACACTGGAGTTCCTTTTTCAATCACAACATTTGTGTGAGGAATTACATATTCTTTCGTGCATTTTCTAAAAACAATTGGTACTGTGGGACATATCCTTAGTGTTTCTGCAAATTAATATAAAAAAATCAATGTAAAACTATCTTAATGTTAAATAATAAAATATAATCAAATATACCTTCAATAACTTGTCCAACATATTTCATACTGTTAACAGCTTCATATGTAATTTTATTGTCGTGCATCGCTAAAACTTCATCTATTTCAGCAATAACCTTTTTTTGGACTTCTGGGTGTTTGGCCAGTTGATGAAAAATGAAACTTGTGGTTGTGGAAGATGCTTCAAATCCAGCAGCATAAAATCCAAAAGCTTGTGCTATCATCTCAATCATTGTCAATTGGGAATCTACTGATTCTTCATCCTTTGTTTCATTAGTTTCTACATAAAAAATATTGTAGGTGAATTAAAATTTTCAAAATCAACACTTTAATATTTATTATTTATTTAAAATTATTTATGGGTTCATATATCTAATACAAATCTAATGATATTACCTAAATGGTCATCGATATTTTCATTGTTTTTCAATCGAATCAAAAGCTGAAGCAAGTCATTCCGTGTCACGTTATTTTTTTCCCTGTATTCAACAGTTTTCCTTACAGCTCCTTCAAAAAAATCTGACACGTCCTGATCCACTAGCGTGAAGTCAAAAAATTTTTGTATCGCTGGAGCTATAGTCACCAAGAAAGTCACCATACGTTGTTTGAAATTGAAATTAAAAATTCTCTTCCCCATCTTTCTAAACTCAGCATCAGGATGTTTGAAACTATTACTATCTATTCCGAAAGCACAAGAGACTATTACATCTGTGGAAAATTTAGCAGCTGCTTCTTTCATATCAATCTCATCTCCAGACTTGGCAAAAGTATCTGCATATTTTCTAAATTCATCCCCACAAATGGCTATAGTATCAAACATGTACTTCATTTTACTTGAAGTAAAAGCTGGAGTCAATTTGGTACGAACTCCTCTCCATTTGGCTCCGTTCAAATTGAAAAGGTGATTAGCCAAAGGTTGAGTGTTTTTATTAAATTCAAATCCATGATCAGTAAAATGTGAAAAATCTTTAACTAGAATCGTTTTTACCAAATCGAGATTGTTCACAAGTAAAGCCGGGCTGTGCATCATGTAAATACCAACAAATGGTTCATCCTTTGTCGAATCGTATAACTTTTTGAAATGTTCTCCCAAATGCACTTTGTTAGAAATCACCTCTTTTATGTTTCCAAATAAAAATGCAGGTTTGGGTCCTCTGACTTTCTTGTTCTTCCAATATCTGTATCTCTTCTTCAACCAGATAAAAGCTACCACTAGCGCTACTGGAAACACTAGCAAAAGTTTCCACAAAACACCCATGTTACTTTTGTTCAAGTTTTACAGTTACTGATATTAAATTCGCGATTGATATAACTCAGTTGAATGCTAGAAAATGAATGTCATGCAAGTTCTACAATGAGTGTTATTTCGGATAATTTTTTATCACTTTGACCATGAATTTGATCGCAAACAAGTACTTATGTGTTGTGTAGGTAGTCAATGAGATCACCAACCATTCGTGTCAATTCACCTGCGCATGCGCATGTTTTTCGATTTTTTTTTGTACCTACCTATTCTACTATTTGACGACTGAATAGCACAAAGGTCACTTGTACCCTTTGTTCTATTCGGACATCGCTTGTCGTCGCAATTGTATCTGGTACCTGTTGATATAGCCACATCCATTTCATTTTATCACAAAATAAAAACATTGTTATCAATATCAATAAGTTTTTCGACTTATCGTCAACAGATAACTAGGTATACAAGATAAAAATGTGCACTCAGAATTTGAAGTAGATAAATTGGAATTTAAATTAAACGACAATTTGTTTTTGATAAGCGATTTTGTTCATCTTTTACAACGCAATATGTATTTCCAAAATTAACAATCTTCTTATTCATTTATAATTCAAAGCGTTTCTTTTAGTCAATTTCAAATTTAAGCTTTTGGGAGTCATTAAAAACGCATTATCACTAACTTCAAACACATTTCCTTTTTTCGGATCCAAATAAACTTCATATTGGCTTAAAATATAAACCATAGCTAGACGAATTTGTAAGAAAGCAAATCGATTTCCTGAAAAAAGAAAATAATTTAAAACTAATCGTATTTCATATTGATAATGATGACGAATAGATAATTCTAAATTTTCAATAAACTCACCGATACATAAACGAGGTCCTTCGCCAAAACCTAAAAATGAATAAAACTGACGAGCAGCTTTATTTTCAGGAGAAAATCTATCAGGATCGAAAATTTCAGGATCTGGAAAAATATTTGGATCCATGTGAATTCCTAGAGCTGATATGTAAACAGGAGTTCCTTTTTCTATAATAACATTCGTATGAGGAATGACGTATTTTTTCGTACATTTTCTAAACAAAACAGGTACTGTTGGAAACAACCTCAAAGCCTCTGGAAAACATAAAACATAAAACATAATTAAAAATCATATTGCATTGAAAAACTTTAATCATACCTTCGATAACTTGTCCTATGTATTTAGTGCTATTAACTGCTTCATATGTAATTTTATTACCATGTTTAGCTAACACTTCATCTATTTCATCGATGACTTTTTTTTGAATACTCGGATTTTTAGCTAATTGATAAAATATTACACTAATCGTAGTAGAAGTTGCTTCGAATCCTGCACCATAAAATCCAAATGCTTGAGCCGTCATCTCCATCATTGTCAATTGTATATCATTTTCATTCGTTTCACTTATTTCTATATCAATAAAAAATAATTAATCAAAATACATATCGATTTTCAGCAATATTGATTTGTCATTACCTGATAAGTCGTCGATATTTTCATTGTTTTTTAATCGTATCAGCAATTGTAGCAAGTCATTCCGTGTCACATTATTATCTTCCCTGTATTTAACAGTTTTTCTTACAGTTTCAACGAAAAAATCCTCCAATTCCTTTTCCATAAATTTAAGATCTAATAGTTTATGCAACCTAGGAACATAAGACACCATAAACGATATCAACTTCTTTTTAAAAGTCATATCCGAAAGTCGAATCCCCATCTTTCTAAATTCAGCATCAGGATTTTTAAAACTGTTACTATCGATTCCAAAAGCACAAGAAACTATCACATCAGTGGAAAACTTAGCAGCTGCTTCTTTCATATCGATCTCGTCTCCAGATTTGGCGAATATTTCTACATATTTAGTGAACTCCTTTCCACATACTGATATAGTGTCGAACATGTACTTCATTTTACTTGAAGTAAACGCTGGAGTCAGCTTAGTGCGTACTCCTCTCCATTTGTTTCCTCTTAGATTAAAAAGATGGTTGAATAAAGGTTGGGTGTTGTTGTCGAATTCGAATCCATGATCGGTAAAATGAGAAAAATCTTTGATGAGAATCATTCTGATCAAATCGAGATTGTTCACCAATAAACTTGGATTGTGCAAAGTGTAAATTCCGACGAATGGTTCATCTTTTGTCAAGTTGTATAGATTTTTGAAATGTTGTCCTGGATGCATCTTTTTCACGATCATTTCCTTTATGTTTCCGAAGAAAAATGCAGGTTTAGGTCCTCTTACTTTCTTGTTCTTCCAATATGTATATCTTTTTTTCAGCCAGACGTAAATTATTACCAAAATAACTAGTAACAGGGTCAAAAGTTTCCATAAATAATTCATATTCAGATGTTGAATTACACTTATTTAATATAATTGAGTTCAGAGTAATGTTACTGAGTTGAATGAAAACGAATGAATAGCATATTATGTACATTTTTAATAGGTTAAGATAAATTTGATTTTATCATAAAAATTGTTCACCTTGTACCTACCTATGAAGTTAGCACATTTGTAGATTTTTATCATTTTTTTTCTTATCAATAAAAATAGTGTGACTGTTAAATATTCTATTATTTATCTCTAAATTCATATCAATGAGAGGAAACTGTATTTACATCGATTAAAAAGATTTTTAATAAAATACTTTATTTTATCAACTGTCCAACTATTAAAGTATAAGAAAACATTAATACAATTATTTGACTGAATAGTTTGAAATCAAAATATATGAAATTTTGATAGTTTAACTGATAATTTTTGCGAGACGTCTGCTTCAAAAATATTTCTAAAATTTGAAACACTGGATCGCCTAAAACAAATTTTCAGATTTATTGGCATCTATCGTTAATATTTCTAGATATATTTATTAAATAATATTCAATTATATTTACCGATTGAACAATTTACATACAATTTATTTAAACATATGATGAAATCGTCGATGTAATTTTTCAAAACTTCACACGAACCAATGAAGCTGAACAAACGAATAATTTGATGGACCGTCCATAAAAATGATCTTGCTGGAAATTTTCCCTTTTTTATTTACATTTTATAAGTTTGTATAACAAAATTTGAACACAGATACGTTCAGAGATCGTATTGATACTAACATTTGATGAATTAGTTGAATTCAAAAATATAGTCACATTAGCATTTGCCAAAAATCCAGAAATTACCAACAATATTGTAAATATGATCTAAAATATAACTTTTTTTTTAAAGTTTTCTTAAAATATGCGTCATGTGAAATTAATATCTCACTTACCATTATACTATGACATTTATTTATTAATTCCAATACATCGATCAATTCGTTGAAAACGCTCAAATACTTTTCAATTTTTTGTTTTTTATGAACGTTTGATTCATTCATAATCAAATATGAAGTATTTAACTTATCTACATTCCAAAATCTGATCAAAAAACTTTTCGAAACACTGATCTTCGAATCACTTGAAATTTCAGATAATTCGTATGTCATAATGTTAAAGAGCTTCGACACTAAATCAACGTCTGTTACGAAAGACACAATTTCAAAGTCTATTGCAAATATCATGATTTGAAAACTTATCAAATTTAAATAATATTTATCAAAAGATTCGAACGAATAATTGAGCATTTTCCACAAAATCAACCCGACAAATATGAAAATCAGGCGATTCTTGAAAAACTTACAACTTTCAGGATCGTCAGCGTTTAAGACTTTTATCATTTTGGATAATTTAAGAATCATATTTTCATACGCCTTCGAACGAAATAAAGTACCGTAAATTATTATAAAAAAATAAGTGAATACGGCAAAGGAATAAGATACATAAAATGGAGACATGTATCTTTCTGGCAAGTCTTTCAATTGTTGAAACATGTAATTGTTCATACAGTAAGTACTGATCACTGTCAAAAATATAAAATTAACTATGATGAAAATTTTATAAAACATGCCAATTTCTTTGATATTTCTATTTTTGATTATTATCTGTTTCATTCCCAATATGTGTTTTATTCGTTGATAATATTTGACTAAAATAACTGTGATATTGTCGACGAGAAGTTCTTCGTTAGAATTTGAAATCATCTTTAAAATTTAGCACAACGTTGTGTTTAAGAACTGTTTTAAATTCTTCAAGTAAATTTATATTTACATGATTGTTTTGGTACAATCACTAAAGAACATTCATTGATTAAATGTATCGTATAAGACGTCAATAATACATATATTCGTATATAATGTGAAAATTTATAATTACTTTGTAAATAAGAAAATTGATCAATTCATAATTTCCTAATGGATCATAATTTATTTTCTTTACGGTTACATATCGCTTTTTGATAATTCATATCAAATCATATCCATTTCGGCACTTTTTACGTTTTTTTTTTATAAATTTGAAATGTCTAATGACATTTTGAACTTTGTCAGAGTGAGTAATTATGTTCTGAGCATTTTCGGTTTGCGAAAATCGAAAATAGAAAACGGAGAAATTATCAAAGTGAGCTATTCATATCGTGTTTACGCTTTCATATTGACAATAATTATTGTGGGTTATGCTATTTGGATAAGTATTGATCCATTCATTTCTAAAAAATATTCAAATATTCACTTTATAATCGTAGCTAATTATATTTCATTTGGTTTGATTACAATAGCGTTATTGTTATCTGTCGTTTTGAATATTTTCGTTTCCCCATTGAAAATATGTCAAAATTTATCAACATTGTTAGAGATCGAAAAATTCTTGGGACCTATTGGAAAAAAATACAAACGATCTTTGTTATTTCAATATTTCGTATATCTCATATTGCGATTATGTTTCATTGTTTATGATTTCTGGATTCAAAAATCTGTTTTTAATTTCTTTCAAGTATGCATTTTTCATATTGTTACTTCAAGTATTGAACTCGAAATAATAGAATTCACAATGGGAATTAATATCGTTTCTCGTTATTTTGAAAAAATCATCAAAATTTTGTCAATGACGATATATGAAAGACGTTTTTATGAAGAAAGTGGTTACATGATGAGGTTCTGGAACAATTTTGAAGATTTGCAATTGAATAAGAACTTGAATTTTGAAAATTTAATGATGATTGTGAAAAAAATTACTAATATTGTCGACAAAATGAATGAATATTTCAGCCTAAAAGTCAGTATTTATGAAAATACTTAAAATATATTTTATGTAGAATTTATATTTAATTTTTGTTTCAGATAGCTTTAACTGTAATAGCAACGTTTCTTAATTTCGTATGTTTAGTATCATCGACAATAATTAGTATATCTAAGAGTAAATCGGTTAGAATATAACTATGCACAAAATTAATGATTTCCTGACAGTTATTAACAAAATTGTAAAAATCAATTGTGTTCACGTATGTTACAGCATGATGTTTTTGGAAATATGGTGCCTTTATTGTGGACAACAAATCATTCTTTGAGAATATTCATATGTGCTTCGTTTTCGGAAATTCTGCAAAGTTTATCCGACCAAACTGTATTTGTTTTAAATAAAATGTTGATTACTTCTGAAATAAGTATGAATATTTAAATATATGATCCAAACTATTTATGAAAACATCGATTTTTTCAGGTTCTCAAGAATTCACTGCCATTAAAATTTTATTGTCTTTATTGCAAGGTCGGAAAATGAGTGTGAAATGTTTGAATTGGATTTGTATAGATTATAATTTTGTATTATTTTTATTCGGCTCTGCAGTATCTTATTCGATTATAATGATCCAAATTTCAAATACACTGTAAACAATTAAAATATTGTCATTGTTACTGTAATGAAATGCTAGAAAAAATATATTTGCAGAGCAACAATATGATCTTTTTATAATATTAATTATCAACTTATATCATTATATTTTCGGAAATTATTTTATTTTGATCAAATCTTTTGATTAATATTAATATAAAAGAGCACTTAAAATTCAATCAATTATACTTAAAGCTATTCAAATATAAAGAAATTCATGATTATTTTTTTTCACTATTAGATTATTATTATTATTTAATTTTTCTAATGATTAAAGATTCCAAAAATGATTTGATTAAATCGAAACGGCTGAAAAAAGAAAATTTACAAAATCATTTGTTGATTTTTAATGAACTTGCTGAAATTGTCGATTCGATAAACACAATTTATGGCATAGTGGTGTGTAAATTATAATATAATAATTTTTCATAAAATTAATAAAAATCCTTTATTGATGATTAATTTTTAGATATTTTTTTCAACGCTATTCATCATTTTGGGGTTTTTAGCTAATATGAATATTTCGTTATATTCGTATTTGGGTAAAAGACAAACTAAGCGAACGGTGAGTTAATACCAATATTTTTTATATAAAATATATATACATATTGATATATTTAATTAAACATTAAGCTAAAAGCATCGATAAAATCATTGGTTTGGGGCATTCATCAAATCCTTCGATTGGGTAGTTTCATTTTGCCATCTGAAGTTTTGGAAAGTCAAATCGAAGAAACTGCAATAACTGTCAATTATTTATTTACAGATTGTTCAATAGGTAATTTTAAATTAAAAATCTTGTTTAATTTGATTTTATTTTGATTTTCGTCACTTTTTTTGCAGATGATCCGTCGTTTCAAGTTTTGGAAATGTTTTCGAAACAGATATCTCAACGCAATCTCAAAATGAACTATAACGATTCACTGTATTTCGATTTAAAATCGTTTTTCGAAATTATGGGATTACTATTTTCTTTCACTATCATAATTGTACTCATAACTGTACATAACGTGTTGTAATAATTTTATGAAATTTCAAATGTAAATTGACAAATCAAAAGTTTTCAAACATCGTTCGATCATAACTTTTTTCTAATTGTAATAAAACAAACTTAAGAAAGAATTAAAAACATTCAATTTTCCTTAATAATAAAACAAATCAAATAAAAGAAAACGTTAAGTTGATATTTTTATTTCGTAACTATTTCCAAATTATTCAATTAAGCACATAGATCATGAATTACGTATCTGA
Source organism: Cheumatopsyche charites (assembly GCA_024721215.1). Classification (NCBI taxonomy): domain Eukaryota; kingdom Metazoa; phylum Arthropoda; class Insecta; order Trichoptera; family Hydropsychidae; genus Cheumatopsyche; species Cheumatopsyche charites. The sequence goes on from CM045585.1 coordinate 10,594,358, forward strand.
ACATTAATAAAGCTTTTGACATCTAGTAATACTGTATAATTTGATATATTCAATGTCTTGATGAATGCAGTGAATTAATCAATCAATCAATCGATTTAATAAGCATGTACCAGTAGATATTAAAACACTTGACCGATTTTTATTGTTGACAATGTAATCAATCTTTTTTTCAATCATGATCTAGCTTTTTTCATATTTTGTTATTTTACAATATGATTGGTCTTGACTGGATAAATATTCTATGAAATATTTTGATGAAAATGAAAAATACCGAAATTCTAGTTGATAACATAACCGTCAAGTTGATAAAATATTACCATTGTTTAAGATGCATATTTGGTTCAAAACAGTTGATTGTGAAAGGAAGATTTGTAGAAGAGATTGGAAATTCATATAAATATGTTTCTGCATTGATTTTCATAATTTTTCATATCATCACCGGAATCTGCGTAAGCTTATATTTCTTACATTATTTGCAAAGTTTTCCAAGTTATGCAACGTACCCATTTTTTCTCACTTATGAGATTAGTATGATGGAGTATTTTTTATTAGGGGTTCGTTGTGTTTTATTTCATACCAAAACTCACAAACAACTGATTCTAAAACTGTCGAAAACAATTTCAAAATTGAATGCCAACGATTCTGAAAGTTGCCGCCAATTCGATTTTCGTTTCAAGTCAATGATGATCGCTATAATTTCTTGGAAAATCTTCACAATGTCATTTGAAAATATCGGCTATTATCAATTAGGATTGACGACTTTTCAAATTATACTGTCTTATATCGATATGGAAATTTTGTGCTTTTTAACATATGTTGATTTAGTATCAAAATCGTTTGGTATTTTGAATCGAGATTTGTTAGAAATGACGGGAAACGACGTTTTCGTATCGAAGACGATTTTATTCCGATTTTGGAGTAAGAATTCTAAAAATATTTCAAATAAATCGAAAAAGCTCGAGAAGAAAATCTTGGAAAAATATATGACGGTTTTTAACGAACTTGCTGAAATAGTGGATTTGATAAATATAATTTATGGTGTAGTGGTAAGTAAATCATAATATTTTGTTAAAAAATAATGATACTGAATGGTTTGATAACCATCCGATATCAAAATAATTCGTTAATATTATATTTTCAGATATTTTTTCAAACACTGTTTATTATCATTGGGTTTTCATCAAATGTCAACATGTCTTTGTATTTGTATTCGGGTAAAAGAAATGTCAAACGATCGGTATGTAAACTCTTATATTTTTCACATAAATTGTAAATTCTCATAATAAAACTCATATAATTGGTAAATTATTTAGCTAAAATCATCATTAAAATCGTTGTGTTGGGCAATTCATCAAATTATTCGTTTGGGCAGCTTCATCATACCGTCTGAGGTTTTGGAAAGTCAAATCGAAGAATTCACAATAACAGTTAATTATTTGTTCACAAATTGTTCAACTGGTAATTTGAAATTGAAAGTATAGTCATTTAAATCAACGTATTTTAAATTCCAACATTTTTTCCCAGATGATCCGATTTTTAGGATTTTAGAAAGGTTTTCGAAGCAGATATCCCGTCGTAATCTAAAAATGAACTTTCACAATTTGCTATTTTTCGATTTCAAATCGTTTTTCCAAATTATGGGGTTGTTATTTTATTTCACTATCATTCTCATACTCATAACCAAACATAATTTAGTTTAGAAAATGTTTCAATTTGTTATAAAACTTCATTTTTTTTAATGACCATATGATTTTCCTTATGATTCTCTGTTTGAATAAGTATTAAAATTTCATTATGTATGAAATTCGATTTTTGTTTTCAATATTATTTACTTAACAACTGTTTTTCCATTTGTAATTAGGAACATAATAAATATTGACATTCATTATCATCAATCGTCAATACTAATTTGTTTTCATAGAATTCGCTAAAGAAATTAAGAAATTTCTACTCTTATCACTTAAATTAAATTGAGTTTTCTTTCCGTGGCTATTTAATAAAATTCGTTCAATATTATTTTAATTATAATAAAAATGTTTGAAAGAACTATAGAAAAAAATAAGAAAAAACAAACGATTCCTTCTCGTGATGTTATTGCAATAATTCAAATTCATGCATTTTTTTGCAAAATTATGGGAATTCAAAAATTGAAAATACAAAATGGAAATTTCATTCCGATGTGCACAATTTACAAATTATATTCTTGTATAGTAATGATGATACTTTTTAGTGGAATGATCTTCATAATTATAACGATGTGCATTCAAGCAACTTTTTTAACAACCGCATTGCAAGTTACGATATCTTTGACTCATATATTTATCGCATTTTTTTACATAGCATTCATAATAAGTAGCTTATTCTATTTACCGAACATTTTTTTAAACATATTAGAACACGTATCGATGATTGATTCGATCATATCAACCCCATTTTCCGATTTAAACAAAAAGTTTCGAAGAAGAGCCATAGCTTTATTCGTATGGCATATAATCGAAAGAATTTTGCAACTCGTATTAGATAGGATATTATGGATGGTAGATTACACTTATGTTTATTGTCATGCGGTTTTATTCATTATGGATTTCGAATTTTCCAATTTCGTCTTGTTGGTCAGTTTGGTGATGAGGCGTTTCCAAAGATTGAACTATTTGATGTTGAAATATTTGGGAGCCGATCATTCGAAAATTTGTTACGAAACTAAATTTGGAATGTTTTCTATAGTCTCAAAAATGGACTATCAGAAATCTTATTTCAAATCGAATTTGACAATAGACGAATTTATTAAAGTTTATGAAAAATTAGTGTGTCTACTCAGAATCGTTCAAGAATCTTTTTGGTTTCAAGTACATATTTTATTTTTATTACAATATACATTTCTTTCAAGTAATGATCGATATACATAATTTTTTTTTCAGAAGCTATTTTTTGCAATTCATGCATTTTTTTCAACACTTAGTACCTTTTACAGTATAACTATATCTGATATTGATTTCAATGTATGTATGTTTATAAATAAATGCCTCTATTTTCGTTTCAATGTGCGACAATAACAATTAAATTTACTTTCAGATTAAATTGTTATTTTTCATATTTAATTTATTTCAATATGTTCGTTTCATTTTGATAACTACGATTTGTGAAAGTTTACATCGAGAAATAATGATGTCTAAAATCATATCCTCTAAAATGTTATTGTTTTCAAATGACGGTAAAATGTTTTCGATTATTACATAAAAATAATAATTATTCACTTTACACTGACCCAGTGGAATTAATTTTTATATTTTTAGAATCAGAAAGCTTGCTGAGATTTTTAAATGTAATGAATGGTGTTAAATCTCGAATAACAGTTTTGAATATAATGAATATGGACTACAGTTTTCATTACAGTTTTTATGGAGTTTTTTTGTCTTATTTCATAATAATGTATCAACTTTAAAGACATGAAATGAGTTTTACAAATCAATCCATTGAAAATATAATATTTTTAATTGAATTACTTATTTTTGAAGAAATTTATTAAGTTTTGTGAAAAATAAACAATTTATTTAAAATCAAAAGTTTTTTGTATTCAAATGTTGAGAAACTTTTCTAGAGATTTCTAGCACATTCGATAATCAATTAGCTCTAACAATAGAGACAAATCACAACAATCAGTGCTAAAATGACCAACCTTAATTTTCTCGCTGCTAAAAGACAACTCCGTTCACCAGCTGACGTAGACCGAAAGACGAAATCAATCGACCTGCTAATTTGGCGCCAAAAGAAAATTTTAATCGCACATTTTGAATTTTGATTTAATACTATTTGCAATAAGAGCAATCGATGAATATAATTTAATAGGTTTGGTTTGTAAAAAATAAATAGATTCGATTGGAATCGATTTATTTCAGAATTAACGGATGATAGGTTCGTGTGGCGAGCAGTCGTCA